>JARJEI010000003.1:22166894-22484241 GCA_029955415.1 Lottia scabra | reverse complement strand
TAAGAGAGTACCATTTTTAAATGACACATAACAACTTTTTAAAATGTGTTATATATGTGCTGTTACAAGGAAACTAGCATTCGGATTTCAGCGAAATAAACGCCGAAAATCTTCTACTTCTCCAAAGTACCGATTTTTTAAATGCCCAATTCTTATACTAGACTCAGCATTAGCCCTTCTGGCGAGATATTAATTGTGTCGTAATGGAAGTAAGGTTGTGTGCGCAAGACATTCTAAAATTTATTTCTTTTTGTTTTAAGATTCCAGTTCACTGAAGAAGGAAGCTGTGGGTTTGTATAAAATATTGTCTTTATCTTGATTCATTCATTATTAGTCCTACGGATTGACTATGATTAACAAGTGACATAACAATGCAGCTTCAGGAATTCGCTTGATAGGGAAATGACATAGAAATTTATAGTCTTAGGTATATTTAAAGGGTTTTATGCGATCAATGTGGAGTTCTAAGTCTCCTGAAAAATTTATAATATTCAAATCGACCTTATACATAGCTCCACCATGAAGTGACGTCCTTCTTCACAGTTAGAAGGAACACTATTGACTAATAGATAAGCTCTAATTCAAAAAGTCTGGAGTCGTGTACATGCAACTGTTTCAATTATATTTCTAGAATCCGGATGTGACGCGCTTGATACATGTGTGGAAAACCTACAAAAAGATTTATCGGAAAAATTTGTATATGATGTAAAAGTGTGTAAGTAAGTATTCTTACTATTTTATTAATAACCTTCGCATTGGCAAAAAAGTACCCATGGTTGATAACGAATTCAATACAATAAAGTGAAAGTACACAGAGTGTTTCAAAAATTAACATTGTACTCCTTTGATTCTATTTATGTAAATTACAGGGCCATTGAAGTAGCCTTAGATTGCTATGATACAGCAATTAAGGGATGTGCTGATTACGCCGACCCATTTAAAGACAAATCAGAATCTTTCCTAACTTTGAAAAATCAATTGGGAAACTATTGTTCATCAAGTAAGTAACACAAATTTTAATATTAAAAGATATTTTTTGTCCCCCAAGTTGTGCATGAATATAAATTGAAACATTTTTGGGAGTGGCACATTGCAAAACGATATTAAATATTCATCCTGGAAGTAATACTTTGATAGCAATTGTGATTATTTTGAGACATTTGGATTTTGATGATTTTAGATTTACATGAAAGTACATAAAAATTTGAAAAAGGTTGGTGCCGATTTAACGGATTCTGAATGTCCTTTTTAACTTCTTTCTAATTTAATATATCATGCTAGTTGAAATCGATGATACTTTGAATTTAGTTTTTTTTTTACAATATTTTCGCTTTCTTGAAATTTGTTTATGTTTAACTCGTGATCTATTAGATAAAGAAGCTTTAAATTCGACATTTACAACATATAACCCGGATCTGCAACGTGTTTCTGAGAATTGGTTTAAGAAGTTTCATATTTTCATACGCCCACATCTCTCTATGTGGACGAATATTGTCGGCACCCCTGTTTCTGCAACATTTGCTCTAAAAAATAAAATCCAATGAAATCCGGTATGTGCATACTTATTCATAAAACGAACATCAAGTTCGAATTGAGCTATTTTCGATCTTTAAAAGCAGAGGTCTTGTCTTTGCCCCAAAATCTTAAATATTATGCTATAACTCTTATTTTTCAACCAATTATGTTGAAACCTTAAATGGATGTTATTCAACCTAAATCGAAAGATTTGAGAAAGTTTACTTTTGATTAAATTTAAGGCCTTTTTTAAGATTTTGGCCTCTTACGTAAGTTTTGAGGAATTATCGCCCTTTAACCTATAAACATCAATTGCTCATATATTGCTGTGGTAAAATAGCTTCAAAACATTTTTCGTTTTTACCATCCGCATGCCGTGTTTGGCGTATATGGCTGTGGTCCACTATCTTAAATTTTCATATTCAAATACTTTTCCAATCTCATAAGAATGCAATGTCTTAAATTGTTTGTCTTTAGGTACCGTTCTCAGCTCATGTACGGCGTTTGCAACATGTTTTAAAGAGGTTAAGCTACCCCAAGCAGCAAAAAATCTTATAGATCCGATGTATTGGTGTTCGTAAGTATTTTAATCTTGCTGAAAGCATATGGAGGCGAATTCAAAATTATATCAAACTCAAGTTAGTTGAATTACTTTTAAATACAAATGAATTTAGTTCTCATTTGGTTTCTTAATTAATGACGTTGGATTTTCAATATTTACTCAAATATTTTCTTTTTAAAGAGTTGGCCAAGCTGCTGTATCATGTGACTTGAAGGATACAACTGATTCAGATGATTCAGATGAGTGTAAGACAGTGGATAAACTTGAAGATGTACAAAAAGAACTAAATAAAACTTGTCCATCACGTAGGTTGAATTTTTACTGTCAATAATATAATAAAAAAAACATAGGGCATAATTGGTTGAACATTTTCTGTCAAGATGATCGGGCTTATGAAGACAATGCAAATTGATTTCTGTCAAGACATCCTTATACGTCGGTTTCTTAAACGAACCCTTCTTACCAAAATGAAAGCTTACACAGAGAAGAAATCAATTATTCTATAGCAATTGGCAACAACCAATGTGCTTTTTGTGTTACGGCAATAAAATTTCATAAAAGTCATAGGTGACGTTAATTATCCACAGTTTTGATTGGAATTGCTAAAGCCACAGACGTTTGATAGAAAAAAAAATCAGCCGAATTTCCCTATTTTGTTGCTCTGCATGAGATGTAAACAGTCGAATACCTGAATATAAATTTTATAATTTCTGTAATCTTTTCCAGCTATTGATGTTCTGAATATAGTATTCGGAGCTGAAGACAATGGAGTAGATGCAGGTTAGTTCATAATCTTCACGATATTGATCACTAGTCATTGATGTATAAGTATAATGCTAGTTGTTCTTTATTCAAGACTACAAAATTTAGTGGTATTTACGTCCCACTTGAGCTAATGAGGACGGGTTTTGAAGTCTACAAACAGCAATTTATTTTCATATTTTGTTTTGTAGGGAGGTATAACATCATGGTCATTCTGGCAACAAGTTTATTGACTATCAAGATGGTATATTAAGAAAAATGCCTTTCAAATTAAGTTTATCATTTAGATTGTTTTTTTTATATATATCACTTTCAATGCCTTACTTTAGAGCACGGGTTTTCAATATGGGGACAATTTTGTAATTTTCAAGGGTTGAAGTCATGACTTTGAATCTGTTTATTAAATATGGCTGTATTCTCAGACGTGAACTAGAGTAAACAGAATTAGGGGGATGGGAATAATGCAATCGATTAAATATCATAAAAGGAGGGTATAAAAGAAAAAAAGATAAAAAAAGGTCATAACATGTACTGTGTTAGAGAAAAACTAGATAGAATATTTAAAATGGTTGTTTCAATCACAACATTCTTTAATATCTTGAATATATATCAAAAGCAGCAATAATAGTGTACATGGATTTGGTTTTTATTTTTTTCAATAGGGGTTTTTACAAATGTTTATTTAAAACAGATGCCGACGTATGATATGGTCTAGAATTTCTGAACCATTGATGAATGTCTGGGTACTGTTTGATATAGATTTGTAAGACATAATTGTCAAAAAAAATACATAAATAACATTCGCATTCAAATTTCAACTAAGACGAAACCAGAAGAGGTTCTTTTTAAGTGGGATACAACATCCTCAGTTATATTACTAAAAATATTTATATGCATATTCACAATACACATGTAATATAGTTAATTTGTTTATAAACTGGAGTGATGTATCCATCCATGAACTTGGAAACAAACCGACAGAATATTTATTTATGCATTGTATTGTTGGGAATACATCCATGACCAGTTTTTAGTTTTTTAACAATTAAATATAAAGAGGACTATGTATGACCCCATTATTCTTCGTTAATTTCGTGATAATGGGTGAAAAATTAAATCAATCCATAAAATTGTATGATAGCTGAAAATGTTATATAAATTATGATTTTATGTAATGAATTATTGACGGTCAAATTTATTCTCACATCAGTTGCCTTTTTTTTTTTAACATATTTCATATTCTGTGTTAATAAATTGCATTCGCAAATTGGTTCTTGTTCTTGTCCTCGCCCTGAACCCCATTGAAAGTGATAATTGAGACTGTTAGTTCAAAAAGGGCTCAAGTCCATAAAAGCGATTTTTATACGCTTACATGAAATGTGGAGCGTATATTATGCCGTCACCCATGTCCGTCGGTTCGTCCACAATTGCTTGTTAACACTCTACAAGCCACAATTATTTACGGATTTTGACGAAACTTGCTGAAATTGTTTATTATCACCCAAGGATGAACCCTATTTAAAATCAAAAGAATCGTAAAATATTTAATATGAATTATTGCCCTTGTTCTTTAAAATACGTTCGATATTTAGCCCGTTAACACTCTACAAGTCAAAATTCTTTACGGATTTTGGCGAAATTTACTATAATAATAATAATAATAATAATAATCTTTATTCATGATCTCATAGTGAGACATAGTATGATATAATACAAAAAGTTATTTACACAACAATGTACATGTACTATATATACCACGGTGCTTACGAGTTAACATATTTAAACAAACGAATCCGTTAGGATGAGTTTGTTTAAATATGTTAATGAGTAAGTCACGTGGTATATATTACTTGTAACATAAATATGATTGACAGCTTAAAAGTTATGACAGCATCGATCACGTTACTCTTTAATCCAATGAAATTGAAGCTCGTGCACGTTTCATTTTCGTCTGCAAAGGGGATGTCTTTCCAAAAAGGGGCGGAGCTACTGCGAGTGCAATAACTTAGTTGGTTATTTCACTCATTTTTTCCTATTAGATTCTATATGGCTTTCATGTCAAATTACCCAAGAATGCAATAACACAAATTTGCTGTTTATACACCACAGTTTTCCTCAAACACACATTTTAAGCAAATTATTTCTCAAAAACATCAAAGGAAAAAAACATCATTTATGTTACAAGTTATATTAATTCATTTCGTACACAACTATATAATATAAATTTCATTTCATACACATCAGTATAATAAAAATTTCATTTCGTACAAAATACAAATTTAATTTAAAACTTAACTAATTTTACAATTTTCTTAAATTCATTTATTATGACGTTAACTAATTTACATAGATTTTCTAATTCAGTTCCGTTACTATTAAATAAATTAAACATTTTCCAACATGACGGTAGACAGCAATAATGTGGGTGAAGGTATTTTGTCCTGGACCTTTCAAAATATGAACAATTAAAAACATAATGGAACTCATCTCCTACCTCCCCTTTCGGACATAACTGACACAACCTTTGATCTCTGGAAATATTTTGAAAAACACCCTTTTCAATTGGCAATTTATGGCTTCTGCATCTTATGCGAGTAAAATTACGTCTCAGGTTTTCTGGTAAATAAATTAAATATTCTTCAAATTGAAAAGTAGTTTTAAATATTCGATAATTTAAACATTTGTTACTACTATTAATAGTACCAAACCAGCTTTGTACGTACTGATCTTTTAATACAGAGAGTAAAGTTTCCTTTAGCCATGTTTGATTGATACCAGCGGCTTGTGTGTCCCATGTATAATTTAAGCCTGCATCATACAAAATTGTCTTAATATAATTGATCCACAGTACGTCACTATTATATTTTGACTGATCTACCATTATACTATAAAAAATAGAAGAAAGCTTATATACAGGACAGGTTATTAACTTGAACCAAAAATTGACCATTCTGCTTTTAATTGTTACAGAAAGCGGATATGATCCTAACTCGCCGTATATCATTGCACTAGGCGTGGAAGTTTTAACATTTAACAATATCTTAAAATATCTTAACTGCAAGCGTTTTAAGTTAGTAATGTCACTGCTACCCCAAATTTCACACCCGTACAATATAATAGGTACAACCAGCTTATCAAATAAACTTAATTGTGTTTCAATATCAAGATGGAGTTTACTGCTCTTCTGGAGGAGCGAGAACATGGCTGCGGATGCCTTATTATAAAGTGTACATTTTGCTTTATTAAATGAGCCGTTGTAATTAAATCTGATACCAAGATATACATAGTCATCTACAACTTCTATAATATCACTGTTATATAATAACTGGCTTCTTACGAATCTTACCTCTAGAAAATACAATAATTTTAGTTTTCGATGTATTTATGTTAAGGTCCCATAGTGCACAATATGAAGACATCCCATTTACAGCTTTTTGCAGTTCTGTTTCGGATTCTGCTAACAATATTGTATCATCTGCGTACAATAATACAAATAATTTGAGATAACAACCAACATTTTCAATGTCTGATTCATAAACATTTAAACCAGAGTAGTAATTTGTTAAGAAATTAGAGAGATCTTTCAAATAAATTGAAAATAACATGGGAGACAGGTTTTCACCTTGTCGAACGCCAATAGAACATTCAAAGGGCTCTGATACACAATTCCCTAAGCGAACACAGGATTTGGCTTGTATGTTATATATCACATTAAAAAGTTTTCCTTTGATCCCACTTTCTAACACTTTTTGCCATAGTTTGAGTCGTGGAATACTATCGAATGCTCGTCTATAATCTACAAAGCATGCAAACAAACGTTTCTTATTCCTCAAGAATAGATCTATAAGACATTTCAAAGTAAAGGTGTGATCCAAAGTCGAAAAGTTTTTTCTAAAACCAGTTTGTTCTGGACCTAAGATCAATTCAGATTCTACAAAACTATTCAATCTTGCATTGAGGACAGAGGTAAATACCTTGCATAAACAACTAAGAATGGTAATGCCACGGTAGCTATCTGCATCTGCTTTACTTCCTTTATTCTTGTAAATTGGACAGATCATGCCATTAACCCATTCGGTTGGTACAGTACCAGAATCAAGAATAAGATTAAAAAGTAAGACATATACAGGTAACATAATTGATTTAGTAGTTTTTATATATTCATTCAATATTTGATCAGATCCGTAAGCTTTATTGTTCTTAAGGTTTTCAATACACTTCAGAATTTCATTTTCAGTTATTTCACTAGATAGATCTTCACATGGATTATCATTAGAGTTTTTAAGCAGTTTTTCTTCTTCATCTTTTTCGATCAGGCTACCGGTGTTGAGATTTCGGAAATGATCATAAAAAGAATCAAGATCAACATTACACTTTATATGAGTTTTGTCCTGTGAAATACATTTCCAATATTCCTTAGTATTTGTTCTTTTTAGTCTCTTCAAGTCGCGATTCAAAACTTTAAGATATTTGTCATATTCAAATTTTAATTGTTTCTTAAATGTCCTACTAGCGTTCTCCAGCTTTGTCTTATTATCAGTTGTCGGGTTTTTCTTGTACTCATTTTTTGTCTCAAAGAATAATTTCCTTTTAATTTCACAGTATTCGTTAAACCATGGTTTGCTAATAGTTTTTCGTTTTAGTTTGTTATTTTGAACTACACTCCTACTAATTTTGGCATCATAGGCACTCTTGTGAAAGATCTCACACAGTTTATTTGAGAACTGATTAATCATGGATTGATTAACAGAGCTGGCGTTTATAGATGATAACTCAGTAACAAGAGAATTCACCGCATTACTATCAATACTGTCCACAAATTCAGTCTCTTTTTCAGTCTCCCACTTAATTTTCGTATACTTTTCTGTTTGGTGCGTTTTAATATCTGGTGTCAGTATTTTATTGTGATAGAGTATAAGTGATAATGGACAATGCTTATCTGAATACAGGGGGTTATACTCACTTATAGTAAACTCTTTTGTGTATCGAAATAGTCCTGGCGAACAGATCACATAATCCACAACTGAACTACCTGCACAGGTAAAAGCTCCAATGTTCTTATCAGTGCCTGATCTACCATTTAGTATGTATATTCCAAGATTTATACACAGTTCAAGAAGTCTCTCACCATATCTGTTTAAAACGTTATCCTTATTACTGCGTTCCAGTGTTCCTCCGTATGAAACAATTGCTGCATTTTGCTCAAACCTATTTTTGATATAGAAATCTAAATCTTCAACTTCTTCAGTATAGTCGTCAGGTGATAAGAAGTCATCATTTTCACTTGTTCTAGCATTAAAATCACCCAAAAAACAAAATTCAGATTTGTCACTGCACAGTTTGAGACAGGAATCCTCAATAATGTCAAACATTTCAATCGAACTGTAGTCTGAGTTGATCGGGGGTATGTAAGCTACACAAAACACAATGTTATGTCCTAACGTTTTCTCATCGAATTGTTTATTATCACCCAAGGATGAACCCTATTTAAAATCAAAAGAATATAAAATATTCAATATGAATTATTGCCCTTGTTCTTTAAAACGCGTTTGATATTAAGCTCGTTGACACTCTAGAAGGCACAATTCTTGATAGATTTTAAAGAAAGCTATTGAATTATCAAATATTGTTTTGATTTGCGATAGGGTTTATATAAACTATGAGTTATTGGCTTTCTTCTTCGAAATACGTTTTAGTTTTTAGTTCTTATACACTATATAAGGCAGAATGATTTTGACTCAACTTGATGAATGCTGAACCCTTGATGAAATCGAGAAAAAAAATATTTTGACGACACTTAATTTAAGTTATGAACGAAATGTAGGCCTATGACTACAGGTTGAATATTATTTTGATGTTTGCTGTTTTCTGCCAAATGTTGGTCTAGTGGAGTTTTTGACATTGAAACCAATGAACTAATAAGACGAATGCGTTCCACGCTTATTCCATACAAACTATCAAAACCTTCTCTACAAACAACAGTTTCTTGACCACCAAGCATATCTTTATAATATGAACATGTTCGGATATTTTCATTATTCTCATTCCGTGGATGTCTCCTCTTTATAGAAGAAATGATTCTGGCAGATAAGTAGTTACCCTGAGAAACTTCAATGCTATGGCTGACCAGAATGCACAAGACAAGACTATCTTTTTCATCATCAAATCTTCTCAAGTAATGTCATTTACATCTAATAAAGAGAATGTCGCAAAATAAGATACATTTAATCACAAAATTACATGGATCACAAATCTTCTACACTATTCAAAAATGTATTTTAATTATACAGGTGTCCATTACCAGCTCACCTGCATATAGTTCCTGTTTTTCTTGCTTCTACTGTGTTTCCTGTTGCACTGGTATATTCTTCCCCGCTCGCGCGTTTCAGTTTCGTAAGATTTAGTCATGCAATCCCCCCTGTTGTCTCATCTTATAAATCCACCCATCTGATGACAAGCACTCCAATTCCCAATCTAGATATTTAATTTGAAAGACAAATTATACCCTCAGGAAACACTTTCAACCCAAATATGTATTACATGATGAAACTGGGAAAAGAAATTAGTGGACCACAGTCCTATGCGCCCACCACGGTATACAAACAACAAGTATATTGAAGAGATTGGACCACAACAATATAAGCCCTCTTCTGCATTCTGTTTAAGTATTTTTGGATGATATCGCCAGTATGGCTTGAAAATAAAACCGAAAAATGTAAGCGCAGACGGTATTTCGATAGATCCTGCTAAAATAAAAGCTATAATTGAGTGGTCGGTTCCTTCTGATATATCTAAATTACTTTCATTTTCAATTACTTTCAATTATGTGTCATTTCGTAGATAGCAATGTACTAATTCCTGCTTAACAAAAATATTAAATTTACAAGGTTATTTAGGCATTATTTTTGTAAGGAAGGCAATTTTGCATTCGGACGAGGCGTTTCAAAAATATGCAAAGTCAATTGGCTTGTTGGTTGTCCTTGGACGATCCGTTATCCTCATGAACTGTTACTATGCCGGATGCAATCTAGATAAATTAACTTGCGGTGGATGTCCGTATTTAACTAGAGAACATAATCAATGGGAGCGTTTTTGTGAAGACGTTGACGATGTCGTTCTCACAGTTGGAGTTGTCGTATGATAAAAGAAAGCGTTATGTTAAACGTTCTCAAAATGTTGAACATGAACTTTTAATGTTTTCTCAACAATGATAGAATTTTGTTCATCAATTATTTCACATACATTTTCATTAGGAACATAATACATTGATGCCTGAAACTGTATTATTGGCAACCTGTTCTGGTCCAGTTATTATTGGATTTGACATGTCTAATAAGACGACATTCGTATGCATCCACCAAAACCATCAACAGCACCTTTACCATGATGACTTTCAAAATAGTTCCATGTAATATTTAAATTTGAATTGGGAGTGTTGATATCTTAAATTAAACTTATTTTTTTCTTAAACAGAACATTTGTCTATAAAAAGTTATAGAAATTCTTCGCCAGTCATCAACTGGTAATTTCACATTGGTAACAAAATCGGGGCATATATCACAAATACCATAGACACAATTTTCATTTATGATGTCACAAACTGTTAGTTTTAACAAATCATCAATATTTTGGGGAATTGAATTATGGCATTTCTTAAGTGAATCTAACATCATCTCCATATCTTCACAAGTATTACATAAGCATGATTGATGTAGAATGTCATCCTGATAATTGATATGCTATTAGACGGTATAAGGTAGAAAACGTAACAGTTTCAATAAACTTTGTTAACTGTATCGTCAGAATTCAACATGCCTAATATTTCTTTTTAGTTCCATAATAGATAGCGTTTCAATTTTTTTTTAAGTGATCTTCATTCTATTTAGTCGAGAATGGTGTTATTTCATTTGTTTCATGACACATTTTGTTTACGTTTTCTATCTTTAGACTTTAAACAATTCATAGGAATCCTTTAACTTTTATAAACGCCCACATGAAAATGTGGACGTATATTGCTGTCACCCCTGTCCGTCCGTCGGTACGTCAACAATTTAATGTGTACGCGATAGAAGCTGGAGTTTTCATCCGATTTGAATGAATGATATATCTTAATAATATTTCAGATGAGTTTGAAAATTGCGCGATTTCAGTCATCGTTTTATGAGTTATTGCCCTTTACATAGCGAAAAAACGTTAAAATTAACTTGTGTGTGATAGAAGCTAGAGTTTTTGTATGCAAGTTCGAAAGTAGTGCAACTTCAGTCGTGTTTTTTCGACTTATTACTCATGAACACATGTTTGTTTTTTTTAAATTAGCATTTTCTAATTACAATTCGCAAGCTTAAAGAAGACCAATACTGTAAGTTTTTAGAAGAAACTAGTTCCAGCAATGCCTTCTCCGGCTCAAATAGTTCAATTACTTAAATAACTTAGCAAGATTGAATGAATGGCATGAAATCTGGTGGCCTCGATCATCTACTCCGCAAGAAAGATTTACTTCATGAAACATTTCAGGAATTGGCGAGCAAGTGGGTACCACTCACTGAAAGATAATCATATGTAATATTGCTTTCAGGCTATAGAAAAGATGTTCACCAGAAAGTAATTTATGTGCACAACGAAATAAGTAGGGAGATGCTAAAGCAACGAAATATCAAAGTTATAGACTTAGCAAAGGAAATGAAAATTAGATTATGTCCGGCGTTACTAAAAGACAAGAGTGCGCGGATTTCGTCTTTTATTTATGCCATGACAGATTATCCGCGGATTTGTAAAAAAAAAAAGCAGTCCTCTCTACGGGTAACAAAAAGTATTTTAGTAACGCTATGACTATAATCGAGTCGTCTAGAATTTTTACGCATTCCGCGGCCCACAAGCTATATTCGGAATAATATATGTGATAATCTGCCTATTTAATTATCATTCCAAAACCCACGGAAAACATTGACAAAGATTTTTTCAAGGCAACTTTTTATTCTTACAAGTTAACTTAACAATTTTAATTCTCTCCCTCTCTCTTTGTAAACAACAACAACAACAACATTTAAATACAACCAGCTACATATTATGTTATCAACATAAAAAACAAAAGCTGGCAGGCTATCTTTCTTGAACATCTTTCCAAACTTTTCCTATTTTTGTCGTTTAATTTTTCTTTCTTCAAATCCGATTGGTTTTGTCTATATTTTCTACATTTTTCAGCATTTGACAGTTTATTTGCTTTTTAAAGCATACGAAATGCAAATTAAAGTTCCTATTTCTAAATTGTAATTGGTGTCTGCTTCCCTTTATGTAGTCCTTTACACGTAATTTATTCAACAATATTAGTTCTGGATAACGTATCACAGAGGGAACCAAATTTTGGAGAGCTCTATTTTTAAGTTTAGTTTCCAAAATGTTTGGAATCATTGACTTAATTTTGTTAAATTAATATGGATACACCTTACACTAAAGATAGTAGAAAGAAAAAGTATTTTAATACTATCCTTAAAAAAAAAACATCCTCAATCAATTTCCATCTGACACCAAAACATAGCCAGTGTCGTTGAAGAATTTGTTGATATCTCAGTTTCATCTGTTTTTTACATGTAGGAAATGAAAACCTGGAACAGGATTAGATATGTGCATCTGGATCAAAATGAAAAAAATTTAATTTTGGGGTTGGAACAATGCTACAATAAGAAGTAAAAAGTAAAGTATGATTATGTTTTTTCACAAAACAAGATTAATTTACAGACGGCATACATGCATATTAAATAAATTAAATAATTTAAAAGCATTTTTATGCAATTTATTAAACCAATGAAAGCAGGTAACATTCTACAGTGTGCAATATAAAAAACTGATCAGGAAAGTGACAATGTGGCTTTAAGTAACCAGTGTAAACAATATGAAGGCATGTTCTACCAATAATAGTAAGACATGTCTTGGCTAGCCAAAGTGTAACACTCAAATCCTTGTGGTTGTAAAGCCAAGATTAATATGACAAGACCAACGAGAAATAGTCTGGGTGTATTTGTGAAATTTTCCTCACAACCAAGCAAGAACATCTTTTGTTTGTTACAACAGCACTTACTATTTAAAATATCAGCTATAAAGTTATGACACAGCTTATATGACTCTGAGGACTTTTAGTGAGTTCTTTAAATAAGAAATTTGAAAAAGGAATAGCTAATGTCAGGAGACTTGACCAATAACTTGTACCAATAAAACAATCTGCCATAATTACACAGTCCACCGGCATATTACAAATTAAAAGTGAAATGACTACAGAAAAACTGACACACTCTTTTTGAAATATATTCTGATATCATTATATTGTGTAAGGTTTTATGTATTTGTCAAAGTGTTTGGTTTTTAACAGAAACAGATATTCTGTTATAATAACATATTGCTTAAAATTATCATTATAAATTATCAATGTCAATGTATTCTGCATAAGAAAAATGCCTTAGTAAACTTCCTAAAATTTATTGTCCAATCATTTCATCCCCCCTTCAACCAAATGTCTCTGCTGAATTCCCAACAGCTCAAATAAAAAAGCATTTACACCTCCAAACAAGATAATATCAAGCTATAAGTTCATTCGAAATATGGTAGGTCTTCTGACATACGCAAAAAACTTTTGATCTCGCCCTCGAAAATGCATTCTTCTAGAGTTTTCTTCTTGAAATCAACGAAAGCCAAAAACATATGATCGCATATTGGTCGCATGTCATCACTTAAGGTAGATAAAAAAAAATACTTGTTATTTCCCTTCAAGCCTTTGAAGTAATTTATACAATATTTCTATAAATTAATACTTGTTACTTCCCTTTAATCATAAAACAAACATTAGACAATAGGTATGTACCTAACTTTATTAAAGAAATGTGTTATATTGCATAATATTGCAAATTTTCTCTGACTCTCGTTATTTAAGTTGCCTACAGTGGCGACATTATTTAAGTTGCCTACAGTGGCGACATTTTATTCACATTCCGTTTAACAAATTTGCAAAGTCCCACCCTGTGTCACACGTGGCTCTAGTTGAATTTGTTTTGCACTGCCAAAAGGCAACGAGATGCCATGGATTACAATTGTAATATTTCCTTTGAATTGCTATGAAATACATTATTTGCACTGTATGAAGAGTATAATATATCATTTGCATTGTATTAGTTCTTTGTATTTAAATTTGAATTGATGATGATGGATTGTTTAATTGTTTTTCTAAGATACGTTTGATGTATTTTATATTGATGATAGTATGAGATAGAAACAATTATATTATGTACTATTACGATTGAGCACAGGTTTCTGAGTAATAATATCAGTTTTTCCTGGGTGATCCAGTGATCAAAGTACTTTCCAAGAATATTGCTGATGGACGTATATCATAATATTTTCACTATTAAAAGCCCATTTTTCTATACAATTTAATTCGTTGTTTAAGCTAATGAAATATTTATTTTAACTTATCTAATTATTCATCAATCCATATCAATTTATAGATCTCTAATAATATTATTATATATTTACTTACTAAAATGTTTTCTTATATTTCAATTTTAAATCGTGCAGAAATATTTTCTATGCTATTTATTTATGAAATGTTTAGCTCTTCATTTGTTATGTACATATAAAAAATATATGCTAATGCAAAAAATTATTCATTCATTCAATGTTTCTTAACATAATTTGTAAAATATGTAATGTAGGTAGATGTAATGATTAATGATATGGTTGAATAAACGCGCAGTGTTTGTCTGTAGCCGATTGCAATTGGTGTTAATTTTGTGAAGGGGGGCTACAAAGATTTGCTTTTTAATAATGTGGATTAAGAGAATGTGGTACTATTTAAAATTATTTCTCAGATCACAAATTGATGTACATTGTTATTGCCTCGAAAAAGAGAATTGTCATAGATACGCCTTAATTTGATAAGCATACAGTAACGCCAAAATTAGATGAGCATAGAATTATTCAGAAAAGAATTGTTCAAGAAAACAAAAGATGTATGTGCAAAATAGCTCTATCATTTTTGCCAGCTTTACATTTGCTATTCTGAGATAGTTTCTGATTTGATATTCTGTCGAGGGTTTGGTTATTCTTTAAAAGAAACTGACCTCAAGACACTTGCTGGAAGAAAGATCAGGTTATACATGTATATGTGGTGTGCTGTACAGGTATGAATGCCTGGTTGATATTGGAAGGGCATATCTTGAAAGTTAGACAGAAAACGGTTCCTACATTTCTACATTTAGGGCATGAAATTAATTATGTGAAATAAATGTGAATGATATAGCTTTAAAGGATATATTGAGGCTGTTGTTTATTGCTAAATGCTAAAAAAGAATTAAAAGGTCATCAGCCATTGCTAAATGCTAGAAATATTCACGAATCTGATAGATGGCTATAAGGGGTTTAAGGGGGCATTGCTAAATGCTAGAAATGAATATTTATAATGAATATTAATTGTATTAAAATATAAGTTAAATATTTGTTTTGAATATGCACATTTGTGTTGGATATATACTAGAATTTCATCTCTTACCTGACTCAAGACTTTTCTTTTCTTGAATTTGAAGGTGCAGTTTAAAGGTAGATGACAGGTAGTACGGATTAGAATCACCAGAAACTAAAATATACTACTCTTCCTTAACCTTAAAATAAATAGAGTGGTTTAACTTCGAATTAAAGCAACATAATAAAACATGTCAGTTCAAGTTGAACATTTTTTTGAATTTTTGCAATTATTTTTACATGAATTGGAATATCAATTTACATGGAAATACATTTCTCCTAGAAATTTCAACCAAAAAAGGTCACTTATTTAGACTGAAAATTGTCCTTTGTAAAAACAAATTTTGATAACGTAAGTTGTGTTCCATTCTAAGACTAACAATACCAATTTAAAGCTTCTATTTTGGCAAAAATTCAAAAAAAATATCAGACGGTAATGTAGCAGGAGGGAAAGGGGCGGCGCTGCTCCCGCACAACTCAATCCCACCTACGTACGTTCCAGGTTCATTATACTGTGATATGCGAGGAAATAAGAGAGAAGTTTAAAGTATTTTATTTTTAAACAAACATATACACATACAAAACTACAAAACAGAACACTACAGCGTAACATAAACCCTACACCCTAACAGAGTTCCATGAGTTTCGAGAATAGAGCGGAGCTCCCTATCACGCAACTCGGGCTTAGCCAGTCCACAGTATATTATTTCCTACGAGTCCATGAGCGGAGTCAAGCAAACTCCCATACACCTTTCGGATACAACCTACCGTTGTGCAACGCCCCGACCGACTGACTAACAAACGCTACAGAAGAGCTTTTATACACTTCGATCTTGCACATGCACGTGCCAAACATCGGCTCCCATTGGATAAGGATTCATAACAAGTTTGAATGAGAGGCTCTGCCACGTAAAATATCATGCGATGTTAAATAGTCAAGCCCGGCAATGTAAATCAAGTTCGACCAAGTCTAAAAATAGCCAGTAAGGAAACCCCCAGTAAATATCACTGACGTGAGTGACGTAATTAAAGCAAACCCGCTACAGTAAATTCAGGGAACAATTAGACATTTGCAATTGCAAAGCAACATAGTTCCGCTGTTCTGTACTTTTTTTCACTTGAAGACAGAGATATCAAATTCCTAGACCATCACTTTCTGGGCAATATCCCACAAAAACATACGCGTAGGTTTTAAATGCGACCGAATTATTTTGAAGGTATACTGAGCAAAATTCTGCACTTGATTCAGGGCGGTACAGGTCATGACGTCATATCCTTTACTTTTCAGAAACTACAATAACTACAAAATAAAGTGTAAACTACAATAACTACAAAATAAAGTGTAATATGTAGGTTCATTGTGTTGTTTTGGGGATAAAATTAACTCTGGGTTAAGCTTTATTTTGTTAATTTTTTCCCAACTGGATTAGGAATAAAATGTTTTGACTTTATTTTAAGAATTTTCATCCGAATTTCGAATCGTCCGTTTCCTATAAATATTAATCGTCAGGAACCATGCACGTATGTTTTAAATGCGAGGGTCTGGCAAAATTACGAAATAAAGCCAAATCCATGTTAAAAAAATTGTCAGAAACGACAAATTTTTTTAAATTGTTTCCCCCAAAAAACTTCTTCACCCCTTTTTTCTCTCTCATTTACCCCAAGGAAGACCCTTCCCCGGGGTTCTCCTTCCCCAGTCGCAGTATAATATAGCTTTATTTTGTGGTCCCTCGCCTATATAATAGTACCGATTAAACCTGCGCGTATGTTTTAAATGCGAGGGTCTGGCAAAATTACGAAATAAAGCCAAATCCATGTTAAAAAAATTGTCAGAAACGACAAATTTTTAAAATTGTTTCCCCCAAAAACTTCTTCACCCCTTTTTTCTCTCTCATTTACCTCAAGGAAGACCCTTCCCCGGGGTTCTCCTTCCCCAGTCGCATTGTAATATTGCTTTATTTTGTGGTCCCTCGCCTATATAATAGTACCGATTAAACCTGCGCGTATGTTTTAAATGCGGGGATCTGGCAAAATTACGAAATAAAGCCAAATCTGTGTCAAAAAAATTGTCAGAAACGACTAATTTTTAAAATTGTTTCCCCAAAAAACTTCTTCACCCCTTTTTTCTCTCTCATTTACCCCAAGGAAGACCCTTCCACGGGGTTCTCCTTCCCCAGTCGCATTGTAATATTGCTTTATTTTGTGGTCCCTCGCCTATATAATAGTACCGATTAAACCTGCGCGTATGTTTTAAATGCGGGTTCTGGCAAAATTACGAAAAAAAGCCAAATCTGTGTCAAAAAAATTGTCAGAAACGACAAATTTTTAAAATTGTTTCCCCAAAAAACTTCTTCACCCCTTTTTTCTCTCTCATTTACCCCAAGGAAGACCCTTCCCCGGGGTTCTCCTTCCCCAGTCGCATTGTAATATTGCTTTATTTTGTCATCACTCGCCTATATAATAGTACCGATTAAACCTGCGCGTATGTTTTAAATGCGGGGGTCTGAAAAATTTAAATCCATTTATAAGCGTCTAAATTCACTAAAACTGAAATTTTTTAAAATCGTCCCCCCAAAAATCTTCCTAGCCCCCTTTTTTGTCTCATTTGCCCCCAAGGAAAACCCCTTCCCCGGGGTTCTCCTTCCCCAGTCGCATTATAATATTGTTGTCTATTATCCGTCGCCTATATAATAGTCCCGGTTAAACCTGCGCGTATGTTTTAAATGCAGGGGGTGTACAAATTCATAGAAAAGGCTCATTTACTATTTAAATAGCATTCCATGTCTATAAGAAGGCATTTTAGGACAAAATTATACATTTTAATTCATGAAAATTAAGTTAAAAACATTTTAAAAAATATTTTTAACATCGTTTTTTACCGGATGTTTTGATGTACTCGCGACGTATTCTACAGTGAAATTTTTACATTGAGCGAGTATTTTGTGGCAGACGAAATTAACTATTTTCAAGTCGGTGTGGGTTATTTCAATAAGGCCTCATTTAAAACCTACGCGTATGTTTTACTGGGATTATGCCCACTTTCTGTGCATTATAATTTTATTACATGTATTAAAAATGTATAACGTTAGTGAACTATCACTACACCTTTTTTCGAGACAAGATTTGGTCACATGATTGGAATAGAGCTCACTTACAATTAACAAACTGGCAATATTCCTCTGTATTTTTTAAATAATCAGCTGTCTTCGTAAACTTTTTATTTTCCTCAATTTTCGTTGACATGAAAAGAAAACATTAAGACTGTGTGCATTAAAATCACATACAGCATTCTATCACTGAAGTTAAAATTATGCAAAACATTGTCACGAAGTGCATTCTGTATAAATGTGAAGATGTACACTTCCCCGTTTCCTACTTAAGGGTTTCCAAACGCAGGAGATCAGCTTTCTCCTCTATATTTGGCTCATTTTCATCATCACTCATTTCATGTATGTTGCTTTGTAATTGGTGTTAAAGTCATATGGTTTTTCCAATGCCTGTCTAAACGACATTCAAATGATTTTACGTTCTTAGCTGTAACATGAACAATTCCACACTTATGACAATTGTTAATCGTAAGATGTTTTGACCCCAGGGATATATTTTACTTGGCACAGCTATATCAACTTATTAGTGACAGTTCAGTTATGAGACTAATTTGTTTCAATTTTGCATGCATTTCAGAAAAAAAACAGACATTCTGTGAGGATTGATAATCAAGTTTTAGCCAACCATGTCGAAAGTCTGGACCAAATTTTAATTGAACAGTTTATCCAAAGGAAGGAATGGAGTTCATTCAAAAGGGATCTTGGAACTCTTAGCAACTTTATTCGCAAATATTGCGATTTTTTGGTAGCTCAATGCAAAACTTCAGATAACAGATGAATATGAAGTTGTTTCAGTTGATGATTTTTCTCCGTATGACATACGCAGTAGACGCCATTATAGGCCTATTGATGACATTTCTAAAGGATTGAAGTTTACATGTGTTTTATTAAGAATTGCTCGTGGTAACTATTTGGGAACCTTAAATTTTATTTGGAAAATACCAAAGAACCTTAAATCTGAGGAACTTATGGAAAAACGCTGCAAATTCAGACAAATGTAACACAGGAGTTAAATATTTATCATACCACCAGATACACGAGACGACAATTCTTTTTTCATGTATCCTTACTCATGTCTGTTAACCCAGCTGCCTTAAGATCTATGTATAAGAATCTTACTGGAGATATATCAGCAGGAACTAGCCAGAAAGAAAAAGACATAGATGAGCGCATTAAACTCATGTTAGAATTGGGAGATCCAGACATCATCACTGATCTACGCAACCATAATCCAGGCAGACTTATAGTTTATAATCAGTTTTTTTGAGCAGTGCAAACGATACCTTGAAAATGTGGTTGAGACATCAGTTGATGAACAACGACATGATTTGTACACTCATTTGGCTTCTGCAATGTCAGTGAATGACCTTTTACGTGAAGTAGTACGTTATCAAGTTCAGTCACGACAGTTTCGTACTGAACATGAAGACTCCCATTATGCTGCAGCATTATGTCGCTATAAAAAGGAATTTGCTGTGAAATTTAAGCGTTATGTTAGACTTTTTATGCTCTGATGACAAGCATCATATTAAGGATGGTGAGCCAGGAAACTCTGTTGCCTCTGTTGAAAGGGGAATCACTGCAAATGGCGTGAAATGTGTTGTGTCTGACCATGACTTTACTAAATTTAGTATTGTGCCAACTGCAACAATGAATTTGCAGATTCCAGATACCATAGATCAAGTATATGTTGGTGTTAAAGACTTGATATTCGAACCGGTGTCTTCCCATATCGCCCCTTCCCACTTCGCCCCTTCCCCATTTCATCCCTTAGTATCCCATTTCGCCCCTTTCCCATTTCGCCCCTTCCTACTTCGCCCCTTCCCATTTCCCGTTTCGCCCTTCATATTTCGCCAACCTCACCTTTTAAAAACACTCATATCACTTAATAATGTGTGCTTGTTCCGAGTTCTGACAATGAATAGTGACTATTCTTGCGGATAAGACGATGAACCATTGTAGTTCAATATAATCATTACCCATATATGCCAACAAAGATAAAAGGGGCAGTATGCTAATTTTTTTAATATCAAAAACTGTAAATTATACTTCTGTATTTCTAAAATATAGGCTTTTTATTTCTACGTAGCCTGAATTTGTTTTAAAAGGGTTAAAAAAAACCAGAGTGTTTAACTGATTTGTGTAATGTTTTTGTCATTAGCATGATTTTAAGAATGGAATGGGATGAAACGTAAGGAGGGAGGGGGGGGGGGGCGAAATGGGAAAGGGGCGAAGTGAGAATAGGGGGCGAGATGGGAAAGGGTTTGTCACCGCACACGTAACAGCAAAAAGGGTAGTTTTTTCTTTGGGTGAAATAGTGGTGTGAAACATCATCTTCACAGTTAATGTTGTCTTCTGTGGATACCAAAGGAGAAGGTGAATCACCCCACAACTGTACAGAATATCTTAAACTGAACGTTCTACCTACAAGTATTAACATTAAGCAGGGATCAATAAAATAATGTTTTGTTTCTACATATTTTGGTACAAGGTATTGTCGCGCGCGAGGCAGAGTATGCTTATTCTTTTTGAAACATTCCGATACTACCGTCTTTTTAAGATATTGAGTACCGTTTGTTTTATCCGAGTCTGGTTACGTTCCCGTAATATGTTAAAAACGGAATGAACTGCTAGTACGGATTTATCTACAGATTTTTCTAAAACAAAACAACCCCACATGAAACAAAGGGAGATAATATAGGTAATTGTCTCAAAATGCAGGGGTTTCCTTGAAGAGGTAGGTCGTCATTGAAGAGGCAGGGAATGCTCAGAATATGTTGTCAACTGCTGTATGTGGTGTTAGTTTGAAATAAGCAATCAAATCATGTACCTGTAAAACTTGGTCATTTGATAATAACTTTACAGCATACGTACATCGGGGTTTACCACAACTGTAACAAGTAAGATACAATCTAACAGTTTCGGCAGATTTTCTGAGAACCATCATAGTTGGAGTATCTGAAGATGTACTTGTATTCTGTTTCTTCTGAAAATAGAATGTTTTAAATTAAGAATTACAATTTTAATAAAAGATGGGTTGCATACATTGTATATGAATTCAGTTACTGAATGACTAATATTTTTAAGTAGAGATGTTTAAAAAAAACTGAGGCAGAGCGGTCACATATGAATCTCGAGCATCCAGGTCTATTTCAAAGCAAGGTTTGTTTGTCACTATGCAAATGCTGCGAGTTTGACTCTAGAATAATAGTAATATCCATGATATATTATTCATCCGAGACTATAAAAATTAAATACAGAGCTTTGTTTTTAAAATACCTTTCTTGCTTTTTTTTCTTTGGGTTTTCCTTGCATACTTGGTCTGTGGCTTTCAGAAGTTTGGGATCCCCATACAGAGCTAAAAGTTTTATAATGGGAAGAATCTTCTTGTGGAACCGGATCAGGAAGATGATGGAGACTATTGAATTCAGCATCAGTAAGTCTGTGTGGATTAATCGAACAGTATTCACAATCAATGTCTTTACACTTCTTTATACTCACAAAATAGTGGCGTAGAACACAATGTTCGTCCATGAAAGAAGACAGTTTAGCATAAATTTTTAGATGAGACTTCTGTAATTTGTCTAGATAAATACTAGGATCTATTTTTTTTCTCATCAACATCATCATCAGATGCAGATGTTTACACTTCTACTGGCTTTGATGAATACTGGAGTCTTTTGAAGACAGAATTTAATAATGGTATTGGTTGATGCTTTCTTCCATTTTGTTTTTCAAATTCTTGTTGCCATTGGTAACCTGTCTGGGGGTTTTCAGAGCATTATCTTTCTTGATACTTTTCTCTCCATCTTCATCCATTCTTATTCTGTTTATGCTAACGAACTGCAAGCCTAGATTCAAAGTAGAGACAAAGGATTGGTTGTATTACACCTCTAAAATGATCTTAATCTCAGCAGCATGCCTGAATCGGGTACTTCTCTGAAAAACCTGATCCTTCAGACAAACATGCGAGTCTCCTTGGTAAAAAGAACCTCCAATTATCACCAGGCACATCACTACATAAAACTGCAGAAGGAATTATTTCGAATTTCGTGAAATCATGGTCAGATGCAGTGAAAGCTGCACCATTTCCCTCCACAATGACTTATCTACCACGCTGGGCACAAGCAACAGGTGGGTCTGGTTCTCCTACTTTAACGTGGCATTTATCATCATTTGATAAAAATGAGCTTGAATTTCGATAATGGATTGCGAATTCACGTAAAAGTCTGACTACCATACAAGCGTAGTGAGAGTCGACATGATCTGTAGTTGGCGTGTTTGGAGCATATATTTTAGATTGAACCTTCCAGTATAGTGTATCGCTGAGTGGTATCTTTTATTCTTCGGCCAGAACTGTAATCGTAAATATGTTTCAGATGGCACAGGAACCATCGAATCGTTGCTCTTCATCTTGACTTGTTGGATTAAATCCCGCATGGAAATAGCTATTCCAAGTCTCCCAACTTGGTCATGACGCCTCTCTTGTGTAGCAGTTATGGAATTCTCATTAATGAACTTCTCTACAGCTTCAAAATGGTTCAAACTTAGTAGGGTTTCCAGTGTTGAAATCTACAGCGATCTCAGGATCCTCACTGTCTAAAATAGCTTCAATCTGTTCCTGACATCAGCGGTTAGATGAAGCAGAAATATCTCCAGTTAGGTCTTGGTATATTTCCTGCATGACAGTGGAAAGGTTACATTTCTTGGGGTCAAGCAATATTCTACCATAATGTTCAGTGAATTTTCGTCTCATCAGCCTACTGTAATATTTCTTTAGATGATTTTTCTCCAAATCACAAGTTACTTCCTGTGACTTACCAATATCACGCTTCTCAGAATTATTAGGAACTCTCCAGATAAACCAAATTTTTTCATTCCCCTAAGTACATCACAACAGTTCATAAGAAAAAGGCAGACTAAGCTGATCAATATATTTAAATTTCAATTTTTTTTCGACAGGTGCGAACTCGTTGACACAAACAGGAACATATTCATCTTGATCCACAATGGCCTTTTGAAGCTGTTTGTTAATAACATTGAGTGGACTTAAAAAATTGACGCTACTAGTAGTAAAGCTACTTTTACCAGATTATGATTCTCGCATGTGGTGTTGTTGGGTCTTCTCTAGTTTGAGAGATAGTAACAATACTTTGACATCAAATTGGCAAGTTCTTGAATTGAAGTTTTAAAAACAAGGAATCGATCCAGCTGTACAAAAGGTGTTAAACATACTTCATATAATCGGTTCCTATATTCCAGTAAGTCTTCATTAGATATGTTCCTGGCACCATGTTTGCTCCTTGATGGATTGTTGTATGTTTGGGTTGATAGATCAGTAGGTTTATCAAACAATGTACAAATGAGGAGATTGGGTGAAAATTCGGTCACTCCAAGAGCTCGAATCATCTTGTCAATATGAGGTAGCGTGTTATACAAAATGTTCACTAGATTTCCAATTATTGATGTGCCTTCCAATATATTAGTGACAGAAAAAAACATTTCATGTATCTCTAACATGTTCAATAAATCAATGATCTCGCGATCAAGTTGAACGCTTTCAATTCTAATATATTTCCCGAAACTTTCAATCACTTGTCCCACATTTAAATAGGAAGACCTTTGAATCGCATAATTGTCTTCTTTGGTCTTTCCTACCAAACATTTGTAAACACGTTCACCGAAATCTCCGACTGCGCCGGTGGGCAGCTCACGTCGGAATAAGTTGTTGGGTATTATGTTATCAATTTAAAGCAGAATGTCATGACTTACTTATTCTGTTCATGACGTCGTTAATATTGTTCAGGACAGTGACAGTGATATATCCTTTAGTGATGTCAATGACGATTCTGATTCAGAAATTGAAACGAATGTCGATAACTTTTCACAAAATGTGAATGAACAAATAGACCGTCCTCCTGTTAGGCCTACGGAATTAATTTTTTTTTTAAATTTTATTGAAAATTAAAAACATAACATACATTTGTACAAGATATATAATTGCTAAATATAAAGGTTCACATTTATATTGTACTGTTGACAATTGAACATTACTTTAAAGAATAAAATAAGCATACGCAAACAAAAAGACAACAAAATGCAGGTGATTATAAGGATTGGATATCAGTCAATGTAAAAGGTTATAATATATGATGATAATAAAAGGTACAATACCATTAGATTACATTATGTAGATATTTCCATTTTTCCTTAAAGAAGGAGTTGTTTTCTGAATATCGATTTTCAATATTTGCATTTTTTTTAGGAGATAAAACTGATAATCATTAAAATCTAAAGATTTTTTTAGAAAATTTTATCTTAAAAATATAATATTTTGTCAAATAATGCAATGGTTTACGAAATGCCATAGTGATAATGGTATCTCGGCCTCTCCATAATACCCTAGATGTGTTGTTATTGTTTTTATATCTGTGTCTCAGAGAACAGAGAAATGATTGCTGTCACTCCAGACGGTTGGAACCCCTCGGGTCAAGGTCAAAGGCGAGAAATACATTTAAAGAACAAATTAAAGAAAAATAAAGCGCCATAAATAGATTCACATAAACAGTTCACTTACCATTACTCAACTTAAGACAATTTGAAATAAAATGACCAAGTCCTTTACAATAATAACAGGTGGCGCGCCCCCTACTACCTCTAAAAGGAGGGTACACAAAAAGAGAATAACCAAACGAGTGGGGGGGGGGCAAAAGGTGAAGGATATGACTCATAAAAGGTAGCAGGTCCCTCATATTTTTTGCTTTTTCGCCCAATCTGTCACCACAGAGGCAATCTTCTTGTCTTCTGTAGAGCCAAAGAGTTTCAAAACCAGACGACAAAAATCTTCCGCCCCCTCATACTTCCTGCAATAAATTAGTAGGGACTTCATAAAATAATCTAAGTCCTTGTAAGAGGTTTTTGTAGCAACCTCAACGACAGACTCAATAGCTGAGATGAGTACATGTGGGGCAGTAAGTTGCGGCCTACTCGCTAAAAACCTCAGACTTCGTAAGGCTTCTTCTACCTGGTTTTCTGCTTTTGTTGAATCCATCTTAGACAATTTACTCTCCATAGTTTTCAGCCTTTCGTCAATAAGGGTATCTTCGGCCTCGGCGACAGCTATGGACTTCTTAGATCTCGTATCTTTGACTGTCTCACCAGTCAGTTTTTCAAATTCTGAATGTAATTCATTAATAGTATTATTCTCCAAAGGGTGGTCCTTTTTTAACCTGGCCAATATGACTTCATCCGAGTCCTTGACCGCTTTAAACTGGATGATCACTGGAATCAACGATTTCCCCATTAAAGAATGTTTCGCTTTCAGAACTGCAGATGTCATTACCTGTCAGAAAACAAAATATTAAACACCACTTCATATCACTAATCTTATCAAAAACAAACACAATCTTTCCTGCACATTCCAAATCCATCAATCCATAAACTTATTCAGACAACTTTACTTCAAAACGCTACTTATCAAAAATTTTACTACATTTCAAAAGCCAATACTTCAAATGAAAATCTTCACTTCATATCAAAATTTTACTTCATCTCTTTAATTCATATAAAAAATCATTATCCCATTATGATAACTTTACTTCATATAAAAAATCTCTACTCCATAACAAAAATCTTTATTACACAGAAAAAAATTACTTCATTTCAAAAATCATTTCTTCATATCATAAAATCTTTACTTCATATCAAATTTTTACTTCATATCAATAATTATTACATCATATCACAAAATCTTTACTTTATATCGAAACTTCACTTCATATCAAAAAATCTTTACTTCACATAAAAAATCTTCACTTCATATCAAAATCTTTACTTCATATCAAATCTTTGCTTCATATCACAAAATCTATACTTTATATCGAAACTTTACTTCAAATCAAAAGTCTTTACTTCTTATCAAAAAAGCTATACTTCATATATCTTTACTTCATATCAAATCTTTACTTCATATAAAAAATCATTACATCAAATTATCAAAATCATTACTTCATATATCTTTACCTTATCTTATACTATAATACGTAACTTACAAAAAGTGCGAAACAGTCACATGCAAACAAAAAATCCCAGAACAAACCAGCCAGGAAAATCCTAGAAAAAATAATTAAACAATTAAACAACATATAACATTTCAAACCATATCAAAGAACAAAAGTCACGCCTTACCAAGAGAACGCGTCCATATTGAGAGCAAGTCATGAAATGCACGTGCAGATCTCAAAACATCAAACAATACAAAATAAACCTAGAAAACATAAGTCAAATAACATAATATATCTTATCAAAAACCTTAGATATCAAAATAAAAGAACAAAAACTAAAACTTACAACCAAAGTGAAGATAGATAGACGGTTTTAAATCACGTCTATACAGCAACAAGACAAACGACAGAGTGAAGGTGAATGGTCAAATCTCGCGAGATCTCACTTAGGATAGTTGTGAGATCGGCTGGGGAAGATCGAATAAAGTTGTAGTCAACATCGTATAACCTTGTATTTTATCGTGCATAGTCTTCGTCCATGTTCTCCATAGCATCGTAAGAACGCTAGGTAAAATATCAAAGTCTTCAATGGATTCCATACTCCAACTTTCAAACAATGGGGTGGCATAATGGTAATGCAGAGGTCGATCTAGTGTGTAAACACCCTTTACTAAATCCCAAAAACGTTCATAGGTACATCCGCCACGTATTTCTGACCTCCACATAACTTCTGCTAAGTGACCTTCAAATTGTTATTTTTGTACCAGATATTCTCTTTAGCGTGTTTCCATGCTCCTTTGATTCTGTTGGTATTGATGGTAATTTCTTCCTGTGTTTTTGTAAATGAATATTTATGTGTAACTGTAAAATGTTGATAGCCAATTTCGTTTAATGAGCAGTAAGATGACCAACCGTCACTGTAAATAGTAGAGGTATCAAGGTTTCCTTGGTTCTGTTGCTAACTGGGTATAATATAATTGTATTGGTGTCCCTTTCAACCATTCCAAATATCCATACCTGAAATAGTTTTATTTATTAATTTTGTTATATATTTTTCTTGATAATTATTCATTTGTTATATATTTTGACAGTTAATATTCATTTATTTTGTTTTATATTTACAAAATAAATCAATGTATATAGAATTGATATGTAAATATATTATAAATGTTAAAAAAAAATTTTTTTTTAAAATGTTGAAAAATATGATAAAAACCTTTATTTCCTTATGTTTAACACATTTTTTACAAAAATTTAATTAGTACTTACCTTTACTCCTTTATTGTAGGGGAGACCGGGGCACAGTGAATCATGGGGCACAGTGAATCAGGGGATTTTATTTCAAACATGACAGGGGGAATACCGATATGACATCATCACTTTTTGTGTTTGGGTAAACCCCTTTCAAGAAAGTTCCATTTAGGTTCAACACTTACTTTTTATTGCAACGGATTAGCGCAGACGCGTAAACAGTTTTAATTGCTGTCTGCTAGAGTCCAGCCCTAGAGTTAAAAGATGTAGTCTGACTAATTTGTTTATGACCTTTAATAACCTTAGCAGACGACAAAAAGAAAATTGGTGTGTATCTTGTAGAAAGAGTTCTGTCAATGGTAGAGAAAAAATTCGAACAGGTTAATGTATCAAAAATTCACTGCTCTAAATGATTGTATGTAAAATTAATATAAGTAAAAATTTTGCAAAAAAAATGAATAAATTTTTTATACTTTTTAGAGTGTTAAAAGATTACATAATCAGATTAATCTGTTTATGACCTAAAATACTTCACACCTCCATGTGAAAAGTTCATGTGGATAGTTTTACATTTACTTTTTATTGCAACGGATTAGCGCAGACGCGTTGCCAGTTAAATAATTTATTGCTGTCTGCTAGATAGTCCATCACTACAGATAATTCTTTGGCTTCTGCCTTTTTGGGACTTTTAGCATAGGGTTATAGTCAATTGGGCCCCTATCCAAAATGGTCAAAATGGTCCTCAAAAAAGGTCATTTTGACCAAAGAATTGGTTGAAATCAAAGTATAAATACAGAATCCATTTTGACCAAAATAGGGGCCATGGTGACTGGTCCATTTTGACCAAAATAGGGGCCAAGGTGAATGGCCATTTTGACCAAATTTAACTGTTATGGCCATTTTGACTAGGGGCCATTTTGTATAGGGGATATACCCCCTTCCCCAACATTCGAACTGTGTAAACGTCAATATTTTCCTTTAATGCTGAGTTGAAATACTGTCTTTTGTTTCAATGGATTGGAGCAGTCAGTAGCCAGTTGAATTGATATATGTTAGTCAATTAAGTGCCATGGGTAAGAATCACCCTCAAAATAAGAAAAAATCTGATATTACATCAAATATAGCAAACACTCGAAAAAATATGTTAATTTTTATAAAGTTAAAACAATGTTTTTGACCTATAATAATCTTAGCAGAGTCCAGCCCTAGAGTTAAAAGATTATGTAGTCTGACTAATTTGTTTATGACCTTTAATAACCTTAGCAGACGACAAAAAGAAAATTGGTGTGTATCTTGTAGAAAGAGTTCTGTCAATGGTAGAGAAAAAATTCGAACAGGTTAATGTATCAAAAATTCACTGCTCTAAATGATTGTATGTAAAATTAATATAAGTAAAAATTTTGCAAAAAAAATGAATAAATTTTTTATACTTTTTAGAGTGTTAAAAGATTACATAATCAGATTAATCTGTTTATGACCTAAAATACTTCACACCTCCATGTGAAAAGTTCATGTGGATAGTTTTACATTTACTTTTTATTGCAACGGATTAGCGCAGACGCGTTGCCAGTTAAATAATTTATTGCTGTCTGCTAGATAGTCCATCACTACAGATAATTCTTTGGCTTCTGCCTTTTTGGGACTTTTAGCATAGGGTTATAGTCAATTGGGCCCCTATCCAAAATGGTCAAAATGGTCCTCAAAAAAGGTCATTTTGACCAAAGAATTGGTTGAAATCAAAGTATAAATACAGAATCCATTTTGACCAAAATAGGGGCCATGGTGACTGGTCCATTTTGACCAAAATAGGGGCCAAGGTGAATGGCCATTTTGACCAAATTTAACTGTTATGGCCATTTTGACTAGGGGCCATTTTGTATAGGGGATATACCCCCTTCCCCAACATTCGAACTGTGTAAACGTCAATATTTTCCTTTAATGCTGAGTTGAAATACTGTCTTTTGTTTCAATGGATTGGAGCAGTCAGTAGCCAGTTGAATTGATATATGTTAGTCAATTAAGTGCCATGGGTAAGAATCACCCTCAAAATAAGAAAAAATCTGATATTACATCAAATATAGCAAACACTCGAAAAAATATGTTAATTTTTATAAAGTTAAAACAATGTTTTTGACCTATAATAATCTTAGCAGAGTCCAGCCCTAGAGTTAAAAGATTATGTAGTCTGACTAATTTGTTTATGACCTTTAATAACCTTAGCAGACGACAAAAAGAAAATTGGTGTGTATCTTGTAGAAAGAGTTCTGTCAATGGTAGAGAAAAAATTCGAACAGGTTAATGTATCAAAAATTCACTGCTCTAAATGATTGTATGTAAAATTAATATAAGTGAAAATTTTGCAAAAAAAATGAATAAATTTTTTATACTTTTTAGAGTGTTAAAAGATTACATAATCAGATTAATCTGTTTATGACCTAAAATACTTCACACCTCCATGTGAAAAGTTCATGTCGATAGTTTTATTACTATGTTATATAACCTGCTATAACCCTTGTCAATCATTTTAATCCTCTCTATTTCTATTTTTTCTCAGAAAAGGGGTATTCTATGCCTATTTTCAATTTAATGGATTTTGTATTAAACTACTCATGTCATATATCGTTGAAAAGAGAAAATTTGGTACATACTGACTATACACAGCATATTGCTATTAGATAATTGCATTGTAAGTTAGAACCCTCAGAAGAAAAAAACGAAATATTTTGAAAACATATTTTAATGGGTTATTGTCATATATCGTTTAAAAGATAATCAAATCGGCATTACAAAATTGAAAAATTTAATTCTCTGCGTTGATTAGAGAATGTGATATAGATGTCCAAAGTTGACAAAAATGTCAATTTATAAATGTCCATAAAACCAGAAGTTAATATTTTTCAATTAAAATCAGCATACCTATGGATAGCTGAGGTCAAGGACATCCTTCATTGGAATTTTCAAGGTCACATAATATGGCCTTTTGAATTTTCAAAAAATTCAAACGAACATAAAACAATTTCAAATTCGAAATTCAAAATTCTGTTCCAACAAACTGTAGACATGGTTACAAGCTTTTGATAGACACCAAAATCATAAAAATCGGATAACAAATAGAGGACTTGTTAATTTTTTGCTGAAATATGTCAGTCTGTGACGGCAGTTTATGCATAACTTCCGGTTTGGATTTTTTATGCTAAGTGCATTCTAATTATGACTGACAGACAATATATATAGTTTTTGTCAATATCTGAAATTTATGCCGGAAGTGGGGTTGCTAGGCGTGATTTTGAAAAACCGGAAGTTCTCACGTCAAAACCGTAAGTGATAGAAAAGTTTTGATTGATTAATTTTATTTCTATGGACATTCTGTACATGTCCTATGAATTTCAGGTCAATCGGATAATTAGTGGCTGAGTTAGAAATTTTGAGATTTTTTGACAAGTTTGGTTTCAATTTTTTTTTACAAAAATATTTAAAAATTGAAATTTTTGTAATCGCACTTGATACTTCTTATTACAATGAATATATTAAAGAAAATTTCAGCCAAATCGGTTCATAAATAAACCTTACAGACTAGGTGCAAAATAATTGCATATTATGCAATAGCCCACTTCCAGTTTAGCAAAAACTGAGTTTTAGATATTCATTTTTGATACCAGGTCATTTAATAATGTTTGGTGGATACAATTATGCTACACCATTTTTGATTTTCTCTAGAAATTTTCCCAAAAAAAAAAAAAAAAAAAAAAAAAAAATAATCATAACGAAAACAAAGCGTGACAAATCGAAAGATTTGCCACGCAAAAAATGCAGGTGATTATAAGGATTGGATATCAGTCAATGTAAAAGGTTATAATATATGATGATAATAAAAGGTACAATACCATTAGATTACATTATATAGATATTTCCATTTTTCCTTAAAGAAGGGGTTGTTTTCTGAATATCGATTTTCAATATTTGCATTTTTTAGGAGATAAAACTGATAATCATTAAAATCTAAAGATTTTTTTAGAAAATTTTATCTTAAAAATATAATATTTTGTCAAATAATGCAATGGTTTACGAAATGCCATAGTGATAATGGTATCTCGGCCTCTCCATAATACCCTAGATGTTTTGTTATTGCGTGGCAAATCTTTCGATTTGTCACGCTTTGTTTTCGTTATGTTTTTTTTTTTTTTTTTTTGCAGTGCGTTCGATTTCGAACGCACTGCTTTGTTTTCAGAATGTTTTTTTTTTTTTTTTTTTTTTTTTTTTTTTCTTCGAATTCTGGTCAGAGTACACAGCCAAAACTGCAAATGCCACATATACACTGATATGATTTCTTTTCTGTACTCGAAAAACTAAATTTTTTAAATGTAATTTGACGCATTTTTATCCAACCGGAAATGACGTAGGATACAGAAGTGTATTTTAGAATTTTCGATTTTCCTAGTCTATTTTAAATTCAATTCTAATCTAATTTTTTGTGTTTGATTGCAAAAACCAAAAGCTACAATTCGGCTTCTTGAAGACATTACAAATTTTGAATTTTGAAGCTAACTTTTTTGGTTTGAAATTTATGAATTTTTCAACTTCTACAATTTTATTTCGATCAATTTGAAAATATACAAGCATATAGACCTTTTGATTGTTAAAAAAATACAATTTTCAAAATTTCGATATCACTTCCGGTTTTGACGTTATTGGCTCGTAAAGTTAAAATTTCAACTTCCGGAATTGTGAAGTTATTTGAAAAAAAATTTCTGCAATACGATTCAAATGATAACGCAAAAACAACAAATTAAAAAATTTTGACCCGGAAGTAACAGATAAGCCACCCTATTGATATGAGCAACTTTTGTAAAACTCAAAATGGGGCCTAAGGGTTATCGGCGGAATTCATATTTATAGTATTTTTGGACAGCTCAGTCGACTGCCCCCAAAAATACGCAAATCGATTTTTGATGTTTGATTGTGCTTTTTGCTCATTTCCGGTATAACGTTTTAAGAAAGTGCCAAAATTTCAAAGACTTGTAACTCGTGACCTTGACCTTTTTTGACCTTGTGACCTGAACAAAAGTTATTTCCCTTGACTAGATCTATCAAATGATATATCCATTTTGTTTGTCCGATATTTACTTCCGGTTCTATAACCATTTGAAATTTGCGATTTTGAACTTTAAACAGCTCTGTCACGTGACCTATTTTACATACGTCACAAATTCTTATATATTCTTAATGTGCATAATGTACTCTTTCCAGAGATATATAATACTCTATATGTTTATTGAAATTGCGCGATTTAAAATTTGAAAATTTTGTTCAAAGTTCCATTGTAACTGTGCGTGTTTTTTTCAAATTTTATTTTGAGCGTTCTGAAAATAAACAGTACCCGGATGTAATATAACAGCCGCCATATTGATATTACCAACTTTTGTAAAACTCAAAATGGGGCCTCAGGGATATGAGCGATTTTCGTGATTGTAGTATTTTTGGACAGCTCAGTCGATTGTCATAAAAAATACGCTATTTGATTTTTGATATTCGATATTGCTTTCTTGTTATTTCTCAGTATAATGTTTTAAGTAATTTCCAAAATTTCAAAGACTTGACCTTGACTTTTTTTTACCTTGTTACCTGAAGAAAGGTTATTGTCCTTGATTAGATCTATCCAATGGTATGTACAATTGAGTTGTTCAATGTTTATTTCCGGTTCTATTGCCATTTGAAATTTGCGATTTATAACTTTAAACGCATACATTTATCGTCAAAACAGTTGAAGGGAGAGAACTACTATTTTAATTATAAATCTTTATTAAAGCTATCATGGTGTAATTAAACTAGAAATGTTTAAAAAAAAATAAGTCAAACTAATCGACATATTTACTACTTTTAGCCTCCGTAGCGAAGAAATATGGCCGCCACCGACCCACTATAAAGCCGTGTAAGCCACGTCATTCAGTCAGTTGATATACATACATCGGACTGTCAACATCAGTAATAAGCGGTCACTATTATCATTATCAAGCCAACCCTGAAACTAGCAAAGGAGAAATTTTGCTATAGTCGAAAACTAACCAATAGTCAATCTTTTAAGCATTCAGATCACAAACAGTTATTTTAATTCCTTAAAATAAGAAAATCTCTCTAGATTTAACTTTTCTAATGTTCATATTTTCATAACCATTTGCCTTAGACTTAGTGCCTTATGATTTATGAAAGATTTCCAGGATGACGCACTGCCCAGCGCCGTTTTGGTACGGCTCTAGTTTTTTTTTTTTTTTGGGAAACTTTTTAGAGAAAATCGAAAATGGTGTAGCATAATTGTATCCACCAAACATTATCAAATGACCTGGAATCAAAAATGAATATCTGAAACTCAATTTTTCCTGAACCAGGAGTGGGCTTATTGCATAATATGCAATTATTTTGCACTTAGTCTGTAGGGTTTATTTATGGACCGATTTGGCTGAAATTTTCTTTAATATCTTCATTGTAAAAAGAAGTATCAGGTGGGACTACACAAATTTAAATTTTTAAATATTTTTGTCTAAAAAATTTGAAACCAAAATTTTCAAAAAAGCTCAAAATTTCTAACTCAGCCGCTAATTATCCTATTGACCTGAAATTCATAGGACATGTACAGAATGTCCATAGAAATAAAATTAATCAATCAAAATGTTTCTATCACTTCCGGTTTTGAAGTGAGAACTTCCGGTTTTTCAAAATCACGCCTAGCAGCCTCACTTCCGGTATAAATTTCAGATATTGACAAACACTATATATATTGTCTGTCAGTCATAATTAGAATGCACTTAGCATAAAAAATCCAAACCGGAAGTGATGCATAAGCTGCCGTCACAGACTGACATATTTCAGCAAAAAATCAATAAGTCCTCTATTTGTTATCCGATTTTTATGATTTTGGTGTCTATCAAAACCTTGTAACCTTGTCTACAGTTTGTTGGAACAGAATTTTGAATTTCGAATTTGAAATTTTGTTATGTTCGTTTGAATTTTTTGAAAATTCAAAAGGCCATATTATGTGACCTTGACCTTTGATGACCTTGAAAATTCCAATGAAGGATGTCCTTGACCTCAGCTATCCATAGGTATGCTGATATTAATTGAAAAATATTAACTTCTGGTTTTATGAACATTTGAAAATTGACATTTTTGTCAACTTTGGACATCTATATCGCATTCTCTAATCAACGCAGAGAATTAAATTTTTCAATTTTGTAATGCCGATTTGATTATCTTTTAAACGATATATGACAATAACCCATTAAAATATGTTTTCAAAATATTGCTTTTTTGGCACTGTTGCACTTTCGGGCCTCTCGGGTTCTAATTGAGCTAGCAATCTGAAATTTGGTAGGATGATTTATACATATGTTCTAATTATTCACAGTAAATTTGGTGTCATTCCGACGTTTCCTTCTATTTTAAATTATTTTCAAAGTTTCGAAGTGAATGATATTTCACCGATAATGGCGAATCGACAAGGGGATTGTTCAGTTGTACTTGCTTTGTCATTCCATTCTCTCGGGACGATTCGCAACAAACAAATATAATTTGGAATCATTTAGAGATGTTTCGTAACACTTTAAATATGCCGAATTGTTAAAGTTTAACAACTGAATGAAGACGGAAAATGTTGTCTGGTTGGTCTGAAATTTTCTGACGTTGATCAGGACACATTACTCTTTCGCATTAGCACGTTTCATGTCGATATCGCGATCGGAATTGATCGAGGGGCGATGCAGCAATAGGGGCATAGGGGCATTACTTTAACAATTAATTAAAAATGGAAATGGGTGCCTGATCGGTCTGAATTTTTTTGTGAGTAATCAGGACACATGACTGTGTCACATTGTCATGTTTCGTGTCGATATCGCGATCGAAAGTCATCGAATAGAGGCAATTACTTTAACACCCGATTTAAGATGGAAATTAGTGTCTGATCGGTCTGAAATTTTTTGTGAGTAATTAGGACACATTACAGTGTCACATTGTCATGTTTCGTGTCGATATCGCGATCGAAAGTCATCGAATAGGGGCAATTACTTTAACACACGATTTAAGATGGAAATTAGTGTCTGATCGGTCTGAAATTTTTTATGAGTAATCAGGACACATGACTGTGTCACATTGTCATGTTTCGTGTCGATATCGCGATCGAAAGTCATCGAATAGGGGCAATTACTTTAACACACGATTTAAGATGGAAATTAGTGTCTGATCGGTCTGAAATTTTTTGTGAGTAATCAGGACACATTACGGTGTCACATTGTCATGTTTCGTGGCGATATCGCGATCGAAAGTCATCGAATAGGGGCAATTACTTTAACACACGATTTAAGATGGCAATTAGTGTCTGATCGGTCTCAAATTTTTTGTGAGTAATCAGGACACATTACGGTGTCACATTGTCATGTTTCGTGTCGATATCGCGATCGAAAGTCATCGAATAGGGGCAATTACTTTAACACCCGATTTAAGATGGAAATAAGTGTCTGATCGGTCTGAAATTTTTTGAGAGTAATCAGGACACATGACTGTGTCACATTGTCATGTTTCGTGTCGATATCGCGATCGAAAGTCATCGAATAGGGGCAATTACTTTAACACACGATTTAAGATGGAAATTAGTGTCTGATCGGTCTGAAATTTTTTGTGAGTAATCAGGACACATTACGGTGTCACATTGTCATGTTTCGTGTCGATATCGCGATCGAAAGTCATCGAATAGGGGCAATTACTTTAACACACGATTTAAGATGGAAATTAGTGTCTGATTGCCCCTATTCGATGACTTTCGATCGCGATATCGACACGAAACATGACAATGTGACACAGTCATGTGTCCTGATTACTCACAAAAAATTTCAGACCGATCAGACACTTATTTCCATCTTAAATCGGGTGTTAAAGTAATTGCCCCTATTCGATGACTTACCTGATTACTCACAAAAAAATTCAGACCGATCAGGCACCCATTTCCATTTTTAATTAATTGTTAAAGTAATGCCCCTATGTCCCTATTGCTGCATCGCCCCTCGATCAATTCCGATCGCGATATCGACATGAAACGTGCTAATGCGAAAGAGTAATGTGTCCTGATCAACGTCAGAAAATTTCAGACCAACCAGACAACATTTTCCGTCTTCATTCAGTTGTTAAACTTTAACAATTCGGCATATTTAAAGTGTTACGAAACATCTCTAAATGATTCCAAATTATATTTGTTTGTTGCGAATCGTCCCAAGAGAATGGAATGACAAAGCAAGTACAACTGAACAATCCCCTTGTCGATTCGCCATTATCGGTGAAATATCATTCACTTTGAAAAATAATTTAAAATAGAAGGAAACGTCGGAATGACACCAAATTGACTGTGAATAATCAGAACATATGTATAAATCATCCTACCAAATTTCAGATTGCTAGCTCAATTAGAACCCGAGAGGCCCGAAAGTGCAACAGTGCCGCTTTTTTTTCGACTGAGGGTCATAACTTACAATGCAATTATCTAATAGCAATATGGTGTGTATAGTCAGTATGTACTAAATTTTATCTTTTCAACGACATATGACATGAGCAGTTTAATACAAAATCCATTAAAGTGAATATAGGCATAGAGTACCCCTTTTCTGAGAAAATAAGGAGTAGAGAGGATTAAAATGATTGACAGGGTTATAGCAGGTTATATAATATGGTAATGAAACTACCCACATGAACTTTTCACAGTGAAGTATTTTAGGTCATAAACAGATTAATCTGATTATGTAATCTTTTAACACTCTAAAAAGTATCAAAAATTTATTCATTTTTTTTGCAAAATTTTCACTTGTATTAATTTTACATACAATCATTTAGAGCTGTGAATTTTTGATACATTAACCTGTTCGAATTTTTTCTCTACCATTGACAGAACTCTTTCTACAAGATACACACCAATTTTCTTTTTGTCGTCTGCTAAGGTTATTAAAGGTTATAAACAAATTAGTCAAACTACATAATCTTTTAACTCTAGGGCTGGACTCTAGCAGACAGCAATTTAGCTGTTTACGCGTCTGCGCTAATCCGTTGCAATAAAAAGTAAGTGCTCAAACTGTTTTTTATCGTCTGCTAAGATTATTATAGGTCAAAGATAAATTAACCTCATTACACATTGTTTTAACTTTATAAAAATTAACATGTTTTTTCGAGTGTTTGCTATATTTGATATAATAGCAGATTCTTTCTTATTTTGAGGGTGATTCTTACCCACGGCACTTAATTGACTTACATACATCAATTCTACTGGCTACTGACTGCTCCAATACATTGAAACGAAAGACAGTATTTCAACTCAGCATTAAAGGAAAATATTGACATTTACACAGTTCGAATGTTGGGGAAGGGGGTATATCCCCTATACAAAATGGCCCCTAGTCAAAATGGCCATAAAAGTTAAATTTGGTCAAAATGGCCAGTCACCATGGCCCCTATTTTGGTCAAAATGGACCGGTCACCATGGCCCCTATTTTGGTCAAAATGGACTCTGAATTTACATCTCTATCACATTTTCTAATCAACGCAGATAATTAAATTTTTCAATTTTGTAATGGCGATTTGATTAGATTTGACAATAACCCATCAAAATATGTTTTCAAAATATTGCGTTTTTTTCGACTGAGGGCTCGCGTTCGCAACGCGTCTGCACTAATCCGTTGCAATAAAAAGTCAATTGGGCCCCTATCCAAATTGGCCCTTAGTCAATGGTTTGGTCAAAATGGCCAGTCACCATGGCCCCTATTTTGGTCAGAATGGCCTTTGAATTTCTCCTTTGATTTCAACCATTTTGACCTTTTTTGAGGACCATTTTGACCATTTATCAGGAACCATTTTGACCAAACGAGGGGCCATTTTGGATAGGGGCCAAATTGACTTTAACCTGTTTTTATCGTCTGCTTAGCTTATTATTTGTTCGTAATAGTTGAATGTATTTGTAATGTATCGTCTATGCAGTCACTATTCGCAAAGTAGTCGTTATTAGCCTGCTCTTATTTTCGATTTCCAACTGTCGAGGGATCTTTAACGTGCACAGCCAATAGCACACGGGGCCTCGGTTTATTGTCCCATCCAAGCGACTAGACGCTTTTCCATGTCAGCCCCTCCGACCTGCATCACTGACAGGGGGAAACCGGGTTGAAAAATCCGAAGGTGTCATCTCGACCCATGCCGGGATTGAACCCCGGACCTTCAGGTTAGCGAGCAAGCGTCTAACTCGCTGAAAATGAAATGAAATGAATGGAGTTTTACGTCCTACTTTCTGCACCTTATATGGGCTAATTGAGGACGGGCAAACGCCATGCAGTGTGCAATGAGGGAAATTTTGCCAGGACAGCGGCATTAGCCTGCTCTTATTTTCGATTTCCAACTGTCGAGGGATCTTTAACGTGCACAGCCAATAGCACACGGGGCCTCGGTTTATTGTCCCATCCGAACGACTAGACGCTTTTCCATGTCAGCCCCTCCGACCTGCATCACTGACAGGGGGAAACCGGGTTGAAAAATCCGAAGGTATCATCTCGACCCATGCCGGGATTGAACCCCGGACCTCCAGGTTAGCGAGCAAGCGTCTAACTCACTGAGCCACCGCGGCTCACTTATTATAAAGAAGAAAAAAAATGTCTTAAATTTGGGAGTTTTAAAAATAGAACACATTACTTTGAATATTTAAGAATATTAACGTAATTGTTATCTATAGACCACCTGTTTATCGATTAGAATTATTTCTCCCAATGTTACAAAGATCAATAGTTGAATTACAAGAATCTGGTGTATGTTATTATGGGAGATTTCAATCAAAATATCATTTGTTTATACTTAATTGTTTTCAAAAATTTGGTTTCCAACAACTTGTTCAGCATTACACTAATGAAGGTGAAACACTTATAGATGATATTTAAAGGAAAGGAATTCCGTCACATAATGTTCACATTTCACACAAACCTGTATATTATAGCTACCATGAAGCTATAAAAATAACCATACTATAAGTTATATTGATATAATATTGAATCTACCCTTTCACAAAACTTTTTACTAAAAATTGAGGGAGTGAATACCAGACTTTAGGGGTTTGAAGTTCAAAAAGTCTTACAGCTATCAGGCAAAGTATCACGGGCCACGCTCAGTGGTGTTCACAGCTCTAGTTGTTTTTAAATCTGTGTCTCAGAGAACAGAGAAATGATTGCTGTCACTCCAGACGTTTGGAACCCCTCGGGTCAAGGTCAAAGGCGAGAAACACATTTAAAGAACAAATTAAACAAAAATAAAGCGCCATAAATAGATTCACATAAACAGTTCACTTACCATTACTCAACTTAAGACAATTTGAAATAAAATGACCAAGTCCTTTACAATAATAACAGGTGGCGCGCCCCCTACTACCTCTAAAAGGAGGGTACAGAAAAAGAGAATAACCAAACGAGTGGGGGGGGGGGGGGCAAAAGGTGAAGGATATGACTCATAAAAGGTAACAGGTCCCTCATATTTTTTGCTTTTTCGCCCAATCTGTCACCACAGAGGCAATCTTCTTGTCTTCTGTAGAGACAAAGAGTTTCAAAACCAGACTACAAAAATCTTCCGCCCCTCATACTTCTTGCAATAAATTAGGGACTTAATAAAATAATTTAAGTCCTTGTAAGAGGTTTTTGTAGCAACCTCAACGACAGACTCAATAGCTGAGATGAGTACATGTGGGGCAGTAAGTTGCGGCCTACTCGCTAAAAACCTCAGACTTCGTAAGGCTTCTTCTACCTGGTTTTCTGATTTTGTTGAATCCATCTTAGACAATTTACTCTCCATAGTTTTCAGCCTTTCGTCAATAAGGGTATCTTCGGCCTCGGCGACAGCTATGGACTTCTTAGATCTCGTATCTTTGACTGTCTCACCAGTCAGTTTTTCAAATTCTGAATGTAATTCATTAATAGTATTATTCTCCAAAGGGTGGTCCTTTTTTTAACCTGGCCAATATGACTTCATCCGAGTCCTTGACCGCTTTAAACTGGATGATCACTGGAATCAACGATCTCCCCATTAAAGAATGTTTCGCTTTCAGAACTGCAGATGTCATTGCCTGTCAGAAAACAAAAAATTAAACACCACTTCATATCACTAATCTTACATCTTATCAAAAACAAACGAAATCTTTCCTGCATATTCCAAATCCATCAACTTATTCAGACAACTTTACTTCAAAACGCTACTTATCAAAAATTTTACTACATTTCAAAAGCCAATACTTCAAATGAAAATCTTCACTTCATATCAAAATTTTACTTCATCTCTTTAATTCATATAAAAAATCATTATCCCATTATGATAACTTTACTTCATATAAAAAATCTCTACTCCATAACAAAAAATCTTTATTACACAGAAAAAAATTACTTCATTTTAAAAATCATTTCTTCATATCATAAAATCTTTACTTCATATCAAATTTTTACTTCATATCAATAATTATTACATCATATCACAAAATCTTTACTTTATATCGAAACTTCACTTCATATCAAAAAATCTTTACTTCACATAAAAAATCTTCACTTCATATCAAAATCTTTACTTCATCTCAAATCTTTGCTTCATATCACAAAATCTATACTTTATATCGAAACTTTACTTCAAATCAAAAATCTTTACTTCTTATCAAAAAAGCTATACTTCATATATCTTTACTTCATATCAAATCTTTACTTCATATAAAAAATCATTACATCAAATTATCAAAATCATTACTTCATATATCTTTACTTTATCTTATACTAAAATACGTAACTTACTAAAAGTGCGAAACACAGCCACATACAAACAAAAAACCCCAGAACAAAGCAGCCAGGAAAATCCTAGAAAAAATAAAACAAACAATTAAACAACATATAACATTTCAAACCATATCAAAGAACAAAAGTCACGCCTTACCAAGAGAACGCGTCCATATTGAGAGCAACTCAAGAAATGCACGTGCAGATCTCAAAACATCAAACAATACAAAATAAACCTAGAAAACATAAGTCAAATAACATAATATATCATATCAAAAACCTTAGATATCAAAATAAAAGAACAACTAGAGCTGTGAACAGCACTGAGGGTGGCCCTTGATACTTTGCCTGATAGCTGTAAGACTTTTTGAACTTCAAACCCCTAAAGTCTGGTGTTCACTCCCTCATTTTTAGCAAAAAGTTTTGTGAAAGGGTAGATTCAATATTATATCAATATTACTTATAGTATGGTAATTTTTATAGCTTCTTGGTAGCTATAATATACAGGTATGTGTGAAATGTGAACATTATGTGACGGAATTCCTTTACTGATATAAATATGATCTATAAGTGTTTCACCTTCATTAGTATAATGCTGAACAAGTTGTTGAAAACCAAATTTTTGAAAATAATTATGTATAGACAAATGACCCTCCAAAATATTTTGATTGAAATCTCCCATAATAACATACACCAGATTCTTGTAATTCAACTGGTGATCTTTGTAACATTGGGAGAAATAATTCTAATCGATAAACAGGTGGTCTATGGATAACAATTACGTTAATATTCTTATCCAGAATATCCAAAGCCATGTGTTCTATTTCTAAAACTCCCAAATTTAAGATATTGACATTTTTTTCTTCTTTAAAATATATTCCTAATCCTCAATGCCCCTTTTCTTTTAAAAAATTGAAATCTTTAGTGTCATCATAGCTGCTGCTTCGAGGATGGTGGTAAAGGCGGAAACGATTTAACTTGAGTTTTGTTGGAGTTATTGAATCATTTAGCCACGTTGTTAAACCAATGATATTATCTAGCATTTTAGTGTGTTTCTGTAGATCTCGTATGTGAATAGATGTAAACCCTGAACATTGTGTAAAATTATATTAGTATCAGTCGATATGAATTGATTGAAATCAAAGAATAAATACAGAGTCCATTTTGACCAAAATAGGGGCCATGGTGACCGGTCCATTTTGACCAAAATAGGGGCCATGGTGAATAGCCATTTTGACCAAATTTAACTGTTATGGCCATTTTGACTAGGGGCCATTTTGTATAAGGGATATACCTCCTTCCCCAACATTCGAACTGTGTAAACGTCAATATTTTCCTTTAATGCTGAGTTGAAATACTGTCTTTTGTTTCAATGGATTGGAGCAGTCAATAGCCAGTTGAATTGATGTATGTTAGTCAATTAAGTATCGTGGGTAAGAAGCACCCTCAAAATAAGAAAAAATCTGATATTATATCAAATATAGCAAACACTCGAAAAACATGTTAATTTTTATAAAGTTAACACAATGTGAAATGAGATTAATTTATTTTTGACCTATAATAATCTTAGCAGACGATAAAAAACAGTTTGAGCGATTACTTTTTTATTGCAACGGATTAGCGCAGACGCGTAAACAGCCCCTAGAGTTAAAAGATTATGTAGTCTGACTAATTTGTTTATGACCTTTAATAACCTTAGCAGACGACAAAAAGAAAATTGGTCTTGTAGAAAGAGTTCTATCAATGGTAGAGGAAAAATTCGAACAGGTTAATGTATCAAAAATTCACTGCTCTAATTGATTGTATGTAAAATTAATATAAGTGAACATTTTGCAAAAAAATGAATAAATTTTTGATACTTTTTAGAGTGTTAAAAGATTACATAATCAGATTAATCTGTTTATGACCTAAAATACTTCACACCTCCATGTGAAAAGTTCATGTCAATAGTTTTATTACCATATTATATAACCTGCTATAACCCTGTCAATCATTTTAATCCTCTCTACTAGGGCCTACTTTATTCTCAGAAAAGGGGTATCCTATGCCTATTTTCACTTTAATGGATTTTGTATTAAACTGCTCATGTCATATATCGTTGAAAAGAGTAAATTTAGTACATACTGACTATACACACCATATTGATATGAGATAATTGCTTTGTAAGTTTGAACCCTCAGTCGAAAAAAAACGCAATATTTTGAAAACATATTTTAATGGGTTATTGTCATATATCGTTTAAAAGATAATCAAATCGGCATTACAAAATTGAAAAATTTAATTCTCTGCGTTGATTAGACAATGCAATATAGATGTCCAAAGTTGACAAAAATGTCAATTTTCAAATGTCCATAAAACCAGAAGTTAATATTTTTCAATTAATATCAGCATACCTATGGATATCTGAGGTCAAGGACATCCTTCATTGGAATTTTCAAGGTCATCAAAGGTCAAGGTCACATAATATGGCCTTTTGAATTTTCCAAAAATTAAAACGAACATAAAAAAATTTCAAATTCGGAATTCAAAATTCTGTTCCAACAAACTGTAGACAAGGTTACAAGGTTTTGATAGACACCAAAATCATAAAAATCGGATAACAAATAGAGGACTTATTGATTTTTTGCTGAAATGTGTCAGTCTGTGACGGCAGCTTATGCAACACTTCCGGTTTGGATTTTTTATGCTAAGTGCATTCTAATTATGACTGACAGACAATATATGTAGTTTTTGTCAATATCTGAAATTTATACCGGAAGTGAGGCTGCTAGGCGATATTTTAAAAAACCGGAAGTGATGAAAAAATTTTGATTGAGTAGTTTTATTTCTATGGACATTCTGTATACGTCCTGTAAATTTCCGGTCGATCGGATAATTAGCGGCTGAGTTAGAAATTTTGAGCTTTTTTGAAAATTTTGGTTTCAAATTTTTTGGACAAAAATATTTAAAAATTGAAATTTGTGTAGTCCCATCTGATACTTCTTTTTACAATGAAGATATTAAAGAAAATTTCAGCCAAATCGGTCCATAAATAAACCCTACAGACTAAGTGCAAAATAATTGCATATTATGCAATAGCCCACTCCTGATTCAGCAAAAATTGAGTTTCAGATATTCATTTTTGATTCCAGGTCATTATATAATATTTGGTGGATACAATTATGCTACACCATTTTCGATTTTCTCTAAAAAGTTTCCAAAAAAAAAAAAAAAAAAAAAAAAAAAACATAACGAAAACAAAGCGTGACAAATCTAAAACTTACAACCAAAGTGAAGATAGATAGACGGTTTTAAATCACGTCTATACAGCAACAAGACAAACGACAGAGTGAAGGTGAATGGTCAAATCTCGCGAGATCTCACTTAGGATAGTTGTGTGATCGGCCGGGGAAGATCGAATAAAGTTGTAGTCAACATCGTATAACCTTGTTTTTTATCGTGCATAGTCTTCGTCCATGTTCTCCGTAGCATCGTAAGAACGCTAGGTAAAATATCAAAGTCTTCAATGGATTCCATACTCCAACTTTCAAACAATGGGGTTGCATAATGGTAATGCAGAGGTCGATCTAGTGTGTAAACACCCTTTGCTAAATCCCAAAAACGTTCATAGGTACATCCGCCACGTATTTCTGACCTCCACATTACTTCTGCTAAGTGACCTTCAAATTGTTGTTATTTTTGTACCAGATATTCTCTTTAGCGCGTTTCCACGCTCCTTTGATTCTGTTGGTATTGATGGTAATTTCTTCCTGTGTACTTGTATTAATACGTTTTTGTAAATGAATATTTATGTGTAACTGTAAAATGTTTATAGCCAATTTCGTTTAATGAGCAGTAAGATGACCAACCGTCACTGTAAATAGTGGAGGTATCAAGGTTTCCTTGGTTCTGTTGCTAACTGGGTATAATATAATTGTATTGGCGTCCCTTTCAACCATTCCAAATATCCATTAATTATTATTAATTAATTTTCATTTATTTTGTTATATTTTTCTTTATAATTATTCATTTGTTATATTTTTGACAGTTAATATTCATTTATTTTGTTTTATATTTACAAAATAAATCAATGTACATGTATATAGAATTGATATGTAAATATATTATACAAGTTAAAAAATATGTTAAAAACTTTAATTTCCTTGTTTTACAAAAATGTAATTAGGACTTACCTTTACTCCTTCATTGTCATCACCACGATAATATTTTACGCGTCGCCCAAACAAACTTTCATCTATTTCAATTATTCAACTTAATTTTTTTACTTTGGTATTTCTTTGAAAATGTTCTTTAAACATTTCACGAATAAATGAAGCCCTATTAACAGCTTTAGACCGATATGACACGCCAGTAGATAAGGCACAATGTTTCAGTGAGTTTTTATCCAAATATGCTTTCACAAATTGCATAACATCTTGAACTGAAATATGTATTTTTTCAAAAAATGATTTGTCCTGTTTGACTTTGTATGATCTTTGTGTATCTCATAATATCTCCACCTGGACGGCGTTTTGAGGATTTCAGAACCATCAATCCATTGCATCCATTATGTTGACATTATATACTTGTTGGAAGCAAACTTTTGTTCCTCAACCATTGGTACATGTACACGATAGCATCGGCACTTAACAATAAGCTGTACATGTTCCATGGATTTCGAAAATCACGAAAATTCATATCTCTTAAATTATCTTGTTTGCGATTAGCAAAAAGAGTATTCTCCATGTTGAAGATTATGATAACTACTTTAGTACTCATAATTTCTTGTGCGCAACCCCCAACCCCCGTAATTTTTTTTTTTTTTTCTTTTGAATGTAAAATTTTAATCTTCCGTCTAAATATTGGTAGACTCGTTCACTGACGTTCCATGCGTACAAATTGTATTGGACCCCATTTTCAAACATCCTAAAATATAGGATTACATTTATTTGTATATATTTATATAAATTGATTTTTAATTGATGTGAATTTTTGTTAAATTTTATGTATTTGTGTTTGCTTGATAAATTATAATGTACTTACTTGAACAAAGCTTTTATATGGTTATCAGCCGACCGGTCTCTGACCAAATTGAGCATATCTGCCCAAAAAATAAATTGTCTAGGATATATGCCATTGACTTAAACAAATGTGCATATTAAAATCCGTTGCCAATGGTTTAGATGTCAGAATGTGGTGTATTCACTATATTAATTTTATTTCATTTTTTCCTAAAACAGCACATGCCTCAACATCACAAGTAAATTCATCTGTAAATTTAAAATTGTGGTGGAATAGCTGGTAGTAACCCATCGGCATCAGGTAGGATAGGCTGGCTATTCGGTACTGAAACAAAAATATTTTTTTTTATCGTAAATAGACCAAATTGTGTTATTCATTTATTTTGTTAAATGACCGTTAACCATACAATTACCAAGAAAAAAAGATGATAAAAACCTACCTTCAACTTCTAAAAGAAACTGTTCATCCTGGGATTGTGTCCCTTTGCACTGTATATAAGCTAATCCTACACGTGACTCGTCACTTGGCCAGTGGTTTTCAGATAAACAACATCAAAATGGAGCGGGTAGTGTGGAAAGGCAACAAGAAGCCATCTTTGATGTCTGTACTTAAAATGTTTAGACAGAATGGGACTCCTCCGAAGTCACTTGCCAACTTTCAGGAGGGAAAAAATATTGAAACTTTGTCTTTGCAACAGTTAAAAAAAAAAGCTTAGAAAGTCTTGATTTTAACTTGGTGGACGCTTGCCAAATTTTGGGTGTGGAGGTTTCAAGAGAAAATCTGGTTAATCTTTCTGCGGCAGCAATCATCGTAGCGAACGAAGAAAATGAAGATACTGAATCAGAAAATAAATCAAAGAAAAGAAAATTAGACACAGAAAATGAAAAGGTAGATAATTTTCGGTGTTTCTTTGTCACGAGGTGAATTGTGCTCAATAGAATGGTGTTCAGCACGTGCGTGTGAATACTTTAAGTAGTCGAGGGTAATACATTATATAGGTCAACCAAGCGTTTACTTCTTTCTGGCAATTTATTAATATAATTTTAGTTTTATTTTGGTTTATATATTTTTTCTGGTTCCCTAGTTGCACGTAGTCGATATAATATGCACGTGTTAATTATTTGTAGCTGTTGATAACTTTCGTTATTGGTTACTGCCCCAATCCCAATTCAGTTTTATTTTTGGTTTATATATTTTTCTGGTTCCCTAGTTGCACGTAGTCGATATAACATGGCACGTGTTAATTATTTGTAACCGTTGATAACTTTCGTTATTGGTTACTGCCCCAATCCCAATTCAGTTTTATTTTTGGTTTATATATTGTTCAGGTTCCCTAGTTGCACGTAGTCGATATAACATGGCACGTGTTAATTATTTGTAACCGTTGATAACTTTCGTTATTGGTTACTGCCCCAATCCCAATTCAGTTTTATTTTTGGTTTATATATTGTTCAGGTTCCCTAGTTGCACGTAGTCGATATAACATGGCACGTGTTAATTATTTGTAACTGTTGATAACTTTTGTTATTGGTTACTGCCCCAATCCCTAGAATTTATTTTCTGATAAAATTTTACACAAATTTGTTAAAGGTGTGTTCTTTACCTCTTATTTTAGGTAATTTCAAAATAATTTGACGAGAATCTAGTGATACAGAGTGGCAAGGCAAATGGGTGATCGGTTATAGAGTTGATCGTAAGAAAGAGAAAGGAATAGAAAAGAAATAAAGCGATAGAGATGATGCAAAGGAGGTGGTCGGTTATAGTTTTGGTGTAGTTGTAAAGGGAGTGGTCGGTATAGAGTTTAAAGTTGTAAAGGGGGTGATATAGCTGAGAATTATAAAGGATGTCAGAGTTGCAAATTTTAAGGGGGTGGTCGTCAATACAGATGAGAATTTTAAGGGGGGTGGTCGTATAATGGAAAAGAGAGAAAAAAAGGAATAGAGTGAGACAAGTGTAGATTTGTCAATAAAAATGAGAATTTTAAGGGGGGTGGTCGTATAATGGAAAAGAGAGAAAAAAAGGAATAGAGTGAGACAAGTGTAGATTTGTCAATAAAGATGAGAATTTTAAGGGGGGGTGGTCGTAAAAAAAAAAAAAAAAAAAAATTTAGAAAAGAATAGAAAAGAGAGAAAGAAAGGAATAGAGTGAGACAAGGGTAGATTCGTCAATAAAAATGAGAATTTTAAGGGGGGTGGTCGTATAATGAAGAGAGAAAGAAAGGAATAGAGTGAGACATGGGTAGATTTGTCAATAAAGATAAAATTTTAAGGGGGTGGTCGTCAATAAAATGAGAATTTTAAGGGGGGTGGTCGTAAATTGAAAAAAAAAAAAAAAAAAAAAAAAATAGAAAAGAGAGAAAGAAAGGAATAGAGTGAGACAAGGGTAGATTTGTCAATAAAGATGAGAATTTTAAGGGGGGTGGTCGTATAATAAAACTGTTGATAGAGACAGTATGAAGGGAGTGGTCGTAGACAAGAGAGAGAGAAATAAAGGAATAGGGAGAGAGACAAAGGAAGAAAAAGCATTGAGTTAAGGTGATAGCGAAGAAAAAGTAATTCTATATTAATCATATAGTTTGTAGTGTTGGTTCGGGTTTTTGAAGAAAATTTTAACTTGTAATTTAAAGAAGAAAATAGCTTTGATTTGAAAATGTTTCAGTTGCTGTATTCGGTGATAAATAATGATAATTATTAAGAAAAATTTAAATATATAAAATAATAATAATAAAAAAAAAAAAAAAAGTAATTAAACGGTTAGTGTTAATATTTATCTTTGGGTTATGTCTATATTGTAGGAGTCAGATGCATTGAACAGAGAGGAATTTAAGAGAAGAATAATACAGTTAGACGAATTAATCGGATGTAAAAAATATAATGTTCAGAAGGACAAGTTAGAAGTTGAACTGAATTTATTTTTGGCCAATATGTGTCCACCTCAAACCATCGATTCTGTATCAGTCTACACTATGAGAGAATTTCTGGTGTATAAAGACAAGGGTTGTAAAACTCGCATCCATGAAAAGGAGTGTTCGCGTAAGGGGTCTTCCTCGACTGGGGAATGCAGTTGCCCTCTGCGTCGAGCAGCCTCTTCTTTAGACAGTTTGATTGGACAGTTAAGGGCTATTTTTAGGGATAGAGGGCGGGGATCTGTATGGAATGAACAACTTGCAATCGGAAACCCTATGGCATCGTTATTTATAAAACGCCATTTAGAGGCTACGAAGATAGAACAGAATTTGGCAATGGTTACAAGCAAACAAGCCAAGCCTTTGTTTTTAGAAAAGATATTAAAACTCTCTAGATATATTCGGTATAATTTGGCAAACCCGGAACTAAATATTAAGAATAGGTGTTTGTTGGAGAGAGATGATGCATTTTTTAGATTTATCGGTTTTTCCGGGGATAGGGCCGGAGATCTTGCAAGATTGAAAACTGAACAAGTTAAATATTTGCCTGAGAAAGATGGTATTTTAGTACGCATGATGGAGGGTAAAGTTATCAAAGGGACACCAAGAGTGTTTGTTATACTGAGAAGTGACACGGTGGAGGTTTGTCCGGTTGCGGCAATTGAGGAATACCTGGAATTTTGTGATCGTAATGGATATAATATTAGGTCTGGTTACTTATTCAGGTCGTGTAGGTCTATGTCTGATTTTCATTTGAATAAACCGATCTCGTCTTCAGCCATGAATAGTCGTCTTAAAAAACATTTGCAAAATGCTGGTTTGTTAGAAGGAGAAACTGCACACGGGGCGAGAGGTGCATGCGCAATGACGTTGAAATTGTTAGGTGTGTCGGACGAAAATATTTGCAGGCATGTTGGTTGGAACTCTCCAAAAATGCTAAGCAAGTATACTTCGGTCTTAAGTTTGGTGTCTAACAAGTCTTCAGCATTGTCAATAGCCAGAGATGGAGTTGAAGTTGAAACAAAGCAAATGTCGGCAATGAGTGCAGATATGAGGGCATGGGCTGATCTTGATGGTATTTAACATGTGTATATTTCAGAGTAGTATTGAGAAGCAGTTGGAGGAGATGAAAAAGACTTTGGAGAAACAACAGAAAGCTATAGATGATGACTCAGTTGATAGCGCTCTACGCCAGGTAAAGGAATACGGCAGCAGAACCTATGATTTCAACACTGATGTGTTTTTGCAAAGGTTGATAACTCTAGAGCAACGTGGTAGAAAGGCTAATCATCCCGACGCGGAAACATACTCTTTTGTTTTACAACGTTACAATCATAACAAACATCACCCTATGGTGGGAAGTTTAACCGTCGCCATGTTATCCTCTGCCAAGGAGGCAAAAATTCTTAAAAAAGAACACGAATTCGTTCGCTCGTTCTCGGGAGTTAAGTCCGAGTCGGGTTATTTTGGTCCATCACCTCCATGGTATGATAATGGTCAGAGACGAGGTCCCGGAGTAAGATGTTATAATTGCAACCAAAATGGTCATATTGCGAGGTTTTGTCCAAGCAAAAAATAAGTTTGAAGTTGTATATTAAATGTATTAATTTGTTTAATTGTAGACCAAAGATGTTTCATATATGTCATTTAATGGAATGCCAATGTTATTTGCTAATCACCCGTCCGCTGAGGAAGTGATAAGGGAAGGTTTGCATCCTAATTTGGACCTTATACCATTTAGAAATACTGATGAGTTTAAAGCGGGCAATTTACACAATTTTCCATCTGAATGGGAGACGATTGTCCAAGGTAACACCTTGGAAAACATAGACATTTTGGATATTATAAAAAATAGAGTAAATATTTGCGACTATATCCACCCGTTTCATGGCATTTTCAATGGTATTAGATATTCGAGTGATTTCCCCCCGTCTAAATTCTTTAAGAATTCTCGCAATTGCATTGAATTCCGTGATTTTATAAATTCGGAAATAAAGAATCGACTTAAAACTGGAGCTATTTCAGTTGTGGATAACGCAAATAAACCTTACCTTATATCTCCTTTGACTGTAGAACCAAATAAACCCAGGCTTTGCCTAGATCTAAGATTCTTAAATTTATGGATGAGAGACACCCCATTTTCATTAGACACACTTAATTCTGTACCGAGAATGGTAGACAAAAATTCGTATCTATCCAAACTTGATGATAAGTCAGGTTATGACCATGTGCTTGTATCTGTTGAATCTAGGAAATTGGTTGGGTTTAGTTGGGACGGTATGTATTATGTATGTAACACTTTACCTTTTGGCTGGAAAAACTCGGCTTTTGTATACCACAGTCTAAATTTAACTATAGCGTCCTATTTGAGGCAGCTCTCGGTGAGCAATTTGGTGTATATTGATGATCGCCTTATCGGAGAGGTCACTAATTTCAAAGGAGATCCATTGAGAAAGGCATGTGTCGCCTTATATGCCACATGCCAGGTCGTAGTACGTTTAGGATATTTTATTGGTATAAATAAATCCGTTTTTAATCCAGCCAAATCAATATTATTTTTGGGTTTGATTATTGATACTGAGAGACAATGTTTTCATGTTCCTCAGGAAAAATTATTTAAGTTTAAACAATTAAGAGAGGAAATTTTACATAGTGATTCTGTTCATATAAGGACTTTACAAAAGTTTATGGGTAAATGCATCTCATTCATGTTAGCAGTGCCAGGCGCTAGATTATTTATTTCAAATTTGTGCTTTGCTATTTCAGAAAGTGGTATTTCTGGTGTTTCTTCGATTCCCATGGATGAGTCTTTAATTGAAGAGTTATTATTTTGGCGTTTCCTAGATAATTGGGAAGGGTACTTGCCATGGAAACCGGAGAAACACAAAGTTGTAAACTTGACTACTGACTCGTCAGACTACAAATGGGCAGGTCAATTTAAGGAAAATGGCGCTGATCTTGAATTTGGGGATTATTGGCCCTTAGACTGCATGGACATTCCTATAGTTGTGAAAGAAGCACGGGCTGTAGTATTGTCTCTTGAGGCCATAAAGGAATACATAGTCGACTCGCGGTTAGACGTGAAATGCGACTGCAAATCATTTATTGAAGCGTGGAACAAGCAAGGTTCTAGATCCCCAGCCTTGACTGTTGAATTGAAGAAGTTGTTTTTCTTGATACGAGATCTCCGAATTTATCTCAAGTTTTACTTTGTAGCCTCTCGAGAGAATACTGCGGACCCGATGTCTCGAAGTCTCTCTAAAGAGGATTCCATGCTCTCAAATTTGGCGTGGGAACGCGTCCAACAGTTGAAGGGGGGTTTAGGGCACACCATCGATTTAATGGCTCTAGATTCAAATGCAAAAAAGGGACGAGACGGTACAGTTCTTAAACATTTTACTCCTTTCCCCTCTCCGTTGTCTGCAGGGGTTGATTTGTTTGCTCAAAATGTAGAGAAAGATGCTATTTGTTATGTGTTTCCTCCTTTTAGATGCATAGAGTCGTTGTTGTCTTTCATTTCGGAACTAAATTTAACGTGCACAGTTATTGTCCCGAATTTTGATATAAAGCAATCATGGTGGCCGAAAATAATTGCATTAAGTGTTGGTTATGTTACATTGAGTATTAAGGGGGATAAGGACACCTTATTGTATCCATCAACGAAAGGTTTTCGACACGATAAACACGGGCTACCGTGGGACATGATGTTATTTTTTATTCAGCCGGCATTGCTGTCATTGAATAATCCGGTGGGTAGTCTAACACCTAAATTCGTGAGGACTCCGAAGGTCATAGTTGGTGATTCAATTATTCGCCCTTTAAATGGAAAAGTGCAATGGCAGGTTATTTCTAGAAGTGGTGGTAAAATTCTTGATATTGTGCACATTTTAAAGGAGTTCATTCCGGAACAAAACCCCCTATTTGTTTTAATCCATGTAGGTACGAATGACGTTAATAAGCTCTACCTCCCTGCAGACAGAGTATTAAATCAAGCTTTTAAGGATATTGAAATTTTACGAAATGTAGTTAAGTCATTTAAGATGTCTCATGGGATTACTTTTATAGTGTCTCAGGTTCTGAAAACGAGTAAAAATAAGTTATCTGGAAGGATTATGAATTTAAATCAACATTTTGAAATTTTTTGTAAAGACTTAGATGTTAAGTGGTTACAGCATAAGATGGATAAAACATGCTTGAAGGATGGTTTACATTTAAATGAGAAAGGGGTAGCGATGTTTATAGAGGACATTCGAGCATTTTTGTAGGTCCTTAATATATCACTTGGCCAAGGTGATCTCAGACATCATAACGTTTAACATATTTGCATCCATTCTTTTGTTAGGTTTTGGGTGCATGTTTGTGTTTTGGGTTAAGTATGTGTTGGGATAAAATATGATGCATTTATAGTCTGGTGTTGTTCTTTAGATGGAGAAATCTGTGTGTTAGCGCACTATGTCCCAATACCTAAATATACAGGGCAAAGAACAATCCAGAATGATCAGGATACTGTTCATCCTGGGATTGTGTCCCTTTGCACTGTATATAAGCTAATCCTACACGTGACTCGTCACTTGGCCAGTGGTTTTCAGCAGCAAGCAACACCAATCTCTGGAGAGGGGGGAGAAGAAGTTTCATTGATGGTCAGGTGAGGAGTTAACAAACACGGTATAAAAAAAAAAAAAAAAAAAAAAAAAAAATGTTAACTTGGTTCTTTGCTCTGTATCCCTTATTAAGTGTTAGCGCACTATGTCCCAATACCTAAATATACAGGGCAAAGAACAATCCAGAATGATCAGGATACAAACCATCCAATCCATATTCAAACTGGGAATAGTCATCTGATGATGATTTTAAATGTTAAATGTCTGTTTCAAACACTCGTTGTCTCTTCGGCTTTCCACTGCTCATGGACTGAGTAACCTCGTGTAGACAGTTATGTAGCACGTGCATGAGTTTCACTGCGCCTATGGCTAACGCATTACGTCATGACCTGTACCGACCTGAATCATTCACTCAGTAAACCGTTAAAAATAGAAATATAAAATTTGGTCTCATTTAAAAGTTCCGTGGATATTTTAGTATCTGAAAGTTTAAACCAAAAAAATTCAGCCGTTTATTTTTAAACACTAAAAACATGCCGAAATATTTAAAAAGGTAAAGGTTTTTAAGTTCGTTATGCTTTTTGAATGCTGAACGGATTTGAGTAATATAAACGCCTAATTGTAGAGAAATGAATGTCCAATGTATTCGAAAATTTTCAGCTAGAATTGCTGAGTACTTTTTAAGACACACACCAAAACTAGGTCAAACTGCCTAATTAACAATAAGTACTCCCTGTTTTTAATTAACCCTTCAAAAATACTGGTACTGGTAAACAACCGAAAATAAAAGTAAGCATTGGCAATGTTCCAGATGTTGAAATGCTGATTGATTCAGGTGCAAGTTGTAATGTTTTGGGAAGATCCGAATGGGAGAAACTCAAGAAGAAAAATAGCGATGCCCCATCGTAATACGCCCACTTTTGTAATGGCAGCCAAGTCATCCGGGAGGTCGACAAGAACTATCAGTAAATGAAACATCTGTCGAAAACCATGCCATCAAGAATGTTTACAAAATTGAACGATTTTTTAGTTTTTACAACTACAAGTTAACAAGGGCAATAACCCATGAAATGCTTTTGAATTCTTTTAATTTTCAATAGGGTTCATCCTTGGGTGATTATGAACAATCATACCAAGTTTCGTCAAAATCCATCAAGAAACAAGCTCTCTATCATGTCCACAACATAATCTAAAAAAAGCAAGGGCAATAACCCATGAAATATTTTTCGCTTTGTCAGATTTTGAATAGGCTTATTCCTTGGGTGATTATTAAAACTCACAGCAAATTTCATCAAAATACACCAAGAAACCAGCTGTCTATCGTGTCTACAACTTTGAGAGTGTAACGGGCTGAAAAATTAATGTGTTTTATAAGTCAAGGGCAATAACTCATAAAATATTTTGTCGTCGTTTCTGATTTTCAATAGGGTTTATCCCAAGGTTAATACAAACAATCATACCAAGTTTCATCAAAATCCATCAAGAAACCAGCTCTCTATCGTGTCCACAACATATTTTCAAAAGCAAGGGCAATAACCCATGAAATATTTTTCGATTGGTCTGATTTTCAATAGGGTTCATACATGGGTGTTTATGAACACTCACAGCAAGTTTCATCAAAATCCATTAAAAAACCAGCTCTCTATCGTGTCCACAACTTTTCAAACGGCTGAAAAATTAACGCGTTTTAAAGAACAAGGGCAATAACTCATCAAATATTTTTCGATGTTTCTTTTTTTCAATAGGGTTTATCCTAATGTCAATACAAACACTCATACCAAGTTTCATCAAAATCCATCTAGAAACCAGCTCTCTATGGTGTCCACAACATATTTTCAAAAGCAAGGGCAATAACCCATGAAATATTTTTCGATTCGTCTGATTTTCAATAGGGTTCATCCTTGGGTGATAACAAACACTCACAGCAAGTTTCATCAAAATCCATCAAGAAACCAGCTCTCTATAGTGTCCACAACATATTTTCAAAAGCAAGGGCAATAACCCATGAAATATTTTTCGATTGGTCTGATTTTCAATAGGGTTCATCCTTGTGTGTTTATGAACACTCACAGCAAGTTTCATCAAAATCCATCAAGAAACCAGCTCTCTATTGTGTCCACAACTTTTTTAACGGCTGAAAAATTACCGCGTTTTAAAGAACAAGGGCAATAACTCATCAAATATTTTTCGATGTTTCTGATTTTCAATAGGGTTTATCCTAATGTCAATACAAACACTCATACCAAGTTTCATCAAAATCCATCTAGAAACCAGCTCTCTATGGTGTCCACAACATATTTTCAAAAGCAAGGGCAATAACCTATGAAATATTTTTCGATTCGTCTGATTTTCAATAGGGTTCATCCTTGGGTGATAACAAACACTCACAGCAAGTTTCATCAAAATCCATCAAGAAATCAGCTCTCTATGGTGTCCACAACATATTTTCAAAAGCAAGGGCAATAACCCATGAAATATTTTTCGATTGGTCTGATTTTCAATAGGGTTCATCCTTGGGTGTTTATGAACACTCACAGCAAATTTCATCAAAATCCATCAAGAAACCAGCTCTCTATTGTGTCCACAACTTTTTTAACGGCTGAAAAATTAACGCGTTTTAAAGAACAGGGGCAATAACTCATCAAATATTTTTCGATGTTTCTGATTTTTAATAGGGTTTATCATCATAAACTTATCATACCAAGTTTCGTCAAAATCCATCAAAAAACCAGCTCTCTATGGTGTCCACAACATATTTTCAAAAGCAAGGGCAATAACCCATGAAATATTTTTCGATTCGTCTGATTTTCAATAGGGTTCATCCTTGGGTGATAACAAACACTCACAGCAAGTTTCATCAAAATCCATCAAGAAACCAGCTCTCTATGGTGTCCACAACAATTGTGGACAGACAGACGGACAGACGGACAGACAGACAGACAGACAGACAGACAGGGGCGACTACAATATACGCCCACATTAATGTGTGGGCGTATAAAAAGGTGAAATGTACAAGTAGATTAACTAAGAAAAATATTTCTTCATATGGCAGTGATAAACCATTGACCGTGAGAGTAATATTCAATGCAATTTTGACTATTGGAAATAAATCATTACAAGCTGATGTGGTTGTTATTGAAGGTGAAGGAACTTTGTAGGAAGAGACTCTGCTATTAAATTAGGAGTTTTACTAATAAACTTGGTTAATTCAGTCCAGGAGAAACCGTGTTTTGAAGGTTTAGGAAAAATGAAAGACTTTCAATTAAAAATTCCTATTGACAATTGAGTGAAACCAGTTGCGACATGAATGATTTAATTTGAGACCAAAACTAGAAAAGAAACTTAACGAACTTGAAAACTTAGATGTGATTTAAAAAGTTAAAAGACCATTACCTTGGATATCTCCATGTGTTGTAGTACCAAAAGATAATGGTGATATAAGACTTTGTTTCGATATAAGACAGGCTAATAGTGCTAATGTGAAAGAAAGACACCCTATACCAACTTTTGATGAGGTTTTACATGATTTAAACCAAAGTACTGTTTTTAGCAAATTGGATGTGAAATGGGCTTTTCACCAACTTGAATTAAAAGAAGAATCAAGATCAATTACAACATTTGTGACTTATAAAGGATTATAATAGATACAAAAGACTAACGTTTGGTATTTCATGTGCTCCAGAAATGTATCAAAGGGTAATGCAACAAGCTTTAAATGGTTGTGAAGGTGTAAGAAATATATTTGATGACATTATTGTACATGGTGCGACAGAATTAGAAGATTATATTAGATTAGAAAAACGTTTACAAAGAATTAAATAATTAAATTTAACTTTAAACAAGGACAAATGTTAATTTAATATGCCGCAGATTCAAACCCTTCCTTCCCCGAAATCAAATGATATCTAAGAATTCTTCGAATGAGGATCATGAATATGTTAAATTTGTAGCGGTAACAGCAACTCCAAAAGCTTTGACAACTAGAGAGATTGAGAGAATTTCATCTAATGATAGTGAGTTACGTGAATTAAGACAATGTATTAAGTCAGGTGAATGGTATAAACTTAATAATAAAATTTATAAGAAGAGAACTGTTTTTATTGGACATTTGATATTATGTGGTAATAGAATTATTATTCCTGAAAAATTACGTGAAACCATATTAGAACTTTCACATGAAGGACATCCAGGTATTATGTTAATGAAACGTTTAAGATCTAAAGTTTGGTGGCCAGGCATTGATAATAATAATAATAATAATAATAATAGTTTATTCTTGTATAGCGCATTACATGACAACATAAAAATATTGCATAAAATCTCAATGCGCTTAAACAAAACAAAAGGTAAAACATTCTAAAAACTCTCAAAAGAGACAATAAGTGTATACTTAATTAAAATATTGCATAAAAAGTCTAGTTTTAATGGACCTTTTAAAAGAATTAACATTTGTTTCAAAACGTATCTCTGGGGGTAAAGAGTTCCAGAGAGTTGGGGCATATTGGCAAAATATTTTATTTCCATAGAATTTATTATGGGCATGTTTAGGAGGGTACATTAAAGATGGTGCATGTGAGAATCTCGTTGACCTGAGTGAGCTTTTTATTGATACTAGTTCCTTCAGGTATACGGGTGCTATATCATTGACAATTTTAAATATTATCAAGAGCACTTTAAATTGAATTCGTTCAGAGACTGGGAGCCAATGTAAGGTTTTTAGAATTGGTGTGATCGATTGAGACTTTCTGCTTAGAGTAACAAGTCTGGCAGAGGAATTCTGTAAACTCTGTAGTTTGTTAAGTTGAGAGGCACTGATGTTGTAGTAGAGCGAATTACAATAGTCCAAGCGCGATGTTACCATGGCATGAACAAGTTTTTCAGTTGAAGACTGGTCCAGGAGTCGGCGAATCCGACCGATTTTGAAAAGGGCAAATGAAACACTTTTGCAAGTTTGTGATACAAAACTTTCAAGTGAACAATCTGTGTCAAATGTCACACCTAGATTTCGCACCGATGATGATGTCAGAATTTCTTCATGTCCGACACGAATAGATGTAATGGGTGATGAATCATCAAAGCGAGACTTGAAATTGAGCACTTCCGTTTTGGCATCATTCAAAACAAGTTTATTTTCAAACATCCAAGATCGAATTTCGTCTAAGCACGCTTCTACTGAAACATTAACATTAGTTTGATCTGTGCAAGTTATATATATCTGAGTATCATCAGCGTATATCATAGATTCCAGGCCATGGCGAGTGATGATATCTTCCAAAGGCGAGGTATAGAGTGTAAAAAGAGCTGGACCCAATACTGTTCCTTGCGGTACACCACGTTTTAAATACTGTTGCGTAGAACTACTATTTCCTACGACGACAGATTGACTTCGGTTACTCAAATACGATGTGAACCATTTGAGAACAGTTCCAGATAGCCCGAAACGTTTGCGCAATCGGAAAAGCAATATTTCGTGGTCCAAAGTGTCGAAAGCAGCACTCAAATCCAGCATTACCAATATAACATTGGAACGGGAGTCCAGAGCAGTCACAATGTCATTGTGTACGCGAAGTAAAGCAGTTTCACAGCTATGATTGGGACGATATGCCGATTGGTTTTTTGAGTACAGAGAATTGTAACACAGATAATTTCTCAGACGTGATAAAACAACTTTCTCCATAATTTTGAACACAAATGGTAAATTCGATACGGGTCTGTAGTTCTTTAAAATATCTGGGTCTAATCCTGGTTTCTTGAGGAGAGGTCTTACAAGAGCTGTTTTAAATGAATCTGGAACAACGCCAGTGGATAGAGACTCATTTATCATGTCCGTGATGAAAGGTGCCAGGGAGTCTACATGTTTCTTTACAAGAGGTAGGGGATCCAATTCACAAGATTTGGGTGTTGCTCCTTTAATTAGCTTTCTGATTTCTTCTTCAGAGGCTGGGTCTAACACTTCCATTACTGATGTACATGCTTTATCTTTAATTCTTTCGATGGAATTAGAATCAAACGCATTGCACAGTTTATCAATTTTCTCAATGAAAAAGTCTGAAAGCATGTCTGCTGCGGCTTGCTCCGATGATGCTGAGCCAGGAAAAACATTGCTGATGGAGCTTTTCTGACCTATAATTTTCTCACAAATCTTGAATAGTCCTTTGGAGTCTGCTTCTTGAATTAGATTCCTGTGATAATTCGTTTTGGCTTGTTCAAGAAGGTTATTATAATCACTCTTTTCAGTCTTAAAGATCTGTTTGTCAATCTCCCGACTATGGGATTTCAGTTGCCTTTCAGCTTTTCTCACACGTTTCCTTACAGTTGCGAGCTCAGGTGTGTACCAAGGGGCCTTGGGTTTATCAGTTACATTTTTGGTGATTAGAGGTGCTTGTTGGTTGATAGCTTCTTTAAGTGCTGAGTTGTAATGATCAGTCATACTAACACTAGAAGAGTTTGAATACTTGTTTAAAGATTGTTCAAGTGTAGTTTTTAAAGCACTGTGGTCTATATCCGTCAGTTTTCTGTATTGGATGGCTTTCTTCTTACAAGGTGGTCGGGTGATATTCAAATTCACAAGAATTTGACTGTGATCCGATGGTAATTCGTTTCCTACATTTACACAGTTTATTACATCGTCTGTGTCTCTTGTAAGAAGTAAGTCTAGAGTATGGCCTTTGGCGTGAGTGGATTCACTTATGTGCTGTTTAAGTCCAAAAGATGTAATCAAGCCCATTAATTTCAAGGCATCTGGTGTTGATGATCCATAATGCACATTAAAATCCCCTCCTATCAATATATGTCCTGGACGTGAGATAGAAACTTCAAGAAGCGATCTAAATTCTGTAATAAAGTCTTCCACTGTAAACTTGTTCTTGGAGGAATATGGAGGCCTATATACGACAAAAACATTAAATAACTCACTTTTGGTTTTAATTGCCGCTTCCAGGTATTGGAAGGACCTAAAGTTCATTGATCCCTTTTTCTTAACTGAAAGATTGTTTTTTGATAAAAGTCCGACACCACCTCCTTTGCGAAATTTCCGATGTTCATGAATGAATTCGTAACCAGATAGTCCAAGTAAAAGTTCACCAACTGTGGGATCAATGCCATTCTTTGTCCAAGTTTCAGTCACCATGTAAAAGTCAATTTCGTTTTGATAAGGATGTAGACAATTTTTGTAAATCGTGTAAATAATGTCAAATTGTAGGTAAACCACAATCTCCAGAACCAATGAACACAACAAATCTACCGAATGGTCCATGGCAACATATCGCAGCAGATCTAATGACACCGTCATTAGCATCAGGAGATCATTTATTTGTAGTACATGTAGTAGACTATTATAGTAGAAATATCGAAGTAGAATGGATGAGATCAACAACAACAACAGCAGATAAGATTATTGCTAGTTTGAAACGTATGTTTTTAATACATGGGCTTCCTTATAGTATAGCTACTGATAACGGTCCGCAATTCATTAATGACATTTTTAAAAGATTATTTAAACTGTAACGATGTAAAACATAGAAAAACTCCAATTTGGCCTCAAGCTAATGGAGAAGTTGAAAGACAAAATCTTTATTTACTCAAGAGACTTAAAATCGCTCAAATCGAAAGGAAAGACTGGAAAGAAGAACTGTCAAAATATTTGATGATGTACAGAACAACTCCACATAGTACAACTGGAGTGAATCCAGTCGAACTTATGTTCAAAAGAAAATTGCGAACAAAATTACCAGAAATAGATATGAACTGTCAACATGAGTAAGCAATTCGCGATGTTGATTCCGAAAGAAAAGGAAAAGGGAAACTGTATACCTGATAAGGAAAGGAAAGCATGCGAGAGTGATTTAAAAACAGGTGATTTAGTTTTATTAAAACAAACCTGAAAACAAATTAATGCCAAATTTTGAAACAAATCCATGCCGTGTTATTTCTAAATATGGATATGCTGTCACCGTTAAAATAGTAATGGTGTGCGTTATAAAAGAAATTCAACACATGTGAAAAAGTTCATTCATAAATTAAACACAACTCATACTATTTTAAAGATAGCTTGCCAGGCTAATATACGCCCACTGGAAGCTTTGTTTGAAAAAGAACATTTGGCAGAAAACAGCAACCATCAAATATTCAACCTGTAGTCCTGTAGTCAGAGGCCTACATTTCGTTCAGAACTTAAATTAGGTGTTGTCCAAACAATTTTTTTCACGATTTCATTAAGGGTTAAGCATTCATCAAGTTTAGTCAAAATCCTTCTCTGTTATGAGCTAAAAACTAAAACCTATTTTATACAAGAAGGGCAATAAGTCATATCAAATATTTTTTTTGATTTTCGATAGGGTTAAAGTTAAGATTCCATATATGCGTCATGCGTTAAAAATCGAAATGGTTGATTTAAGAGGGTATGATTCCATATATGCGGAAGCGGTATCCGTCAAATTGTCTCCGTCATGCGTCAAAAAGAAAATCGCCTGGTGTAGCGATTTTTGACGCATCAGATTTGTTTGTGCGTCAAAAGAAAGATAATATTTGACGCATGACGGATCCGCAAGGGCCATGGATGTCCGCATGACGCGTTTATGGAATTTTAGCTTTATCGTGTGATAATAAACTATTTCAATAGGTTTCATTAAAATCTAATCGTAAAAGAATTGTGCCTTCTAGAGTATTTACAACCTAAAAATCAACACGTTTTAAAGAACAAGGGCAATAATTCATATTAAATATTTTTCGATTCTTTTGATTTTCAATAGGGTTCATTATGTAAGGGATAGAGCACGAAAACTGTCTAATAAGCCATAGAATGGACAGTGTGAGGGGCGTAGCCCCGAACACTGTTCATTCTCTGGCTTATTAGACAGTTTGAGTGTTCTATCTTACTTAAATAACAGCCCTACAAGGCCAAGATTAAATGTGATCAACACAACTCACTGACTGATTAAAAGTTAAGTGAGTTCAGATTAAGACAACTGGACTTTCCACAGTTACAGTCTTACAAACAGATGAAACAAATGTCTATAGCCTAATTCAAACACATGTGTCTAAAGTAGAAAAAGTATATCTTATAAAACATTAAATATGGATTATGAAACACACAATTTGTACTTCAAATGGAGTTATTAGCAGATATTTCATCGTTTTTGAATGATGTAAAATAACCCTGTATGTATGTATACTTGTAGTTTCTCTTTCCTTTGTGTAGGACTCCTATATGATAATATGGATGTATAATATTGTCTTCAGGTTAAAAAATAAAGCAGGTCCATTAAATTATTGTAATATGTCTTCAAAATAAATTTGATGTGTGTGGCTGTAACGGTACTTGCCAGTTAGCCCATTTAAAAAGGTGAAAACAAATCTGTCAGCTACGGAAATATTAGATATAGACTTTATAGTAAAACTATAACACTTTAAACACAATTGAGACATAAAAAGCACTGAAATCTGACTGAAAATGAGAATGATGCAAATTGATGCTATCAGTGTTCCTGATACACATACAAAGTTTAGAAAACCTATGTACAATCCGTTCAAGAGAATACTATTTCTGTATCTGAGATGTTACCGTTAAGAGCCTGTATTTGAAGAATTGAATAATATGTAATCTGTGTATTTTTGTATTCTCAAATTTGAAATTGTATGAATTAAACTAAACTAAGATTATGTAAAATTTGAGGTAATGGCTCCTTTAAATACTTCTGAGTTCAAAGAAAAATAGACTGAAAAAAAACTGTCTTTAAAACATCCTCTAAAAAAAACTATCCAAAAAACATAAAATAATGGACACTTTTTAAAAAATAATGGACACTTTTTAGGAAATAATGGACAGTTAGTGAGTACCACTAACAACACTCATACATTCTACTAGATACTGGATTATTAGAACAAAGGATGACGTCATAACTGTTATTTAACGGGTGATAATACAAAATTTCAGTAAGTTTTGTCAAAATCCATAAAGAATTGTGACCTGTAGAGTGTTAACAAGCTAAAAATCGAAAGCATTTTAAAGAACAAGGGCAATAATGGATATTAAATATTTTTCGATTCATTTGATTTTCAATAGGGTTCATCCTTGGGTGATAATAAACAATTTCAGGACTTGTAGACTAAAAATCGAACGTGTTTTAAAGAACAAGGGCAATAATTCATTAAATATTTTTCGATTCTTTTGATTTTCAATATTGTTCATCCTTGGGTTAGAATAAGCAATTTAAGTAAGTTTCATCAAAATCTGTAAAGAATTGTGACTTGTAGAGTGTTAACAAGCTAAAAATCAAACGCGTTTTAAAGAACAAGGGCAATAATTCAAGTTAAATATTTGACGATTCTTTTGATTTTCAATAGGGTTCATCCTTGGGTGATAATAAACAATTTCAGTAAGTTTCATCAAAATCCGTAAAGAATTGTAACTTGTAGAGTGTTAACAAGCTAAAAATCAAACGCGTTTTAAAGAACAAGGGCAATAATTCATGTTAAATATTTGATGATTCTTTTGATTTTCAATAGGGTTCATCCTTGAGTGATAAACAATTTCAGCAAGTTTTATCAAAATCCGTAAAGAATATTGTGACCTGTAGAGTGTTAACAAGCTAAAAATCGAACGCGTTTTAAAGAACAAGGGCAATAATTCATATCAAATATTTTTAGATTCTTTTGATTTTCAATAGGGTTCATCCTTGGGTGATAATAAACAATTTCAGCAAGTTTCGTCAAAATCCGTAAAGAATTGTGACTTGTAGAGTGTTAACAAGCAATTGTGGACGGACGGACGGACGGACCGACAGACCGACGGACATGGGTGACGGCAATATACGCTCCACATTTCATGTGGGCGTATAAAAATGTAAATGAACCAACTAGTGCTCATTTAGATTCAGTGTTTGATTATAATAATTTAGATGATATTATTGAAGATGATTCAATAGTTCATTTTTATACGCCCACATGAAATGTGGAGCGTATATTTCCGTCGGTCCGTCCGTCCGTCCGTCGGTCCGTTATCGCGAGGGCCACCTTTGGAGACTTTTTACACGTTCAAAAAGACCTTGTGCGACTTTTTTCTGCATAGGTGTTTAGTCCCATAAGAAAAATTTTCCCGGTATGTCAGTTTGGTTCCTATGGGTCTAAGAAGCACGCATGCAAAAGTCTCATAAGAAAAGCGTCCGTCACTTTGTCCATAACAATTCTGTTGATATACGGATGATTCCACTTTTCGTTTTGTGTCGGTGTTGAAGGTATCATATACAACCATTTTTAAGCCAATGAAATTGAATGATATATCTATGGAAACGCCTTTTAAAATGCCATTATCCAATGGACGCTTTTGATTTCGCGCATGCTCACACGATGTCAATAATTGTGTGTAATGAATGCAATCAGCATTCGTTGCACCTAATTGATATAAACTACAAGCCCCTGTGATTTATTGGTTAAGGGAATTCCCAGCTAACAAAATATGTGGGACCCATGTGGGCCCTAAATGGGCTAAGTGGGCTGCAACATGGGTCCCACATGAGCTCCCCATATGGTACCCATGTGGGTTAACTGGGCTACACATGGGGCCCAGATAGCCCACATGGCACCCATGTGGGTCCCAAGTGGGCTATATAATGGGTTTTATATGGGCTACCCAGATGGTACCCATAAGGGCTATCTGGGCTACACGTGGGGATAATATGGGCCCCATGTGGGCCAAGTGGGCAAATTGGGTTTTTCCTTTACTGAAAATCCTTATCCATTATGCATTCAAAGACGTCATAAAATTTGATTTTCCATCAAGGTGTAACATTTTTCTGTAATGTTAAAGACATTAAACAGCTCAGAAGCTCTGAATTCAAACATGTAACATGCTTAAATAAAGTTAAAAAGGCAATAAAATCTTGCAGCAGTGTTCCACATTCAACAACATAAACTAATCTTAGTTTTCGAATCCTCAAATCACAGAAATATTGCAATTTTCAAAGACATCAGAATGTACCTTTTCTCTGAGTAACGCACATAATTTTCGGTTTTTACTTTATTATTGTTTCAACTACATTGAAAGATAAGATAAGATTTATTGCATATATTATGTGGACAGCATACACTTATACCCAGTATAAAGGTTTACAAAAAGAACAAAACAAAATATAGTAGAATAACACAATATTTACAAAATGCAGAACTTACGACACAATTTATTATAAATGTAAGAAGCACTTTTTATTTGTAAATAAATCGTAAGTTTTTTTTTAGAAAAATGCCCCTGTTGTCCAAGGGATCAATGAATGTAGCGGCCGACATTATTTGAGTAAGCTTATCACTAAAAACTGGACAGGTGGTCTGAATTTGTGATGATCACCAACTGACCAAAGAATAAAGTTTCACTTTCACGTTAAAACTTGGTCCGACTCTGAAGAGAAAAAAAAAGTGGTCCGAGTTTGTGAAAATCCGTGAATGCGTGATCGAAGTAATAACCTGCGCTCTCATTCACGACAATGCCTTCATTCATATTAGGCCTATTAGGCCTAGTTCATAAGGCCTAGTTTATAATTTATAACATCTTGAACTGATGAAGCTATGTACTATGTCAAAAATTTCCCTTTTTTTTGGATCTGCAACATTTCCGTGACGTCGGGTTGATTCTATGTGTTATTAGGTTTGTATAGATAGTTATAGAAATATAGAATACAATAGTTTAACCTACCTGCAAGCTTTACGGGAAATACGGTAAAATTATTCCACGGAATGACGAAGGTCAATTCCGTGAGTAACAGACTGACATTTCAGAGATATTTTAACAACTATTTGTACCACTGTCTGAATATTTATAAATCAAGAATTTTGAAATTCTGCACAATACATCTCCTATGTATAGTGTATAAAACAAGCAAGTTTTCTCTTTGGTTTTGAAAAGCTGTTGCTTGGTTTCTTTTAATGAATGTATGCTTGAGAAATTCGGGCAACAAGCTTTTTAGTTTGTTGAAACAATCCCCTTTTGTGCCTTCAACCTCAATTTTCTGCACTTGTTCAGAATTGATCCATTGGGACCATTTGCAAATCTCATTAATTTCATATTCTGGTGCACCCAGGTGACCTATTCCTGGACATTTTTCACACTCCCCCCACATACATGACTCTGACTCTTGGTCACAAACGACTTGTGAAATAAATTCACGGAATGATGTTTTAACAGGGGATTGAGTCTTCTCAGAGAGAGTTTTTAACAACAAGCGTACATTTTCGTGAATTTTACATACACAAACATTGTGCGGTATGTCCCTTTGTAGTAATACATGAGGAGGACGTAATTCGGCAAATTTTGAAAAACTTAAATATAGCTCTGGAAACTCTGCAACGTAAAGTGCATGGCATTCTTTTAGAGTTATAAGCAGGAACCTCTTTTGAATTCTTTCTTTTTCAGGGCCATTACGTATTAGAACGAAATCCCGTTTACCAGGGGCTTGCCAGGAAATATTGTCGCTATTATAAAAATCATCAACATTCTTCAATATTTCAGGATCTATTTGTCTTCCGTGAGATTTGACATCTGCTGTATTTGGATTTAAAATACCTATTTCATCTGACAAAGAAGTTATTAGAGCTCTGCGTTTTCTTGGAGACTTGGGTAGAGCAGACATTACCCTTTTTCTTGCTTTACCAAATGACTGGCGACAAGAAAATACTGTTTCTGTCATAGAACTTGGTGGTGTTGCACTGCCAACATTTCTTTCTTGATCATAATTTGCTGCAAGTTCCTTGTCTCTAAGTCTCTGTGCCTGTTTATTTAATTTATTTCTTTCTCTCTCATTTTCTTTGTCTTTCTCTGTCTGTCCTTCTCTTTTTAACTTCTGTCTTTCCTTATCTTTTTCTTTGTAGGACTGGTATTTCCCCTTTTCTTTTAGCCTCTCTCTGTAATGCCTTTGTTTTTCAGCAGAACTCAGTGGCATGGTTATCTGTCACAACTTAAATAAGTATCCTGGAAAACAAAACAAACATGATGATGAAGTTACATTGGTATGAAAAATGTCATAAAAAGCTACATAGCTGCAGGGACCCACGACAGACTAACTTTCCTAAATTTAATTTTGTCCAGCTCAATGGGCTAAACTGCCTAAAAATATATACTATCCTGTGGCTATGACAAGCTACCAGTCTAATCAGATTTTTAAATCCTGTCTGCCTGTGTTCTTAATGCATTGTATCATTTAAAAGTATAAGCTTATATCTTTATAAACTAAAATAAATAAAAACTCACCTTGAGAAGCAAAAAAGAATATTCTGATACTGGATTATTTTGAATTCTTGTGAGCTTTTAAATGAACAACATTTCAGGATTAAGGCTAATTTTCCCTCCAAAAAGTTTCTCTAACTTCCTGTCACATGACATTGTGTCATGTGACATCTTATATCCTGTTGTCAGTCTGTTACCGTCAGTCTGTTACCATGAATGTCAGTCTGTTACCATCAAATTTTACACATGGAAATTACCAAATGAAACAAACATTATTGTCTAATGGTACATCATAGTGTAACAACAGAAAATAATTAATAACTTTGTATTAGTATATGCAGTACAGAAATGATGACAGTTTGAATGTTAATTCGGTAACAGACGGACATATGATTTTTAAGATATAATTGAAGTTCTTGGAAAATTTGAAACTAGGTTTTATTTCAAATAAAATCAACCTCCACATAGTCTCAGATTATACAGATTTAGAATATATACCTTATAAAGGGTAGGATGATAGCCAAGAAAAAAAAATCAATTTTAACTGACATAATGCAAAAAAAGGCAAAATTTAAAATTTTCGCGTTCACGACATATTTTCAAAAAAAAATGTCAATTCCCTTTCTAAATGTTTTTTTTATTACAGAATACAAAACTAGACATATTTAGCTTTAAGAAAATACCAAACTTTAATATCTTTGAACAATTTTTAATTTTTATGCCGAGGTTGACATTTTCACGGAATTGACCCGAAATTCAACTACCAGGGATGGTTTTCAAACGGCTGGGTTTTCACAGTACCGTTAACCGTACGTGACGACACAAGTTATTACGTCATGAATCGATGACGTCATCTATCTCTAAATCACGGCGCGATCAAAACTGTTCAGGAATTTATTATTTTTTGGATCGTTTGATACATCTATCCATAGAAGTATAAGAGTAGATAACATTTCGTTTTGGTTATTTTTTTTAATTTTCGACTCATTGTACTATAAGTTTAAAATAAAAAATAACCGAAACGAAATGTAATCTGATTTTAATTAGATTACACTTATCCAATCAGATTGCCGTATTTCTTAAAATACTGCTTTTATCTGTGTTAAGGTTAAATTAAAATATAGAAGTATTTTATTTTACTTTTTAGTCGGTTTTATGTAAATATTTTCAACAAACCTGATGAATAAGAACAGCCCATTAGAAGCCCATGTAGCCCATGTGGGCCCCATATAGAAAAGCCCACATAGCCGTATCATCACTATGCCCAGATAGCCCACTTGGGCCCCACATGGGTTTTTAGTGGGACACATGGGCCCCATCTAGCCCATCAAAAACCCATATGGGGCCCACATGTTTTGCTAGCTGGGATATGATTGCTGCAAGAGTATATGTGAAAAGTGATGATGCAGAGTAAGTAATATAGCTTTCAGAATTAAATATTTCTTCTATTTCTTTGTTAACTTATAAAAAAGTTATTAAAGAGTGTAACTACTATAGTTATAGGACTTAAAGGGGAATGTTCAGCAAATTCGAAGATCGAGTTTAGCCTTGATGTTAATAGCCTTCAGATTTACTGGAATTGCCCAAAATTCGCACATTCCCTTCCATCATACCCGTACCTTAACATTTTGTGGTTAATATAAGTCATCAACTTTCAAACATTGATTATTATGGATACATATGGATTTGAGAGCTGAAATTTTGAGGGAAAGTTGTGAACATCATCATGGATTAGAATAGCTAAAAAATTCCAGGTTCTGAGACTATTTTTTTTTAATCGAACAGTTAGTAAACATAGCCCATTGATTTTATTGGAATTTCTCATATCATTTCATGCAAGATAATATGGATTTTTCAGATTTACTGTCCGACTGTCGGATTTACTACCATTCTCTCATGACCACATTAAAGAACAGGGAATTGGTATAAATGAATCTTTATCTCTATTTCAAATTGTTTCATTTCTAGTTTATATAAAAGTTATGAATTCCATTGTTTGGATTTTATTTTTAAACGCCCACATGAAAATGTGGACGTATATTGCCGTCACCCCTGTCCGTCCGTCTGTCGGTCCGTCAACAATTTCTTGTGTATGCGATAGAAACCAGAGTTTTTATCCGATTCGAATGAAACTTGGTATGTGTATTCATCTTGATAAAGTCTCGGATGGGTTTGAAAATGGAGCAATTCCAGTTGTCGGTTTATGAGTTATTGCCCTTGACTTAGTGAAAAAACGTTAAAATTAACTTGTGTACGCGATAGAAGCTAGACTTTTTATCCGATTTGAATGAAACTTGGTATATGTATTCATCTTGATAATATCTCAGATGAGTTCGAAAATGGCGCAATTACAGTCATCCGTTTATGAGTTATTGCCCTTGACTTAGTGAAAAAACGTTAAAATTAACTTGTGTACGCGACAGAAGCTAGAATTTATATCCGATTTTAATGAAACTTGGTATGTGTATTCATCTGGATTATATCTCAGATGAGTTCAAAAATGGCGCAATTCCAGTCGTCAGTTTATAAGTTATTGCCCTTGACTTAGTGAAAAAACGTTAAAATTAACTTGCGTACGCGATAGAAGTTAGAGTTTTTATCCGATTTGAATGAAACTTGGTATGTGTATTCATCTTGATAATAACTCAGAAAAATTCGAGAAACGTGCGTTTCTAGTTGTCGGTTTATGAGTTATCGCCCTTGACTTAGTGAAAAAACGTTGAAATTAACTTGTGTACACGATAGAGGCTAAAGTTTTCATTCGAATTGATTCATCTAAATATCAGCTCAAATAAGTGCGATGATGCAATCAACTTTTTCAAATATTCAAATTTGCTGAAGTGGGCGTATGTTACCTTGCCTGGCAAGCTATCTTGATAATAATGTAAATCATAATGTGAATTGTGAAAATCAAAATGATGTGCAAAATCATGATAATGATCAAAATTAGTGGAGCGGCATAGCAACTTGTTTGTGCATTTTTTGATACAAGCACCAAATTTGGCACACAGATAGTTTGATATGTTGTGAACATTTTTGGATATGTAGCCACTCGAAATTCACTTGTGCAAGCCGCCATTTTGAATTTCAAATGAGCCACCCTCAGACATATATAATTGTTGATATTTTCGGATCTATGTCAGCCATTAATTGGATAATTGTACATTTTTTTTTGTATCAGGGAATTCAACTATTCAAACTACAAGTGGCTACAACAATCGGCCATGTTAAATGTTAAAATGGCGTCTATATAGATCCATAATTTGCGATATTTCTCGATCGATTTTTTTTAACTCTGTTTTAGTTACTATTTGTATGTTTTAGGGGGCAGAATGTTCGATTGTTTCAATTTACAAGTGGTAACAACTGCTGCCATATTGAATTTGAAAATGGCGACAAGAAAAAAAACACGTTAGTGTATCAGTATTTTTGAATCTATGTCAGCTATGAAAGCATTCCTGATGACTAATTCTGAACTGATAGATACACGTGGTATCTGCAAATAATGCATGTTGAATTCTATGTTATCTTTCCACGTCTGAGTTGGAGGTTGCGCTTCAAGGGATCTTCCTTTTCTTGAAATCATAAACCCAAGCACGAACGATCCCAACCGTAAGACAAATCTCGAAATCCATGTACATGTATACACATGGGCAATACTTTGGTATCAGCTAATGAACTTTTCATTTGAGGAAGTACATCAATAAACGAGTAAATATTTCATAATGAAAAGTGGTATCAGGTTGGTTAGAAGAGTAAGCATACCCTGCTTGGCGCCACGCTCGCCACTTCTGCTGAAAACGACTTATTCCTAATTTTTTTGACACATGAACACGTACTTGTACGATCATAGAGTAAGAGAGATTTTTCAATAGTTGACGTGACGTCTTCAGACCGGTGTAGAGGCCAACTGGAAGAAGGCAGCTGTAACGCATCTCACATCCTGTAACAGAATCAAATACTGGAAGCGCCTTTGACCTATCAGGTCCCAAGAACTTCATGTGCTGCTACATATCGGATTTTCTTGCCTGTCCTGAATGAAAGCCAAAGTTCATCTAGTTGTTGCTGTCGGCCTTAGGCTAGCGTTATGGCTAGAACGACAACGTCCACTGTTCGGATAAGTATCCTTCGATGACCACATCCCATGGTATTTGCTGCAAGTACCATCATTCAGTTGTCGGTCTCTTCATGCTTACATGTGGCCAAGATGGTAATGCCATCAGGAGGTGGGGAAGTGAGTATCTGATCTGTGTCAGTGGCTATCAACCCTTTGCCTTACCCTCATCCTTATTTTCACCAACTCGAAGAAAATTCTGCCAGTTTCCGTGTAGCACAGCAGCGCCAGTTGCACGCCTTTTGATTCCTTTCCCTGGTGGCCCGTGCAGTCGCTTTGAAGCTATCAGACTTGGTGTGATAATCCCACACTAGCTCAAGGCGAGATAGATATTTGGAACAAACACCCCTGTTCCATATTCAAGCAATGTTCTACTGCCACATGGTTTAAGCATCTGAACAATGACGATCAGGTATGTGACATGTGGTGCATCTGCTTTCTTGGTGGCAAGCTCTTCTATGAGCTTGAGTAGGTCTAATTTGTTGCTGTATCGAAGATGTCCTTCTTCGGAAAGAGTTGGAGGGTAGGCTTGGTTCTCGTGCTTCAAGAACTCATCAGGATCACCTTCCCACAAAATACCATTTCCAAGTGAACTGATGTGGATGATTCGGGGGTTCTAGCCATAGTCGCATGAATTAGCTTGTACTCTTTCGACATGACTGCTATGTAATATACGTTTTGGGGTGTTTTGGATTGGTTGGAAACCTATATAATATTAATCGGTCAATAATCGATTTGAAACATCACTATAAAGACGTATCTGGTACATCAATTTCCTATGCGCTGGTAAAAAATAACAAATATCGGTTTAAGCATGTATATTTTTCTGTGCCACTATCTTGAAATTCAATTCTTGTAAGATAAATGATGGATTCCCTGGCCATTAAAATGTAAAAATTAGTTACTGATAAAAGGTTTACAGCTATCATAGGTCTAGAAATACTAACAATTATAGAGTTTTAAGGTACGCCATTTTGAAATTTAATATGGTGCCAGTTGTTGCCACTTTTAACTTGAACCAGGGGATCCCTGAACCCCAAACATACAATTACCAATCAAGAACCAGTTAATTCCTGGCATATATCGAGAAAGATAGCAAATTATCGATATTTATAGACGCAATTTTGAAATTAGACATGGTCGGTTACACCGACTTGTAGCTTGAATGATTGACTTCAGAATTAGCCATCAAGAATGATTTTATAGCGGACATAGATTAAAAAATACTGATACCTTTTTTTTTTTTTTTTTCGTTTTTCTTTTGGCCATTTTGAAATTCAATATGGCGGCAGTTGTTACCACTTGTAAATTGAACCAGTCATACACATAGCAACCAAAACAGAGTTAAAAAAGATTGCCGACATAGATCGAGAAATATTGCAAATTATGGATTTTTATAGACGCAATTTTTAAATTAAACATGGGTAGCCGCTTGTAGCCTGAATAGTTGAATTACCGTATACAAAAAATGTAGAATTAGCCAATTTGAACAAGTTAATGGCTAACATGGGAAAATATCAACATGTATGCAGTGGCGGATCCAGAGGGTGGGGGCGTAGGGGGGAACGCCCGCCCTTTACTTTGTCTTTTTTTTTCTTTTTTTTTAAGATAATGGGGAGAATACGACATCAAAAATGTCTAACCCAATATTGTTTACTATAAAACATACATGGTCCACGTCAGAAACCGTTAAATTAGTACAATTTATACTTATTCTATGTTTTTAAGCCAAAAAAATGGATCCGCCCCTGTTATGTATGTCTGAGGGTGGCCCATTTGAAATTCAAAATGGCGGCTTACGCAAGAGAATTTCGAGTGGCTCCATATCCAAAACTATTCAGAGCATATCAAAGTATCTTTGTGCCAAATTTGGTGCTAGTATCAAAAAATGCACAATTCCATCATATTTGAGGGCTATGCCGCTCCACTAAAAAATGTTAGTGAACATTATAAAAGTGCTAATATGAAATCTAGTCAAACGTGTAAAACACCAAATAAAAATGTGTCTAATAAAATTACAGAGGAAACTAATAGCGAATCAAGAACAACAAATTCTAATATTGGAAATAATAACTCAATTGGTCAAAACTCAGAAATTCAAAAAAACACTAGACCAACAAGACTTAAAAGAATGCCAGATAGATAAATACTGATTATAAGATGGATAAATAATTTGTATTTGTTTATTTTGCATGATGTGTATTTATGAGAATTTTATAATATTTTTGTAAAATGTTAATGTTTCCAAAGTAAGGATTATGACCAAGTATGACAGGTTAAGGTTAAAGTGACTATGTATGCAAAAGATTCTGTTCAGAGTATAAACAATAAGTTTGTTTTATAATAGTTTAAATATTTTGTTACAATGTATAATAATTGCAAAAGGGTACCTATTTATAGATACATTATTTAGATGGTTTACAGTTAATGCACATTGCCTATGATTAGGTCATTGTTAATACCCCTCTATGTATATTGAATTCCCGCCATTGTAGTTCGGATTGTAATAGTGTTAATAAAGCATGTATGATTAAATTCGGAGCCTAATCAATTCTCTGGGTTAAATCCGCAAGTGGGGAATACAACAGATGCCAATACATTGTATCGGAGAAATAGAAAATCTCGGATATTTTACTGTTTTAGTCGCTTTGTGGATGTTATGAGCTTCCTCAGTGTCACTATTGTCATCTGAAGCTACATCTCTCCACATTTGACCAAATATTGTATTTGCTATTTTTATCGACGAATATGTCGCTTTTAGACTTTGCTAAGCAGAGCAATTTTCACAACTATAAAACACTACACATATATTCTTACAGGACAAAACATGCATATTATCTATCAAAAAAAAAGGAACGGATCTGCACTGCTATTTACAATTGTGAGTCTCTCATTTACAGATAGTGAAGGGTAAAACTGATTATGTAATCGCACAGACAATAAACCTCCAAAATGACTGTCTATGGAGTTCTCATTTTTATAAATACTCAACGAATGGGTGACAATGTTCAAAAAGATAACACATGGTGATCATTAACTTTAATGGAATGGAAAGAAATACACAATAACCTTATGTTACATCACATCAAATGACAAAACAAACCCCAGTAAAATGGGACTCGCTTAAAAAATAAAAAATATTGCTAGGGAATTACATTTCGATTGCATCAAGATGCAAAATATCTTTACGATGATGAAATATAATTTTTGTAAGTTCAACACATTTTCCTGATAAAAATTTCAAACAATAAAAGCTCAAAATTATGGCTTAAAATTGCCCCATGTAAAAATCAATTTAAAAAAGGTGTGTTCATATGTTTTGTTCTTCTTTGCTCTGACCATAACCCCTACTTTCATACCTAATATATACCTTGCTAATTGACATCGCCCCCGAATTTTACACATACTAGAAATAAACAAAATGACTCTACCAAAACTAAATTTTGAATTAAAATAGAATACTACGTTACTTTTCTGCACCTTTTAGGGCCGAACAAAAACTTGGAAGAAAAACAGACTACAAAATGGACATAATAAAGACCTGCAAAGTGTCTTATCTCGTGATGTCTGTCTACCAAATTTCGACAAAAAATGTCTTAAAAACTTAAATATTGTCACAAGTTGAGTCTGTTAGAGAACATAGATATTCTAGAGTATACCCAGTTGTGTGCTTTCTTGGTGATCAGAATATACATAAAAATCCAAAGAAACTAGAACCATGAATGGTACCGGGGCAGTGCGCATCCGGTTTCTTCCAAGGGTGAAGTCATTTTTCAATCCATGTTGTGAGGTTTTCAGAAATTTTCAAACGGCTATAAAACCGGAAGTAAACATTGGGCATCTGAAAACAAAATGGCATTGGATACATCTCATGAAGGGCAGTAACGTTTGTACAAGTCACAAAAGGTCAAGGTCACGAAATATGGGCCTTGAAAGTTTTGACAATTACTAATTTATTTTAACCGGAAATTAGAAAAATTCAGAATTAAAATTGTAAAATCCGCTTCCCATGTTTTGATAGCAATCGACTGTACATTGCATAGACATCAAAATTATGCAAATTCCATAACACCCTGAGGCTCACATTTTGCGTTTTATGAAAATATACTATTTCAAGATGGCGACTGATCTGTGATATCGAAATTTTGAAAATTGCTAATTGTTCGCAATCGTTAAAATAGTGGTCGAAAAAAGGTGCTCCAAAAGTCAGCAAGTTTGTTCTCAAAGTGATATTGTTAAACTTTTATCTTGTGTTCAATCGATTAGAGAAATAAACAAGGTCAGTCCGATCAAAATCGGTTGTAAAATAAATGAAATAAGGGCCAAAACCTTAAAACACATTTGATTTCATACCTTATTTCCGGTTGGTAGGGCATGCGCCATTTTACATTTAAGCAATACCGAGCAGTAGATTATCGTGGGAAATCTTGAGAGATTTTGTTTGGCATGTGTAGTTTTGGCTGGGCGCTCTGACCAGAAGGCGACAAAAATAAAAAAAATAAAACCGTTATGACGGTATCGAGGCAGTGCGCATCCTACATGAAACCTTCACATTTTTGAATCAATGATGAGAGTTTTTGCAGATGAAGTAAAACAATCAAATAACTACAAATAGTCGGTAGTAAAGAGTGCGATCACTGGTTCATGTTCGGTACAGTGAACAAAACCCTACACGTTGAGTTACATGTGTCAGACGCGTATGTACTACAATGGTATGTGTGCAGTTTGAACAACAATTCACAACTTCTTGAAAAAGTACGTATAGTTACAAGAATATACCCTCATGTTTCTTATCAAAACTTTTCTCTGGCAAACAGTTACATTCAACGTACATAAAACGTATTTTTGGAATGGAACCTTTTCTTTTGGAAAGGTATTTTTACTTACTACATTTAGAATTATTGTTTTTAGTTTATAATGCATACTAAAAAAATATATAGTTACAAAAAGTCGGAGGAAGGTACACAATTTTCCAATTTCATAATGTGCAATTTTCATTCAAATATATTGTGTTTATATATCATTGGAAAGCGTAGACCAAGCATATTAAGTATGAGAAAGACTTTGTGTCGTATGCAAATTAGGCCACGTGACAGAGCTGTTTAAAGTTAAAAATTGCAATTTTCGGACGACCATAAAACCGGAAGTAAATATTGGGCATCTAAAACTATTATGCCATTGGATAGATCTCGTCAAGGGCAACAACTGTTGTTCAGGTCACAAGGTCACTCAAGGTCACTCAAGGTCACAAGACATGAGCCTTAAAAGTTTTGACTATAACTGAGGTGAAAATGGTAAAAAAATTAAAATAGGTTTATCTCGCATACGTAATTTCCGGTTGAAAGGAAATGCATCAGTTTACATGCATCAAATACCGAGCAGTTAGATGACGTAGGAAATCATCTGAGATTATGTGTGGTATTTTTCCTTCATACCGAAATAGCGTGACCAGAAATAGAAAAAAAAAATAGTCATTATGAAAACAAAGCAAAAAAAAGTCATTTGCAAAACAAAGTGCGTTCGCACTGCAAAAAAAGTCATTTGCAAAACAAAGCAGTGCGTTCGCAATAATCTTGTACTAATATTACCATTATCTTTGTAAGTTGTCCAAAATACTCAACATATTTGTAAAACAAATTCAATTTGACGAAATTCGCAGACAAACAGTAGTGAAGGAAATAGCACTTTAATTAAAAGGTCGATAACATTAAATGTATGTTAAAGTAAGAATGAATGAAATGGTCATGATTAATATAAGTTTGTGAGACAGGTACGATTTAGATGCAGAGCTACCTTCATATACAACCACTGACACATCTACAGCTGGAAATACAAAAAAATAAATTTGTTACAATTTGTTATAGAGGAATTAAAGCACCCAGAAACAAACAAACAAACCTTAAAGTAAAGCTTATACTTGAATCTTCATTTTCTATCATAACTAACGATTGCGTTTGGCACATCAATAGTATGTCAATGATTCAAATTAAATGCAATTAAGCTAGATAGAACTGTCTACAATCAGCATAACAATGGGATACACCATCTGATAAAAAAATCATAGTTATATTGTGTAAGAGAATAAAGGTACGAAAGCCGCCATCTTGTTTTGTACGGCTTACTCATACTCGTTATGTCTTCAATATTCTTAACCTTCATTATCTTATACAATGTAACTTTATATGATTTGTTTTACCAGAATCTGGTACCTGTGAATATCAAAGGTCACTTACCTGTAGGGCAAAGTTTATCTATTGTTATCTTTATGGTTTTGAACAAAGTATCACCAACACTGCATGAGCTTTTGTATGTATCAATACACATAAGACTATATTTTAATGTTCTGAAACAAAATTTATTGAAAATGTTAATTTATTAATTTCCATTTATTAATGAATAGAAAGCAATGATTCATCAGTCCATATAAAAAACAAATGCTTTTCTTAAATTTTTATGTGTATCGTGGACAATCGTAGCGTCGATTTTGAATACCCCAATTTTTGTTCAGACGTTTGTGATACCATCAAATTGCATTGGACTACTTGTTGGATGACATCAAACTTCATTACTTCCGTGTGTGACATTATCAAACACTTATTTTAAGTAGACAATCTCGTATTGGGACTTAATTAATAAACATTCGCTTAGCCGGTCGCTACATTTGGCTGAGTTTGTGAGCATCTCATCTGTATTAAAATTGTGGTGTTGATATGTTAGTTATATAGATGGATGTTCCCATCAAAAAAGAGAGGGGCTTAGTTTAAAGCTTAGTTCGTCAAAAGTGGTTTGGACGCAATGCCAAATTAATATCATAGATGTTCGTACGTAATAATATACTTACGCACACCAAAATTGGGGTTCTGCAAGAAGCGTTGACTTCTGAGGATAATTTATTTTATTCATGCATTGATCCATTGCATCACATTGTGTGAATTCTCTATATTCTAAAAAAAGAAATAACATGTCATTGTATGTGCAGCTAAGTTGTTCTAATTCTCATTAGCTGACTTGTATGTTGCACATTTTGAGAAGGATATCTGTTGAAAAGGATATCTGTCCATTGTTCAATCTCTTGATATTATATTTAAGCAATAAACTGTTACCCTATGACGTGTATGGTCGTATATCAGGACACAGGTTGGCAACAAAATTGAATGAATGCGCGGTTTATTGCTTATATTTTCGTTTTGAAAACATGGGATTTTTTCGGATTCAAGGTCATCATATTTTTCGAGAACTATTTCTTTATCAAAGATTATACCGTCCTTTTGTTAGGCGTAAAATGACGTCAAGTTAAGTCACGTGGCTAGCAGTGGCATTTATTGGTGATAACCCCCATACGAATGAGCATTAGGTCAATTGGAAAACAAAATAGCAAATGTAAATATTTGACGATATTACTCTTTAAGTACAGCCAACAGACACCCAGAAAGTTTTTGGTTTTAAGATTGTATTCCTACTTATTTTTCAGTAGCTCAAAATGTATGATTCCTTTGTTGCAAATTCTGAATACAATCAATCAAATTTAGACTGCTTCCTATGAGAACATAGGAATTATTAAAAACAGAAACCCAAGAATGATCGTGACTTATCGGATCTTATCTATAAGCTAAACTGTGTGTAGTAACCAGAAAGTACTTACTTCCGCAAAATAACCGTAACTGTATGGACATCATGTCCATTTTGTAGTCAACATTATTATAATAGGGCAAATTAACACAAATTGGTGAGTCTTGTATCACATTATGAATACACATCATTTCATCTGCAATCAACCTGTAATGCATAAGAAAAACATTAAAATGTCTAAAATTGGCTAAAACATATCACATACCATAATTTACAATATTACTGATTTTATTATACGCAGCGAAACATCGATATCTAGATATTATATACACATAAATTGTAGAAATGTGTAGCCTAAAGTAAAAACCAAGAGAAGTAATCCATAAACATACATTCTTTGTGACATCTACCTTAATATCACGTAGGCATTGTATATCATGCAATTATTAAAAATGTTTTAATCAGATTTTCTTGTCAACATCACAAAGAATTAAAAAGTAACAAGTGGTCGCTATCTCATAATCAGGTATTGTTTAAATATACGTAAAGATTCATATCGATATCTTATCTACTGGATTATTTATCTTTTAAAATACCATGTTCAATCTAACGAACAAATGTATTTAATATCACGTAAGAAACAAGCTAAATAATATGCAATGCATTAAAATAATACCTACACGCATCTGTCACTTGACAAAGAATTCCCAGCATTTGTTATCAGACCAGTTATACTATTCAAACATTCATCTAAAGCTTCACAACCTTTAAATTAAATATTGATGTATAATCACGAATACGCACAAATTTATAGGGTTCATCAAGTATGTTTTTTATACAATACCAGTAAAATCATACAGGGGTAGAAATTTTTTTTAAAGGTTCATAAATGTATAGAGGACATAGTACTTATAAGGTCTCGGCTTCGTTATTTCATATAAAAAGTCATAAAACGATATTCAAGGATAAGGGCTGTCACAACAAGATTTAAAACCTCGTAACATGCACGGGCTTCAAAATCAATTTGCCATTTAATGAAAAAATGGAATCAAAATATCTATTTTTTGAAACAAATAACAATTGATTTATTTGTGAAACAAACAGCAGTTGTTACAAAGTTTACATCCCATTGAAACTGCTGAGTAGGAATGGACACGCCCACTAATAATCTATAATATAACAGTGCTGAATTGACAAATACAATAATTTTAGCTGTTAAAGATAATGCTACATAAAAATACATCTACAATGTTATTTAACTGTAATGAACACATTTATTTATCAAAAACTAGTATCTATCTCGTGTATTCAAACATGTTTGCTGTAAACCTGAGAAATATCTTTACAAAATGAACTTTTATAATCCCTATGTACTTAAGTAAGATACGTAAATGGATACGTGAATTATCAATGACAAAAGTTTTGGCCAAGGATCCTTATTGGAAGTTGTAATCCTTGTAAAATATAGATGTTTCCTCTTTCTTTCTATTGATATGTCTGAAGTTTTCATTGTGATATACTAGTATGCGAGATTCAACCCATCACAATTCCTATCAGATCTTGAGATCAATCTAGGCACAATCGTGTTAATTGTAGAAACTGTTTGAACGCTCATTTATTGTAATCATCGTATCAGATCTTTTCATATGCATGTAGTGACGGATCGATTACATGCATCCAATCGTAGTCATCACTATTGCCGCGCGGACGTCAAGATTTGTATCTTATCTCGTGTTTCGTACGCGTTTTAAATTAATAGGTATCACAATCCCGTTAAGATACGATTTCAACTCCCAAATGACAAATTGATCCTGTTGATCGTACACAAATTTTCAACCTTTCAAATCTTTTCTACGATTAATAAGATTAATACTGACTTGAAGATCTGACACGATTCCCAAGATCCGTGCTGCTTATCCTAACATTATAAAACTAATTGTTAATCGGGCTGTTTTTTTTCGGGTTCAATCGTAGCCCAACATTGTGATCATCCTCTATTAAGATCGTGAAACAAATCGCAATTGTAACGTATCAAAACAGAACCAGACCGTTCTTGATCAATTTCACTGCGCGTATCTGCAAAAACCAGATTGTCACAATTCAAGGAACCTAATTGTAGAAAATCGCGTCAGATTGAAACACAAGTTTGTAGTCTCACAACCTGGAAGATTGTAGGTATTCTAATCTATTATAACGTTCACAACTCTTCCTCGAAATAAAAGCCTTCAAATCCCTTTGTAACTATCATTATGAACGTTTAAAACTAAAAAATACGACTCGTCGTTTAAGAAGACTATGCCTTATATAGAAAACACTTATACAGAAAATGAAAGATAAATGTTTAGGCAAGGATAATATTGAAGGGATTATGCGATTTTTGTGCAGTTCTTGTGCTTCTGGAGGCTTTTTTCATATACACGTATTCAAGGCTCAAATCGACCCTCAAAAATGCATTCTTCTTTAATCACAACAATCCTATCAAAATGTTTGTGATCGTATATGAATGGGAGATCATATTGTAATATCTGAAATTGACAAATCGTGATCAGTTCGCATATTAGCACAACAAATCTTATCAGAAATCTAGAATGTTCAGAGAAATTCCACGAGCAGCTACAAACGGCCAATCTTGAGGTTCAAAACGGAACGCACTATAGTAGGAACTCAGCATTAACGAAAGAGAGATAGAGTCTTATGCGAAGGTTTTCAAAATTGTTTTAACATTCGACTTTATAACTGCTGTTCCGTACTTTCGACTGTCTTACTGGTCGATTACTAACACTATAACCTCATACTAGTGGTTGTTGATGTATTTTTTAAAAGGTTCACACAAGAAAGCTCGCTTCACAACATTGATGGGGAAATATTAAGTCGATTTATTAAATGTTTCATACAACTCCAAATAATGTAACAAACCTGTTTCGATATTTTGGATTTCTGTGTTTCCTGTGGTACTACCATCTCTTTTATAACGAACATGTACAGCTGTTTCTGAGAAACTGCTCCCAACCGAAGCTGAAAGGGAGTGATGACAAATATTATTTAAATATATATAACAATTTTATATGATTTACATTGACTTCCTGTTAAATACAGAATATAATTTAAAATCTTATTGTTAACTTTAGAATGTTTAAACGGTTTAGCCCCTGTCTATCTAACTGAGCTTTAGCAAATGTACTCAGGACGGACTCGACTCAGAACCAACAGACTGCTCCTGAAATCAAAAACTTCATAACTTGCTTCCTATGGACAATGTTCATTTTCCAGACACCTCTACTTTAAAAACATATCTCTTCACGCTGGCCCAGTGCTTCTTAACCTTTTTGATCCAATTCCCCACTTCATAAAAATTCCTCTGCCATCAACCCCAGACAAATAAAACAAAAACTAAAACTGAAATTAGAAGTTGGTTTAAACAAAGACCAGTTTTTTAAATTTTGTGAAAATTACTGTTGACTTTCTTGCATCTGAGGATTTTCCAGACATAATTCTCTTCGACACTGCTGCACTATTAAAAAAGGTAAGAGGGGATTTTTCCAAAAGAAAATTTGAAAATTAGGATTGATTTGCATGCATCTGAAGCCATTCCAGACAGTAATCTAACCAATGTTATATTATGAGAGATATAGTACTGAAGCTGAAATTATTCACCCACTAACATTTCAATCTCACCCCGGGGGGTGCATATGGACCCCGGTTGAGAAGCACTGCTCTGCCCTTTTCATAGAGACAAAGTTTCAAAATAATTAATGTATTTGTTGTTAATTGCAATTCTAGCTAACGCACTGCTTTGTTTTCATAATGACTTTTTTTTGTCTACTTCTGGTCATGCTAATTCGGTATGAAGGAAACATGCCACACATTATCTCAGATGTTTTCCTACGATAACTAACTGCTCGGTGTTGTATAAATGTAAAATGGCGGCTTTTTGTCTAACCGGAAATGACATATGACAGAAAAACTCATTTTACTTTTTTTTTTTACCATTTTTACCTCTGTTTTTCAACCGATTTTGATAGAACTTTTTTTGTTTATTTCATTAGTCTACATAATAGCTTTTAACATAAATGCACTTTTGGACATTCGTTGCTGACTTTTTGGAGCACTTTTTAACTTACAGGTGTATAAACGATTTGATTTCGAACTAAATGATATTTTAAAATGTGTAAATCACTTCCGGTTTTGACGTCATTCGCTTGTCAAGTTAAAATTTCAACTTACGGAATAATTAAAGATAATCTAAAAAATCTTTTTTGCCTAAATATGAAATGACAAAATCTGACCCAGATATTTCATATCAGCCGCCATCTTAAAATGACTAATTTTTCTTTAAATCGAAATTCAGAATCAGTGCGAGCCGATTTTTGAATTTCGATTTAGAATTTTTTTATTTCCGGTTTAATTTTTTTAGTAAAACTGTCAAGGCTCATATCTTGTGACCTGAACAAAATGTGTTGCCCTTGTCGAGATCTATCCAATGGCATAATCGTTGTAGATGTCCAATGGTTACTTCCGGTTTTATGGCCGTCTGAAAATTGCAACTTTTAACTTTAAACACCTGTCACGTGACCTTTATTTGCATACGACACAAAATCTTTCTCATGCTTAATATGTTCGGTCTACTCTTTCCAATGATATAAAACACAATATATTTCGCATTTTGTAGTAAATAAAAATACCTAATTAATTAAAATTCTTTTTTTAAAAATACGTTTTATGTACGTTGTATATAAGCGTTGATCAGGGAAAAGTTTTTATAAGAAACATGACGGTATATATTCTTGTAACAACACGATTATTTTCAAAATGCTGTGAATTGTTGTTCAAACTGCACATACCAGTGCAGTACATTCGCATCTGACACTAATAACTCAATGTGTAGGTTTTTGTTCACTACCGAACATGAAGCAGTTATCGCACTCTTTACAATCGCACTAAGTTATTTGATTGTTTTACTTCATCTGCAAAACTTTCATCATTGATTTAAAAATGTTTCATTCATGTAGGATGCGCACTGCCTCGGTACCGTCATCACGGTTCTATTTTTTTTTTCTACTTTCGGTCACGCTAATGCGGTATGAAGGGAACATACCACATAATATCTCAGATGTTTTCCTACAATATCTAACTGCACGGTGTTGTGTGTATGTAAAATGACGCTTTTTTTGTCCATCCGGAAATGACGTATGACAGAAAAACCCATTTAAAGTTTTCTACCATTTTCACCACTGTTTATCAACCGATTTTGATCGGACTTTCTTTGTTAAATTCTCTTGACTTTTGGAGCACCTTTTTTTTCAACTTTTGCAAATTTTATTTTGATCGACCTGAAAACTCTCATGTACATAGATCTTTTAATTGCAAACAATTAGCAATTTTCAAAATTTCGATATCACTTCCGGTTTTGACGTCATTTGCTCTCAAAGTTGAAATTTTAACTTCCGAAATTTTGAAGATATTCGAAAAATTCTATTTGCGGTATGTTTATTATGTAGACACAAAAGTATAGAAATGATACAATTTGACCCAGATGTAACAGATCAGTCACCATCTTGAAATGGTATATTTCATAAAACGCAAATTGGGGCCTCAGGGTGTTTGCCTCAGGGTGAAATTTGCATAATTGTATTGTGATGTCTAAGCAATCTACAGTCGATTGCTACCAAAACATGGTAAGTTGATTTTTGAATTTAAATTCTAAATTTTTTCAGTTAATATAAATCAGTAATTGTCAAAACTTATAAATCAGTAATTGTCAAAACTTTCAAGGTCCATATTTCGTGACCTCGACCTTTCGTGACTTACTGACCTGTACAAAAGTTATTGCCCTTGATGAGATGTATCCAATGACATATTTTTATCAGAAGCCCAATGGTTACTTCCGGTTTTATAGCCGTGACCTAATTTACATATGTCTTATTTCCTTTCTTATACAAACATATTATTATATTAGCAGTATCTCTCTGGGAATGGGCCTAGTTCCTCTAAGGACATTGACATTATCTGCTTTATCGACCGCTGGATTTTATCTGTTTGAGAGCACCGTCAGCTGAAATATTGCGGTTACAACCCGTTGCACAAGTTATACCTTCTATTAAAAAGTTATTGATAAACACGGACTTCAAGAGTTTGATGGAAAGGATAAATTGGCTTTTATATAGTCAATATTTTTGTTTATCTTATTTTATAAATAATTAATCGTTATTTTATAAATAATTAATCGTTATTATCTAAACGGCATTCACTGTTCACCATTCTCAGTTTTTAACCTTTCAATCCTTTTAAACACTCGAAAAACTCATATTCGCTCAACCGTAATATTCTTTGTCAGGGACTTCAATTACAATTTATAACAAAAGCATTACACTCTGTAACAGTTCGTCAAGTAGGTACGCAAAGGCAAATTCGAAACGTTGTTTAATGACAGTTATTTGAAAAACGGGAATTATAATCAGCAGAATACTCAGCTTACCTTAACACATTAATTTATTCTATAGAAAAGTGTTTGAAAGCTAAAAACACGATTTTAACTTGACTAAAATTTTCGGTATATTTAAAGGAATTATGTGGTTTTCGTGAAGTTCTCTTGTATTTACGTGTATACAAGACCGACAAATTCGATTAAACAGAAATATAAATTTAATTTGGTACTTACTGCCATATTATATAAAAAAAAAATCAACTTTAAACAATACGGTTAATTTAGCTAGGCAGTTCCCAAGGTAAAGCAACCGTCATGTACTCATTTCTCGAAAAATCTTGCATAACTATAATAGATAGGACATAGATTTTCAAATTAATGACAAATTTTGGTCAATTATTATTAGCCCACGTTATAATGTAGTCGTATAATGTCATCACACCCGTCAACAATTGGCTTGTGAAAACGATAGAGGCTACAGTTTAAATCTGATTTGAATGAAATTTAGTCTTACCATTAATTTTTTTATTCATGCGTACTTACTAAAACATGCAACGACCAAAGAAAACGTGAACCGACCAGCAAAACGACCAGAAAGCGAACTCAAACAATTAGTCCTAAGCATGCTAATAGGTGAAACATGAAGTTCAATTTTTTAAAAATGTGCATTTTGGAGATGGCACTTTGTTGGCCTTATAAGCCTTTCACACTTGAGGACAAGCAAACTGATGATTAATTTACTTTCACATTTGTTATCAGGGTTTCAATGTATTTTGAAACCACAGTCCCCATACGAGTACCACAAATTTAAGCCTTGCATTGGTTGATGTGGTTGTCATGGTAGCAGCTTGATGCAACCAAAATGGCCGAACAACATGTTGACAAAGTTTTTGAAGGTGAGCATAATTTTTTTCAGTTATCGAAATTTTCCTTAACAAATGCATGGCACTTAATTTACACTTAAACTTATAACTGGTGTGAATTCCTAGAACTTTGTGTCTTATTTGCAGGAAGACGAAAACAGCTGTCAAGAGATGATGTGATTGATTGTCTTTATGATTCTGACCTTCAGTTAATCTGATGGGGATACTGAGGATGAGTTTGATGATGATGTTCGAGATCCAGACTACAAATCAGACCATGGCCAGATCAGCTCTTGATGAACTTGCAAGACATGAAGAAACAGATCACCAAGATAATGAGGACAATAATGATAACAGAAACCATGACGATTCAGATGATGCAAAAGTTGACGGGCAAACTTACCAAAGAGGCAGTACTTCGTCACGTGGTCGTACTAGAAAAGGGGGTAGGGTCGTGGATCCACTTCATCGAATATTGAAGCAGCTTGGACTAAGACAGATAGTTTTGAACCAGCACTCAATGACCCTACACCTGTTGATCCTGTGAAGGATGATAGACGGAACTGGCAACCGATTCAATATTTTAAGCAGTACTAGTATTTCAGTGATGAAACTTTCCAGAACATTTCTGATGCTACTAACCAAACTGCAATATTTAATACAAGTCGCTCTTTGGAGACAACACCTACCGAAATAAGTAAATTTTTTGGCATAAATATTATGATGATGGGTATACTGAGATACCCCAGAATTAGGATGTATTGGGCTCGAAGTACTGGAGTAGCATCTATTTAACAGGCAATGAGCAGAACTCGTTTTTTAAACTTAGGAGCAATCTAAAGGTAGTGGTTGATATTAACGTTAATGATGAGCAAAGGTTGGACAAACTATGGAAAGTTAGACCTCTTCTAGATCAACTGAAGCAAGCTTGTAGGAAACGTTCAAGGACCAGAGAATGTTGCATAGATGAACAAATGATACCCTTTACAGGCCTCGTAAAATTAAGACAGCATATTCGAGGAAAGCCGTATCCTACAGGGCTAAAAATCTTTGTCCCGGCATCACCATCTGGAGCAGTATTGGACTTTGAAATATTCCAAGGAAAGTCATAATTACCCGAAGCTGACACCAGTACTTTATCTATTGGTGGATTGGTTGTGCTGCTGACACTCTTGTGGCCGGTTCGTCATTAATTGATGACAGATATTTCACAAGTATAGCACTTATAGATACCCTCTTACAGAAAGATATTACACTCACTGGCACAGTCATGAAAAACATGATACCAAACCAGCACGTGATCTTAACGTGATCTTATTGTTTCTAATAAGGACTTGAAGCGTCAAGGAAGAGGGTCAGGTCAATTAATCAAATTGTTCGAGAGGACCAAAAGGTGTGCATTGTACAATGGTTTGTCAACAAAAATATTCTGTCTGCTTCAAGTGAGCATCGGTTCTTCACCAATTGATTCTTGTCGTCGGTGGAACCAGATGGTAAATACATTGAAGTTACACATGTGGATCTCAACAACAGGATGATTTCATATTATCGCATTAGTGTAAGAACTAAGAAATGTACAATAAGAACAATTTTACACATGGTTGGCATGAGCTTAGTTAACAGTTGGTTGCAACATAGAGACGATCAGGAAATAAGATGGGACTTTTGGTTTTCAGTACCCGAACATCTCATTTATCCCTTCCAACGATCATGATGAATATCCTAATCCCGGACCCCCATGGAAGCGAATGGCTCTACCCGAGTGGTATCCAGAAAAATTAGTGCTACACACATGCCCAGAGTAATGGAAATGAAAAATGCTACCAGATGAAGAAACCCTGGATGTAAAACTGGAAAATCTCGTGTTATTTGCACTAATTGCAATGTGTTTTTATGCCAAATTACTTTTATTGGTCTGATTAGCTTGCTTCGAATTTAGTTTAAAAAATTTGAGATCGTTTTCTAGTCGTTTTCGTGCTCGGTTCCTGGTCGATACACGTCTTCTTTGGTCGTTTCCGGTCGGTTCATGTTTTAGTAAGTACGGTATTTATGAGATCTTGGACTTTGAATATGAATACAAATGATCACGGCAAATTTCATTCAAATTTCTCTATCGCGTTCGCAAGCTAATTGCGGGAAGACGGACGAACGGACAAGGGTGACGACAATAGACGTCGACAGTATAATGTGGGCGTATAAAAATTAAGTGGGTGTATCTTGTTAGGAAACCACTTATAATCGTGGGGAAAGGTAATTTAGATATTTAATACATATAACCCAAGACACAGATTGCTTACTAAAACATGAACCGACCAGAAACTACATTCCACGCAAGCTCATGAGGCCAAACAAGTAATTAGTTTTGTGAAAACATGCCTTTAAAAAATCTGAAAAAATTAAAGTGACCCTTCCTTGATACCTTGATATTTTTTAAATGCCCCAAAGTGTTCTGTTTCTTCTTTCTAGACTACAATCATATTAACGTGTTTGAAGCAAAATAGACGAATAGGTCTACCGATTTGGTGTCTTCCGGGGAAGTCACCAGGACGAATTTCCAAAGTCCCGGGAAGTCACTGTTATGTTTTCTTCGATGATTTGAGGTAAATTCCACCAAGAGATTAAAGGTGTTAAGACGTCATTAACGGTGACAAAAATCCGTGAAAATTGTTCACTTACAGTAATAAATCACTGTTTTTGGCATCTGTGATTAAAATATTTGTGGTTGGAGGGAGTTTATGGTTTGGATGATTGGAACCACTATGGATCCGAAGCTCCCAAACAATTTAGAAGGTTGACACAGTCGCATCTAAAGACTTGTTGGAAAAGCACATCCCAAAATATTTGAAATGATTAATTTTTTGAAAGAAGAACAGTATGTAATGCAAAAGATAAACAAAAATGGAAAGAAGAATGGTTCAGTGTGCCGGTCGTCAACAACAACCTCCCAAGAAACGAAAGTATAAGACCCTCGAAGCTCGTCTGCTTCAGAACAGAGAACAATTCACTAATATTGATGTGAATGTGGTTGAATTTGCTGATTCCGTTTCGCATTTGTTAAAATTAAAATAGTTTGTTATATTCATTTAAATGTTAAATAATCATTTGAATAATGTTTTGTTTAATTGGCTATAACCCGATTAAGTAGGCTTAAGTCTGCTAAGGTAACATAAAATAATCCTATTAGGACGTCACCGTTTTCCCTTCGCGCAATGTTAATTATGACCCAAGCAGTGACTTCGTGGGAATAAACCGCCGATTTCAATCTTCTATCCCAGTATCATGTTAAGATAAAATTTAGTATATTATTTTTCAAACAGATCACAGTGTCTCTTTAAACTTCACCACACCACTATAGAACATATTGTTACAATGTTATGGATCAAACGTTATGAGTTATATGTTTTATCTCACAGACAACATGCACCCAAATGGGCAATATGGAACACACAGGTCTATAAGATATACTGGGAAATATGAAAGGCGTAGGTTATTAAAAAAAAAAAAATTAACTTCATGTTCGACCTGATTGGCATGCTAAAATTCATAGCAAAATAGTTAGGGATCGTTTCTGGTCTGTTCATATTTTAGAAAGTACGCACAGGTTGACTTGAAAACATTTATTAACAACTTTAACATAAAACACTTAAAATATCAATTAAGTTATGATTGCAAAAGGCCCAAGTCCGACGCTTTCTTTTTCTTTTTTTTTGATCTACTGACTTCATTCAAAATTTGTATTCGACAGTGCTACCAGGAGAAGGCTGAACAAAACGGTTGACAAGTTTGCGTGAATAATTTCTAAAATATGATATTTACTTCTACGAACCTGTTTTTTAGAATGCTAATGATACCTAAGGTGATAAGACTAGGTTCCGAATTTGAAATTTTGAATCACACATTCCCTTTAAAGCATAATATTTGTTAAGCTGCAAAATTTTAGAATTAAAATATTATTATTTATGACAAATTCAATTTAAAAAAAACAATAGTTACCTAAAATTAGAAGGCACGTCAAAGTTGAATAGTTAACATCCATTACCATGTTCCATGTAGTTTGTTTCCTTGTCGTTTCCGTTAAACACGTTTTCAACAAATCAGTCAATATTCTTTGATCAACAATTCCTACTACCTACTGATTAGTATTCATCATTCTATTTACCCTATGGACAACACCCAGCGATAAAACAATGTATAACATGCTTCAAGGAATAAACTACAGTCTAGGAATGTCGTAATGGTTAACATTAATTCTCATTTCTAAACAATCAATAACAAGATCACTTGCCAGGCAAAGTAACATACCAGTGGCTTAGCCAGGTTTTCGAAACTGGGGTTGCAACGGTGAAAATGAACCGACAGAATATATTCACATTGCGAGCGGAGTGAATAACTGGTGGGGTCCATATGCCTTTATAAGCTTTGTGGGGGTTCAGGAGGCAAAGCCCCCGGAAGATCAAGGGTTTTAGCTATTTGACACACAGCAGGAAGGCTATTTGAAGCTATATTTATTATTTTTTTTATGTTTATGCCTGCGGCCGGTCGGCTCAACTTTACCGACGGCACTTTTTCAACCGACAGATATCAATAATGGGGACCCCCTCTAGCTACGCCACTGTAACATACGCCCACTGGCAGCTTTGTTTAAATTAGAATTTAACTGCAAACAGTACTGTTATATATATGTCCAAAGTTTATATAGAAATATATATAAAACATATGACAATACTGTTTACGATTTGGGACAATTTGTGGTCACTAACTACAAATATATCAAAACGTTTCAATTTTTATCCCCTCAAATTCTTCTTAAAGACAAATATTTTCAAATTATGGTTACTTTAAATGAAATGAAATGTATTAAGGAGCATCAGCACCTAATGGGATGGTTACTTTAAAACACTAAGATATATGGATATACTACTTCTGCATTTATTACATACTACGTTTCGAAACACATACAGGTAACGCTATCAAGTAAAATGAATGTACAATAAAAAACAAAATTTATATAATGTAATATTAGAAACAATTTTGAAGATTAAAGATACAAATTTTAACAACAAAGAAGCACTAGTTAAGAATAAATATAAGACAAGACTATTTTGAAAATAATGTAACCCAAATATTAGGCAATAAATGATCACTGTCCCTATTTAATTGAGGCTTATGTTTCTGTATTTTAAGGGTTTCTCGTATAACTCTGGTTTTCAATTCAGGGAGGTTGGTAGCTAGAATCTCGGCTTTGTCCCATTTGATGCCGTGTCCTGGTTGATTGGCTAGATGCTCAGCTACGGCAGATTTTGTTTTCTTCTCGTTTGTTTACTGCTGTTCTGTGTTCTTTTAGTCTGAAGGAGACGGGACGTTTCGACTATGTATGAATCATTGCAGTCGCACGATATCTGGGAAAAAACTCTTTTTGGGGTCTGGTTCAGGCTTGGTGATGCGAACATCTACTTTTAGCATGGTTTTTAAAGTGGTACTGCTGCTGAAGATAACATCTGCCCCAAGCTGTTTTGATAGTATAACGACAAAGTTGTGCAGTTCGTTTCAGGGATGACGGAGGTTTGCAGGTTGGAGTTGCTTTGTGATGGATTAATTTACCAACTTTACTAGGTAGTTATTGTATTTTGTTACAACTTTCTGTAGGTGGTTGATTGTTTTCTCTATTAGTTTTACGTCACATAAGAGGTTGGCGCATCTGGCTAGGGTGGAGATAATACCTGCTTTTACTTTGGTGGGATGGCAAGAACTGTAATGGATGTATGGGTAGGTTTGCGGTATACTGAGGTACGGAGGCCGTTGGAGGATCTGTCTAAATCAAGGAACGAAATTTGGACTCGTGTTCTACTGTGAATTTCATGTGGGGTGGATATTGTTGAGATGGTTTAGTAACAGTTGAGGGTCATCCAGGACATTTCCAGGACTATTACCTCAGTTTTGGGTAGATGCGTTGCCAAATGTCTACGCCAATTATAGTTGTTGGTGAATGTTTCATTACAGGTAGATACAGGACAAATGTGTGACTTGTGAAATGTAGAAACATGAGTTTGGTATTCTTTCTGGGTTGAAAAACTGGCTCTACATTCAGTACATAAGCGTCTTTGGTTGTGATGGTTGATATTCATCACGTTTGGTTGTGATGGTTGATATTCATCACGTTTGGTTGTGATGGTTGATATTCATCACGTTTTCATTTCTGCCACGATCAGTTCAAGATGTATATCACAATCTCGTTGAAAATCCTCAACATAATGACTGTATTGTACGATACGATTGTATCTTTCAACTTGGCCATCACCCGTCCTGGTCTAAATTATTTTCCAAGCGCTTTCACAATTGTGAGTCTCTGTGTACCAAACTTCAATACCATACACAATAATGCAGATGCAACAGTACTAACTTGAATATTAGAAACTGCAATAACTTCTACCCATTTTGTAAAGCAATCCTAAATTACTACTCTATACGGTGTACTTATTACCAACATAGGTTTCCGGTAGAGGTCCCATGATGTCGATAGCAATCCTTTCAATAGGACTCGCACATGATTCATTCATGTCATTCATTGCAGTGCGTTCTAGCGAACGCACTGCTATGTTTTCATAATGACTTTTTTTTTTTTTTTTTTTTTTTTTGTCTACTTCTGGTCACGCTAATTCGGTATGAAGGGAGCATGCCACACATTATCTCACATGTTTTCCTACAATCACTAACTGCTCGGTGTTGCTTAAATGTAAAATGGCGTTTTTTTGTCTAACCGGAAATGACATATGACAGAAAAACCCATTTTATGTTATTTACCTTTTTTACCTCTGTTTTTGAACCGATTTTGATAAAACTTTTTTTGTTTATTCCACTATTCTAATGTCTACATAATAGCTTTCAACATAAATGCACTTTTCGACATTCTCTGCTGACTTTTTGGAGCACTTTTTTAACCGTTTTTTTAAACTTTTGCAATTTATTACGATCAATTTGAAAACTTACAGGTGTATAAACATTTTAATTTCTAACTAAATGGTATTTTCAAAATTTTTATATCACTTCCGGTTTTGACGTCATTCGCTTGTAAAGTTGAAATTTCAACTTCCGGAATAATTAAGATATTCAGAAAAATCTTTTTCAGATGTGCTAGAAATAACCATTGACTAAATATGAAATGAAAAAATCTGACCCAGATATTTCATATCAGTCGCCATCTTGAAATGACTGATTTTTCTTTAAATCGAAATTCAGAATCAGGGAATCATTCGATTTGAATAAAAATGATGTCTATGGAATCTACAGTCGATTGCTAACAAAACATGGGAAGCCGATTTTTTAATTTCGATTCAGATTTATTTTTATTTCCGGTTTAGAATTTTCGGAAATAGTCAAAACTTTTAAGTCTCATATCTTGTGACCTTGACCTTGAGTGACCTTGTGACCTGAACAAAAGTTGTTGCCCTTGACGAGATCTATCCAATGGCATAATAATTTTAGATGCCCAATGTTTACTTCCGGTTTTATGGCCGTCAGAAAATTGCAATTTTTAACTTTAAACAGCTCTGTCACGTGACCTAATTTACATACGTCATAAATTTTGTTTCGGTGTTACTATGCTTGATCTACTCTTTCCAATGATATATGACACAATGTATTTGAATCATAATTCCGCGTTCTAGAATTTGAAAATATTCTGCCAAATTCCATTGTAACTGTTCGTGTTTCGTTTGTCTGTCTGCTGGTATTCCCGCGTCCCTTTTAGTTAACCTGCTTATATTCTGATAGCTGTGCGCCCCTTTTATTTGGTATGACTGCTTGTAGTTCTGCACCTCTTTTATTTAGTCTGTCTGCTGGTATTTCTGATTCCATTTTATCTGCCTTTATATACACCCACATGAAAATATGGACGTATATTGCCGTCACCCCAGTCCATCCGTCGGTCCGTTCGTCCTTCAACAATTTCTTGTACACGCAATAGGGACTAGAGTTTTTATCCGATTTGAATTAAGCTTGGTATATGTATTTATCGTGATAATATCTCGGATGAGTTTGAAAATGGCGCGATTCCAGTCGTCGGTTTAAGAGTTCCTGCCCTTGACTTAGTGAAAAAAACACGTAAGAATTAACTTGTGTACGCGATAGAAGTTTAAGTTTTCATCCGAATGGAATGAAACTTGGTATGTATAATTATCGTGATACTATCTCGGATCCTTTCATAATTGGAGCTATTCCAGTCGTCGGTTTATGAGTTATTGCCTTTGACTTAGTGAAAACGTTAAAATTAACTTGTGTATGAGATAAAAGCTAGAGTTTTTATTCGATTTGAATGACCTAATTTACATACGACACAAATTTTTTTTGATTCGTATTATGCTATATCTACGCTTTCCAATGATATATGACACTATGTATTTGAATCATAATTCCGCGTTTTAAAATTTGAAAATATTCTGCCAAATTCCATTGTAACTGTTCGTGTTTCGTTTGTCTGTCTGCTGGTATTCCCGCGTCCCTTTTAGTTAACCTGCTTGTATTCTGATAGCTGTGCGCCCCTTTTATTTGGTATGACTGCTTGTAGTTCTGCACCTCTTTTATTTAGTCTGTCTGCTGGTATTTCTGATTCCATTTTATCTGCCTTTATATACACCCACATGAAAATATGGACGTATATTGCCGTCACCCCAGTCCATCCGTCGGTCCGTTCGTCCTTCAACAATTTCTTGTACACGCAATAGCGACTAGAGTTTTTATCCGATTTGAATGAAGCTTGGTATGTATAATTATCGTGATACTATCTCGGATCCTTTCATAATTGGAGCTATTCCAGTCGTCGGTTTATGAGTTATTGCCTTTGACTTAGTGAAAACGTTAAAATTAACTTGTGTATGTGATAAAAGCTAGAGTTTTTATTCGATTTGAATGACCTAATTTACATACGACACAAATTATTTTTGATTCGTATTATGCTATATTTACGCTTTCCAATCATATGACACTAGGTATTTGAATCATAATTCCGCGTTTTAAAATTTGAAAATATTCTGCCAAATTCCATTGTAACTTTTCGTGTTTCGTTTGTCTGTCTGCTGGTGTTCCCGCGTCCCTTTTAGTTAACCTGCCTGTATTCTGGTAGCCGTGCGCCCCTTTTATTTGGTATGACTGCTTGTAGTTCTGCACCTCTTTTTGTTTGCTGGTATTTCTGAATCCATTTTATCTGCCTTTTTATACGCCCACATTAAAATATGGATGTATATTGTTCGTCGGTCCGTCCGTCAACAATTTCTTGACACGCGATAGAGACTAGAGTTTTTATCTTATTTGAATGAAGCTCTGGTATATAGTATTTATCTTGATAATATCTCGGATGAGTTCGAAACTGGCGCTATTCCAGTAGTCGGTTTAAAAGTTATTGCCCTTGACTATGGTGAAAACATTAAAATTAGTTTGTGTATATGATAAAAGATAGAGTTTTTATTCGATTTGAATGAAGCTTGGTATGTGTATTTATCTTGATGAATTCCATTGTTACTGTGAGTGCTTTCTTTCAAAATTCTTTAAAAACAAATTATGTCAAGTGACCTAATTTACATATTATTTAGGCCTATATGACACTATGTATTTGAATCATAATTCCGCGTTTTAGAATTTGAAAGTAATATGCCGAATTCCATTGTAACTGTACGTGTTTCGTTTGTCTGTCTGCTGGTATATTCCCGCATCCCTTTTAATTAACCCTGCCTGTATACTGGTAGCCTCGGCAGGTTTTATCTGACTAACTGGTAGCCGTGCGCTCCTTTTATTTGGTCTGACTGATTGTAGTTCTGCACCCTTTTAATTAGTCTGTCTGCTGGTATTTCTGAATTCATTTTATCTGCCTTTTTATACACCCACATGAAAATATGGATGTATATTGCCGTCATCCTGTCTGTCCGTCCGTCAACAATATCTTGTACACGCGATAGAGACTAGAGTTTTTGTCCGATTTGAATGAAGCTTGGTATATGTATTTATCTTGATAATATATCGGATGAGTTCGAGAAGCTAAAGTTTTCATAGTTAATCTTTTTGTCTACTTCTTGTAGTTTTACATCCATTTTATTATCCCTGCAAACATATCTTGCAGTGCACTTTCTACTGACACACAAAAGAGAGTGAGTAATTTGACAAGTACGCTTTTATATTATTATGTAAAACTCTTATCATTGGTTGAAAATGTGACATTTCATCCATGTATCGGGTGGGTTGCGCACTGCTCGGTACCGTCTTCACGGTTCTAGTCATATTCTTTTTTTTATAAGTGTTCACCCAGTGTCATAGTAACGAAGCCAGAGCCATCAATAAGCCTGCCTTACTTTTGGGTAGGTCTTGTGACAGCCTAGATAACCTCCTGTAACTTTTCGTACCTTCTCTCGAAGAGACTTTGGGAACAACTATTTTAAATCTAGCGTCTCTATCATCATAATATCCATTTTCGTACCAGAACATCTTCCTTTATGGAAATAACTTTTAATGCTGGTGATTTGCCAGCCACTTCATCCTAATATGAGCGGTTGGTTAATATCCTTCTTCAAATCTTCCTTTTGAGCTTTCGAAATCTGCTCATTATCGGGAAAAATTTGCAAAAGTAATACACTGCTATCGACTTTTTTCTCAGTGTTGTTTAAGAAGCAATTGCACATGTTATAATCCGTCTGCATTACCATGTAATTTACCAGGCCTATGATTATGAACTACCTAGAACTCAGTATTTGCAAACTACCTTGCTAATTGTCCCTGTGGATCTTTAAACCTTAAATTCCACCATAATTATTAGGCAGAAGAGAAATTTAGGCTATGAGAACCAAGATCAATTTTCAAATACATGGACAATGTTTGGATACGCTTAGGCAAGACATCCCGACACTTACAGTACTATTTTGAATATTTCATTCAAATTCTCAAAAAAATTATGGAAAAAAAAACCCCAAAAAACGTTTTGTTTTTCTCAGACAATACGCTCAATGAAGTCGAGGAGTAAGACTTGTCCCATTTTGTGCCTTTGAAATATGCTTGACTTTAGGACTACTTAATGTTTCTATAGCAGATTATATGAATGTTTACCTATGTGTTGTACTATAGAGTATCCACATTATGTACCATGTCACATTATTTTCTTTTTCAAATCTTCGAGAAAAAAGATTTTATAGTTGTTGTATAAATTGAAGACATTTTACTATGTTCCTACAAGTGGAATCAGATCTATTCACAAATCAAATCATGTTGATATATTAGCTTGCATTATAGAAGACATCAAACATAATTATTTGATGAAGCAAGTGAGTTATTACCCGAATATGATCTTGTACAAAACATATTCGTTTTATATCAAAATCAGTGTTTCTTCGAATTGCAATTGTTTTCTACTGTAATTGTTTAATGGTGTATATTTAATACATAACTCTCATTTTGAATATAAATAGAAAGATAATATATCTACAAAAAAAGATTATCATCCCACTTGTCCCATTTATCTTTTCAATAATAATTTACAAGAAAAAATTGCAGTTTTTTTCTTATTTCTATAGATCATTAATTTCAAAATGTCTTAAAATAGCTTAAAATAAGAATTCTAGTTTTCGCAGAGAAGGTACTTGATCCATGAGCATCTGACATCTGAAAAAAAAGGAGATCAACATGATCACTTGTTTAAAGGCACTGATCTAAAAGCCAGTTTATGAATGCCGGAAGTGCCAAAGGATTTTCCGCGCTGTAACCAAATGACAAATGAAGACCACTGCTGTGCAAAAGTGTTTGGGTTTCTTTTGGTTCATATCGCGAAAAGGGAACACGCCATGTTATCATTATTTTTCAGTTTTAGTTCCCAAATGTGTGATAAGAATTCAGTGCTGTTTTCGTATAAAGGCTATAGATACAGACTTTTAGACCAAAAGTAATGCCATATATCTGAAACAGATATTTTCTGAATTGAGGAAGATAGAAATATGAAAAATGAATCCATTTAAGATGGCTCGTGAGTGAAAATTGCAATTGCTTTCTTATATCTGCTAAATAATATACACGTGTTAACATTTGAGTAAAGTATTCCCCATTGTTTTATAAGGGCATGTATAAAAAATCTAAGTACAAAGCAATCTTGAAAAAAGTATTATTCAATAAAAGAATCAATGTTTTAATTGAAATATTGGGTTTGAAGTAATCGAAAGGACAAAAAATATCAATAGTGAGGAATGCTAATTGAATTCAAGTGTCTGCAAGACATTCTTCTTGAACTTTTAAATGCTATGTTCGTTTCTAGAACAAAGAAATCCTCGATACGTAGTGATTGCTTTTGTTTGGTTATAGAACCATAAAACTTATTTTTTATATCTTATTGTGAAGCTCGTATTGACTACTTTCACACTTAAAGTGTCTGAATCTGTATAGCTATGAGGTTTAATTGAGTTATATTTACGTCGGTTTTTAACCGTCGCCACACTGGTATAGTTTGATATTTTGCTTATATGTCTTCCTCGCATCTCTTGATGTGATACTCAGCTATCCTGTCAATTTCAGCAATTTTATGAGATGTGAACAATCCAAGATCCAAGTGACTATGTTCAGTTAGAAACATTTAATTCTCCAGAAACATGTTTCGTCTGACAGCAAAATCCACAAGTGTCGAGCCCAAATTAACTTTTAAGTTATTGCCTAAAAGTATTTAAGCATCAATATTTTGTAAATACATGTATGGATTAGAAAATATATTTGTTCAAACGTGAGAAGGACTAAAAGCATAAATAGTTGTCCACTTTGTTTTGTAGTGGAAGTACATGTAGTTGTACAACTAAACACACAAGGTCTGTTTTGGATATTTAATATCTCTAAAACATTATACAAGACCAAGGAATAAAAAAAATCTTTTAGTAGAAGCCTTAGAAATATAGTTGGACTATTCGAGTTGAAATACACGAATACACAATCAGTGTATTCTTAGCCACTTTAAGCTCGATATTGGATCGTACAATAGTTAAAGATTTACAATTAAAGATTATCAATTGCACTTTATAACATCTATATCTTTCACAGGACTAATTCTATTGAGGTTCATAGAGCTAGAAAAAAAATTGATTTAATATTCACTAGAAGATGTTGTGAAATATTAGAGAATTTGACATTATACTGGACTTGATGTCTTATTTGTGAGCATGGTCACAATTTTACTTAATCTTCTTCATTTGATCCTCTCCGATGAGGAGTCACGTGACATCCTTCAAGCATGGCATCTAAAACGATTCAGCTATAGTGCGAGGCTTCTTGCATTTAGCCACCCGGTATGCAACCCAATATGACGCTTCAATTGCATTGCGAATTAGTCGATGCAGACTTCCGGGCCTATCTAGTTTTCGAGCATCCAATGCATTGAGTTTGCGTTCAAAGTATGCCCTTTCCTTTCCCTTGCACTCAGGGTGTTCCGCTTCTTGGTGCCGAAGGAGGCGATTCTTTTTCAAACTTGAATTTGCCAATACTTTGCAACATATAACACATTGAGGCTTGTGGTCACCTTTGTCTTCGATAAACGAGAAACCCAACTCTAGAAAACTATCCTGATAAAGTCGCTTCTTGGGTGCCATTCAAACCGACCTCTGACAGCCCCCGATAGGTAATTTTGATTTCGTAATATATTCTGGGAAAATCAAACAAAAAGAAAAATTTTCTAAGGGATGAGCCCGAGTCCCACTCAAAATCGTCAAACGTCCCACGGGTTGAAAACCCAGGTTCAAAGAGGTGGTATACCTTTAACATCATGGGTCTGTTCAACAATATCACTCGCGGGGAAGATTATCATAAAAGTAATGGTAATCAAGGGTTTCAAAACTTGCAAATGATCAAATTTCTTCCTCTTGATCGGAATAGCCGAATTGTGGGGCATTAGTGGTTCATCTTGCGTATCCTTCTGTTTTGATCAACTCAACGGGGCAACTCTTGTAAATAATCCGAGTAACTTGAATATTGTAGTACACGCACATTTTTTTACCACGGGATCACTGACCTTGATTCTTGCACGAATTGAACTGTAATATCCAAGAGATGAAATATCTGAAGAAGGCGTTATTAACAACTTTCATCCTATAAACAAACAGTTTCACCCTAGCCTCGCGTATCTTGTCCATATAGTTTCTCATTCCATTTGAGTGTGACCTCGTTCTAAATACTTCAGTGTTATTTTGATTCCGTATTTATTGTACAGCAACAACAACATGTTCGCCATTACAATATTGCTGTTCTGATATGTGCAGCCATCTGATTAAATAATGATTGCTTATTCTGTCGGTTATTCTGTTTTATAGGTTATGATCCACACATGAAGCAAAAGAGCTTGCATAGAGGTCACCCTGGCTCTCATATAAAAAGTAGCATTGGACATATTTGCTATGTCGTAAATTGTAAAATTGTGGCACTCTAATGTTGTTTTATAGTAAATAACACTGGCATTGAGTTTAGGTAAGAACTTGAGCCTGCAGATCCATTGTAAGAACAACAACCGATGGATCATCTTTTGTCCCTGTTTATCGTGATTCTTCTCCGCTCGTGCTTCCTCCTTTGCTGTGATATGTTGGTTTTAACTGCTTCTTCGGGGTTATTAGCTTCGTAAGAACAACACGTGTCACTTCTGTCATTTTGGGTGAAAACAGAGCCAAATTCAGGAGATTGAAAACCTCAAAAAACAGTTTTCTACCGAAGTACCAAACACAGGTTCCAGGTAATTTTTCGTACTGCTGGATCTACAATAGTGTGATGGTAGTTTTAGCAGATTTTGGCAAAAAAGCTTAAGCACTATCTGATTTGATGGTATCGCCTGTAGAACGACGTTTGCCTGGTGATTTAGTTGGTATACCGGTATCATCAATGTTGGCTATCCATGCATAGACTTCTCTTTTCTCCTAGATTTGCAGACTTGTAATTTCTCATTATCTTTCTTCAAGAAATACCTATTTGAACCATTTCGTCTGTATTCTGCATCATCTTTGGCAGCAGTTCTTTCCTTTACACTCTCTCTATCTACCAAACTATTTACAAAAAGTTTCTTTTCCAGTCCATATTTACCCAGAAACCAGTACAAATTTTCTGTCTATCATTATTTGTTAAGTCACGACCATGATTTCTTTTCTCACACGTTTTGGTACATTTTCTTTCTTTTAGTTTTCTACTACCTTTATCTGAAATGTAAGTAAACTGACCATCAATTTCCTTGACACCTTAATAGGCTTTGCCTTCCATCCTTAAACGTTTATTGTGTTGTCATCTTCCATTGGAGTATAGTCCGGATCAAGAACTTTGTCATCCAAGTCAATTTCTGGTGAATTTGGTCTAGCAACATCTTCATCTAAACAAGGGACAGTTGAATAACTATTCTTATTGGACTCTAAATTACTTTTTTCCAAATCAATCAAATTTCCAAATAGTTATCAATGTCAATTTTTCTGCGCAATTTTGTTCGTCAATTACACACTGTGACGTTAATATTTTACCAACATTTGAAATAACATAATGATTTAGTAAAATTTTAGTGAAATTGATGTATGTTTATGCATGTTGATGCTTTTTAATTTGATCGCTTTGTGAAGGATTAGAATTTTTGCTAGGTAGTCCCTAAATTTTGCTTGAATTTTGCAGATCATTGTTTTTATGATCTACATAAATTTGTGATACTTGTATGTCATCATTATTAAGTGAAGAATCATGAGTTGGCGATGATTGCTTTATAACAATCTTCAGATTGCTTAAGAAAAACATAAAACTGAAGATGAAATTAAAGACATTAATTCAATGATAAAAACTCATGGTCCAAAACATAAATATGTGAAAGCCAAATGGGATTAACTTAGGTCAGGGTGACCATCAGCTTAACTTGAAAGTTCTCCAAGAAGGTGAAGGTGAAGTAATATTAGCCAGACGGTCTCACAATTATTTAGATATCTCAGAATATGGTCCCTGTCCAGGATGTTATGCTTGGTTGAAAATGGGTAAAACACCTGTCAAGCATCAGAAAACATGATCTGCAAATGTTAACTAATGATCAGTTAATCAGGTAAAAAGCTTTGAAGCCGCAAGCAAATTAAGTTCTGTAGCTAGTAAATCTTTAAAGACTCAAACGTAAATACTATGCCTTGGCTAGAATGCGGGATGCAGCAAGGTATTTAAAAAACTGTAGAAATGAAACTGGCTTACACAATCAGAATATTGAGAGTTTTCTTAAACCAGAATATTTTGACTATTTAGTAAAAGCAGCTTTATTAAGGACATCTGTAAAAGTAGTATTCCTTCGACAAAGTAACATTCGGGGGCTTTCGTAGCTTTAATCTGGAAATAAATAGGGAAGTAAACAGTACCATAACTGATTTTTATTAGATGTCAAAAGCTCGTATCTTGGAAAAGAAATATCAATCCTCACATGGTAAAATATAATATCGTAGCCCGTAAAAAAAGAACAATACCTAGATGTAAACAATGAAATGTATTAAGGAGCATCAGCACCTACTGGGCTATATAGCTCCAGAACATGATAAAAATAAACATGTCAAAACAAAACTAAAACAGTAAATCAAACATAAAACAGACAAACAAAAAATTTATCACAGAACGAACAAAATTAAAAACTTTATCACAAAACAACACCACAAAGTGGTATTAAAACCAAAAAATATATATTTTAAAACAATGACAAAAGTATTTAAAATTTAAAATAGAGATTTGCATCTTTTAAAAATGCAACAACCTTCTCATAAAGAGAAGGTTGTGCAAACAAATGATAGAGTGATCCAGAACGATAGTGCTGTGATCTTAAAGGTTTGAGATGCCTGCACTCAATCAGAATGTGTTTCACTGTCAGGCGTACCTGGCAGTGCTCACAGACTGGTTGAGGCTCTCGCTTGAGCAGATAACAGTTAGTGAGGTGAGTATGACCAAGTCGAGAGCGACACAAAACAACTTCATTCCTCCTGTTAGCACAATAGGAGTTGGGCCAATCTCCTAAGAGAGGCTTGATGGCATGAAGTTTATGTTTTTGCAGCATCCCATCTTTGTTGCCATCGTTGATGGATAAATGCCCTTACAACCGACTTAAGTTCGGTGTAAGGTAAGAAAAAGGGGGAGACAGGCAGTGACAAAGCAGCCTTAGCCGCCGCATCTGCCTTGTCATTCCCCCGTATATCCATGTGACTGGGGAGCCAGCAAAGGACAATGTCCTTTTTTGGCCCAGAGAGCTTGTAAATGTCTCCGATTATTGGGTGCACAAGCTGGATGTTATGAATAGCTTGTAATGCGGACAAAGAATCAGAAAATATAATACATTTTTTTAATGAAGTGGAGGACTGAAAGAACTCTAGAGTCTGTAAAATGGCAATGAGTTCTGCTGTAAAGATAGAGGCTGCTGGAGGTAAAGCTACAGATAGAACTTCGGATGGCGTAACAGTAGCAGCTGCTACCTTAGATCCATCTGTATAAAAAGGTGAGTATTCCCCATATTTCGACCTTAGTTCAAGAAATTTAGATTGGAAAACAAGGCAGCTGGTCTGAGACTTCTTATTACTAGATAGACTAAAGGCTATCTGAAATGGAGCAATTGACCACGGTGGAGTTGTGGTCATGGTGAAGTCCGCAATACTGTCGTGGCTGATACCAGCCGCCGACATAAGGGGTTGAATGCGGACCCCAAAAGAAGAAATTGCACGAGGCTTTGCATAGTACAAATGTTCAAAGAAAGGTCTAAATACGGGGCGGTAAGCAGGATGATTCGGTAATGAAGCTATTTTAATTGCATACTGTAGTGAAAGTCTGTCACGTCTGTCGTACAATGAGGGCTCGTTAGCCTCGACGTACAGACTTTCAACTGGAGTTGTGCGAAATGCACCTAAGCTGATTCTAAGTCCTTGGTGGTGAATGGTATCGAGCTCCTTGATGTATGATTGGCGAGCCGAACCATACACCCGTAATCGAGCTTGGAACGATGAAAAGATGGCCGCCGAGGGTGGTAGTGTGTCTTGACTCTGAACATTCTTTGAATTTTTTAAGTGTTTTATGGTCTTAATGAAACTGGATTTTAGATGAAAGGTTCGCTAAGGATTCCAGGATTAGGATAAGTTATATAGAATTTTAATTTTGGATTTTGTTCTTGACTTTATGTTGGATTTTCTGTTTCTTCTATTGTTTAAAATTGAGTGAGCATGATTAACTATAGTAGAAATGATCTGTTATCTCTAAATGGTAATCACAAATCGACAAATCTTGATTGGGACACAATACACTCAATAAATACACTCAATACCTGAACTATGTTTGAAAGATGAATTGATTTCAAACATTAGGGTGAGAACAACCAATAAGAGAAAATCAAGGAAGGGCAGAGAAGTCAATCATGCAAATCTGACTATTATTCCAGTTAAACAAAACAAGACATCACCCCACCCTAATAGTGATGTTTCTTTGTTTTCCTTAAATTGCAGATCAGTTAAAAACAAAGCTATTTCCATTTATGATTTCATTATATCAAACAAAGTAGACATATTGGCTTTAACAGAAACGTGGCTCGGGTCATCCGTTGACAAGAGTGTGATATCAGAACTGAAACCAGATGGATACTGTATCTCGTCAGTCCCAACGAGGGGGTGGTGTAGCGATTGTATATAATTCTGATTTGAAAGTTGAGAAAATTTCTGATGCAGCACATTTCACGCAATTTGAAAAACTAGAATGTGTTGTTAGTGACAAAACAAGAAGTTTCGATTATGTGTAGTCTATCGACCACCACCATCGAAGACAAATGGTCTTCGAATCTCTTCGTTTTTCGACGAATGGTCAGAGTTTCTCGATACGATTACCGTCACAACTGATGAGCTTATCATAACTGGAGATCTTAACTTTCATTTAGACAACAAAACTGACTGCGACGCAAGAAAATGTATACAATCACTTGATGATCATGGACTTACCCAACATGTTACTGGGCCCACACATAAACATGGTCATACACTTGACGTTCTGATTACCAGAGAGGAAAATTCAATCTTGCGAGGACCACCTATCTTGCAGGATCCAAATCTGTTTGACCGAAGTGGGAACTCAACATGCGATCATCTGGCTATCTCTTCTTGGCTTGACCAGTCAAAACATCCCAAACAGCGAGAAACGGTTGCTTTTCGCAAAATTCGAGGAATCTCCCAGACCGACTTCATTCAGGACGTGAAGAATTCTTCTTGTTTCCAAAATCCAGAAGGGCATGTGAACGATCTTGTGTTGACTTATATGTCGGAGCTGACTCGTATATTTGACATCCATGCTCCTTTGCAATCAAAGCAAGTAACAATACGACCAAACACCGAATGGTACACTGAAGAATTGCAAATGGCGAAACGTGAGCGTCGAAAGGCCGAACGTATGATGCGGAAGACCAACTTGATTGTTCATAAGGAGATCTATCAAGAACAATGTAGAGTTTCAAATCGCTTGTTGCATAAATGTAAGAAAGATTTCTTTTCTAACAAAATAGCTGAAGTTGGCAGGGACCAAAAACAACTTTACAAGCTCACTCATGTACTAATGGGTAACAAACGCGAAGTGATATTACTATCTCACGACAGCGAACAAAAAATAGAAACGATCCGAGATGATCTATGTGCCTCTTGTGACATGGAAAATCAAGATGTACTTCGAGCTGAGATCAAATTTGATGGTGTTCCACTCACTAATTTCACACTTGCGTCAGCCGACGAAATCGGCAAGATCATTCAGAAAGCGCCATCGAAGTCTTGTGAATTAGATCCCATTCCTACACATCTTCTAAAAACCTGTTCAGAAACGTTCGTCCAATTCATAACGTCTATAATAAACGGATCTTTTACGGAAGAACATGTTCCCAAATTGTTTAAAGAGGCTATCGTACGACCACTTTTAAAAAAGCCAGGTCTCGATAAAAATGTGCTGAAAAATTATCGTCCTGTATCGAACCTATCTTTTATTTCTAAGATTCTTGAAAAGGTTGTCCCGGCACGTCTGGAATGCCATCTACAACAGAATTCACTTTTGGATAACTTACAGTCTGCATACCGCCAAGGCCATTCGACCGAAACCGCTCTATTACGAGTGCATCATGACATTACAGCAGCACTTGATAACAATTCCTGTGCCGTCTTAGTGATGTTGGATTTCTCTGCTGCTTTTGATGTTATTGACCATAATATTCTTTTTCAGCGATTAGAACATTCCTACGGCATCACTGGCCCAGTTTTAGCATGGATTAAATCATATCTGTCAAACAGAACTCAGCGCATTGCTATTTGATCAGTTTATTCCAGAGATATGCATTTAAAATACGGTGTACCACAGGGATCAGTTCTGGGTCCTAGACTCTACTGTCTCTTTTCTAAACCTATTGGTGAGATTTGTCGACAGCACGACATGGATGACCATTGCTAAGCTGACGACACGCAGGTGTATCTAGTCATTGAACCCCGCGACAAATGGTCTGAAATATCAAATCGTATCGAAGCATGTTTAGCCGACATCAGTGACTGGATGAGATCCAACCTTCTAAAACTAAATCAGGATAAAACTGAGTTAATTGTGTTTGCGCCCAAACATCGATTAAAAGATTTCGAAAATTGCAACATTTCTTTCGATGGAACTGTTGTGAGCGATGTTCCATGTGTCAGAAATTTGGGTGTCTTGTTTGATAAAACACTTAGTTTGGAAAATCAAGTCAGTGCCATATCAAAAGCGTGCTTTTATCAGATAAGAAACATTGGACGTATTCGTAATTACATCACTGATGATGCCTGTAAAACCCTAGTTAACTCGTTAGTTACATCTCGGTTAGACTACGGAAACGCGATACTGTATGGACTACCTGTTTATCTTCTGAATAAGTTACAGAGAATTCAGAACACTTCAGCACGGTTGATATCTAGAACTTTAAACCAAAATTGCTCTCCAATAGTATGAGTGGTGACCATACTTTAGACGCCAATAGTTCAATTAGCACTCCAATAGTTACATTTGGACGCCAATAGTAAAATTAGGGCTCCAATAGTGTTATTAGGACTCCAATAGTGCAACACAACCCTGTACCAAACAACACTTTTATTCTCAAAACAATATATATAATTGCGGTCAATAATAGTCAGTTTCACGGGTTCAGTTTTATCAATTTGCAGTTCTTCATCATAATCGCCTCTCCTTCGGATTGTTTAGCCTTTTCCCCCTGAATACTCATCTACGACTTTCAATAGTCTAGCAATGGTTCTATTGTATCTGAAATGGAATGCATGCAAAACAGATATTATTAAGATGACAAAAAGGAAATTTGGCGTGTTTTTCAGACAAAAATTGTCCGAACTCTTCGATTACCAAGTGCTATTATAGTGACAAGAACACATCCCAGGGAATTTGTTAACAATATTGACACTGATAGCACCAGTTTGAACCATTCCAATTTTGGTTCCAGCAATTAGCGTTTGATGACGTAATCAAGTGGAATTATGGTACCACAAACGTCAGACTGAATAGAAATTGTTCAAAGTGTCCCCGATGGCGTAACAGTAGCAGCTGCTACCTTAGATCCATCTGTATAAAAAGGTGAGTATTCCCCATATTTCGACCTTAGTTCAAGAAATTTAGATTGGAAAACAAGGCAGCTGGTCTGAGACTTCTTATTACTAGATAGACTAAAGGCTATCTGAAATGGAGCAATTGACCACGGTGGAGTTGTGGTCATGGTGAAGTCCGCAATACTGTCGTGGCTGATACCAGCCGCCGACATAAGGGGTTGAATGCGGACCCCAAAAGAAGAAATTGCACGAGGCTTTGCATAGTACAAATGTTCAAAGAAAGGTCTAAATACGGGGCGGTAAGCAGGATGATTCGGTAATGAAGCTATTTTAATTGCATACTGTAGTGAAAGTCTGTCACGTCTGTCGTACAATGAGGGCTCGTTAGCCTCGACGTACAGACTTTCAACTGGAGTTGTGCGAAATGCACCTAAGCTGATTCTAAGTCCTTGGTGGTGAATGGTATCGAGCTCCTTGATGTATGATTGGCGAGCCGAACCATACACCCGTAATCGAGCTTGGAACGATGAAAAGATGGCCGCCGAGGGTGGTAGTGTGTCTTGACTCTGAACATTCTTTGAATTTTTTAAGTGTTTTATGGTCTTAATGAAACTGGATTTTAGATGAAAGGTTCGCTAAGGATTCCAGGATAAGGATAAGTTATATAGAATTTTAATTTTGGATTTTGTTCTTGACTTTATGTTGGATTTTCTGTTTCTTCTATTGTTTAAAATTGAGTGAGCATGATTAACTATAGTAGAAATGATCTGTTATCTCTAAATGGTAATCACAAATCGACAAATCTTGATTGGGACACAATACACTCAATAAATACACTCAATACCTGAACTATGTTTGAAAGATGAATTGATTTCAAACATTAGGGTGAGAACAACCAATAAGAGAAAATCAAGGAAGGGCAGAGAAGTCAATCATGCAAATCTGACTATTATTCCAGTTAAACAAAACAAGACATCACCCCACCCTAATAGTGATGTTTCTTTGTTTTCCTTAAATTGCAGATCAGTTAAAAACAAAGCTATTTCCATTTATGATTTCATTATATCAAACAAAGTAGACATATTGGCTTTAACAGAAACGTGGCTCGGGTCATCCGTTGACAAGAGTGTGATATCAGAACTGAAACCAGATGGATACTGTATCTCGTCAGTCCCAACGAGGGGGTGGTGTAGCGATTGTATATAATTCTGATTTGAAAGTTGAGAAAATTTCTGATGCAGCACATTTCACGCAATTTGAAAAACTAGAATGTGTTGTTAGTGACAAAACAAGAAGTTTCGATTATGTGTAGTCTATCGACCACCACCATCGAAGACAAATGGTCTTCGAATCTCTTCGTTTTTCGACGAATGGTCAGAGTTTCTCGATACGATTACCGTCACAACTGATGAGCTTATCATAACTGGAGATCTTAACTTTCATTTAGACAACAAAACTGACTGCGACGCAAGAAAATGTATACAATCACTTGATGATCATGGACTTACCCAACATGTTACTGGGCCCACACATAAACATGGTCATACACTTGACGTTCTGATTACCAGAGAGGAAAATTCAATCTTGCGAGGACCACCTATCTTGCAGGATCCAAATCTGTTTGACCGAAGTGGGAACTCAACATGCGATCATCTGGCTATCTCTTCTTGGCTTGACCAGTCAAAACATCCCAAACAGCGAGAAACGGTTGCTTTTCGCAAAATTCGAGGAATCTCCCAGACCGACTTCATTCAGGACGTGAAGAATTCTTCTTGTTTCCAAAATCCAGAAGGGCATGTGAACGATCTTGTGTTGACTTATATGTCGGAGCTGACTCGTATATTTGACATCCATGCTCCTTTGCAATCAAAGCAAGTAACAATACGACCAAACACCGAATGGTACACTGAAGAATTGCAAATGGCGAAACGTGAGCGTCGAAAGGCCGAACGTATGATGCGGAAGACCAACTTGATTGTTCATAAGGAGATCTATCAAGAACAATGTAGAGTTTCAAATCGCTTGTTGCATAAATGTAAGAAAGATTTCTTTTCTAACAAAATAGCTGAAGTTGGCAGGGACCAAAAACAACTTTACAAGCTCACTCACGTACTAATGGGTAACAAACGCGAAGTGATATTACTATCTCACGACAGCGAACAAAAAATAGAAACGATCCGAGATGATCTATGTGCCTCTTGTGACATGGAAAATCAAGATGTACTTCGAGCTGAGATCAAATTTGATGGTGTTCCACTCACTAATTTCACACTTGCGTCAGCCGACGAAATCGGCAAGATCATTCAGAAAGCGCCATCGAAGTCTTGTGAATTAGATCCCATTCCTACACATCTTCTAAAAACCTGTTCAGAAACGTTCGTCCAATTCATAACGTCTATAATAAACGGATCTTTTACGGAAGAACATGTTCCCAAATTGTTTAAAGAGGCTATCGTACGACCACTTTTAAAAAAGCCAGGTCTCGATAAAAATGTGCTGAAAAATTATCGTCCTGTATCGAACCTATCTTTTATTTCTAAGATTCTTGAAAAGGTTGTCCCGGCACGTCTGGAATGCCATCTACAACAGAATTCACTTTTGGATAACTTACAGTCTGCATACCGCCAAGGCCATTCGACCGAAACCGCTCTATTACGAGTGCATCATGACATTACAGCAGCACTTGATAACAATTCCTGTGCCGTCTTAGTGATGTTGGATTTCTCTGCTGCTTTTGATGTTATTGACCATAATATTCTTTTTCAGCGATTAGAACATTCCTACGGCATCACTGGCCCAGTTTTAGCATGGATTAAATCATATCTGTCAAACAGAACTCAGCGCATTGCTATTTGATCAGTTTATTCCAGAGATATGCATTTAAAATACGGTGTACCACAGGGATCAGTTCTGGGTCCTAGACTCTACTGTCTCTTTTCTAAACCTATTGGTGAGATTTGTCGACAGCACGACATGGATGACCATTGCTAAGCTGACGACACGCAGGTGTATCTAGTCATTGAACCCCGCGACAAATGGTCTGAAATATCAAATCGTATCGAAGCATGTTTAGCCGACATCAGTGACTGGATGAGATCCAACCTTCTAAAACTAAATCAGGATAAAACTGAGTTAATTGTGTTTGCGCCCAAACATCGATTAAAAGATTTCGAAAATTGCAACATTTCTTTCGATGGAACTGTTGTGAGCGATGTTCCATGTGTCAGAAATTTGGGTGTCTTGTTTGATAAAACACTTAGTTTGGAAAATCAAGTCAGTGCCATATCAAAAGCGTGCTTTTATCAGATAAGAAACATTGGACGTATTCGTAATTACATCACTGATGATGCCTGTAAAACCCTAGTTAACTCGTTAGTTACATCTCGGTTAGACTACGGAAACGCGATACTGTATGGACTACCTGTTTATCTTCTGAATAAGTTACAGAGAATTCAGAACACTTCAGCACGGTTGATATCTAGAACTTTAAACCAAAATTGCTCTCCAATAGTATGAGTGGTGACCATACTTTAGACGCCAATAGTTCAATTAGCACTCCAATAGTTACATTTGGACGCCAATAGTAAAATTAGGGCTCCAATAGTGTTATTAGGACTCCATTAGTGCAACACAACCCTGTACCAAACAACACTTTTATTCTCAAAACAATATATATAATTGCGGTCAATAATAGTCAGTTTCACGGGTTCAGTTTTATCAATTTGCAGTTCTTCATCATAATCGCCTCTCCTTCGGATTGTTTAGCCTTTTCCCCCTGAATACTCATCTACGACTTTCAATAGTCTAGCAATGGTTCTATTGTATCTGAAATGGAATGCATGCAAAACAGATATTATTAAGATGACAAAAAGGAAATTTGGCGTGTTTTTCAGACAAAAATTGTCCGAACTCTTCGATTACCAAGTGCTATTATAGTGACAAGAACACATCCCAGGGAATTTGTTAACAATATTGACACTGATAGCACCAGTTTGAACCATTCCAATTTTGGTTCCAGCAATTAGCGTTTGATGACGTAATCAAGTGGAATTATGGTACCACAAACGTCAGACTGAATAGAAATTGTTCAAAGTGTCCCCGATACACATACAAAATTTAGAAAACCTTTTTTTCATTCAATTTTAAGATTTACGGTTGATAGGCTTATGGAATTGTTTGACTAACGACATTTATGTGTGCACCCCCCTTAACAAAAGAATATTTACCAAGGTATGACAATCGATCTGTGTTCCGTTCTTTCGGCTGATAACTGTCCCTCTATTCCATAATCACACTGTCTAGTGGCACTGAGAGATCGTCTTGTTTAGAATACTTCATTGGGCTTTGTAGGTTTTCGGTCTGAAAATTAATTAAATCATAAACATATTTAAATGTTTCACGTATTGCACAACAAAAGATTGACTGGAACTTGATCTACAAACCTATTTTTGGGCGCACAGCTAATTGCTTCTTTTTTTTTACCCACAGTCAAAAAATATACTTAATCAGATGCAAAATCTCGCTATTCAACCGGTCCCCTGTCGGTAATGCAGGACGGAGGACGGACATGGAAAAAGCGTCTAGTGTATAGTTGTAACGGGACAATAAATCGACGCACCGTGTGCTACAAGTTGCGCACGTTTAGATCCATCGACACATGAAAATCGAAAATAATCAAATAATGCTGCTGTTCTGTTCTTATTGTACACCGCATGGTACATAAAAACCACATTTAATTTCATTTCTCAATTTATTTACACACATTTATGTTTAAAATTGTTATTAACTATTAACAGGACTCACCTTAGAAACATATGATTTTCATAAAATTGAACAATACATCAGAATGGTTTCGTTGTTATCACTCGACTAAAATTCGAATGCGTATGTGAGCTTTAATAATATTACGTCAATAGTAAAATGCACGTGATATAGCTATCTAGGGCGCCAATAGGTATGATACGTGCTCAATGTACTGTAACTAAATAGGGCACCAATAATCAAATTTAGGTTTAAGTAGGATAAACTCCTCAAACACGCCAATAGTTTTGACCTATATAAAGTCGTCGGCCTACCGGCCTCCGACTTCATATAGGTCAAAACTATTGGCGCGTTTGAGGAGTTTATCCTATACAAAAAGCACCATCCACAGGTCTTTGACGTTCTGTCAATAATAATAAAATAGGGTCAATGTTGAAAAATAGTGTCCTCTAGTAAATAAACTAAAGGTATACAATGGCTTACAGGGCACGAATGTAAACAAAGCCGTTTATTTGTTTGTAAAAGGCTATTGCTTCACTTTTGCAGTTTTATTGGGCAGAGGAGTTCTTACTTATGCCTCCGATGTACTTTTTAATACTTATTTATCATGGAGGCGTCGCTAATAGCCACTTTTGTCCGTTTTCCAAAATGTTCCGACTTCCATGAGCAAATCCGCCATTTGCATATAATAAGGGGAGGTAATTGTACGGAAAATCAGACTCAGACAACAAATGGTTTACTTTATATTAATATTAAATTCAATATTCTAAAAATTATTCTATACGTATAAATGTCTTGATTATTAATTATTTATTTCTTTTGAGCTGTTCCAGAACAAAATACACTCCCCTGTTGTTTTTTTTCGAACTGCCATTTGATAGAATTGTAATATAAAGTAAACCATTTGTTGTCTGAAGTCTAATTGTCCGTATAATTACCTCCCCTTATTTTATGCAGAGGCATAAGTAAGAACTCCCCTGCCCAATAAAACTGCAAAAGTGAAGCAATAGCCTTTTACAAACAAATAAACGGCTTTGTTTACATTCGTGCCCTGTAAGCCATTGTATACCTTTAGTTTATTTACTAGAGGACACTATTTTTCAACATTGACCCTATTTTATTATTATTGACAGAACGTCAAAGACCTGTGCACCATCATATAACACCGATTCTTATGTCTCTTCATTGGCTCCCAGTTCAGTATCGCTGTCAGTATAAGATTTTAATGTATGTTTTTAAATCCCTTCATGGCAGTGCACCTGATTATTTACAAAAACTTGTGTGCGTATATCACCCCACCCGTTCATTAAGATCAGAGAACAGCGCAATACTCCAACAGCCCCGTGTACGAACCAAGACTTACGGCGAAAGACGCTTCGACAAAGCAGCTACCACACTCTGGAATAGTTTACCATCTGAACTTAGAATTGTACCTACACTTTCTAGCTTTTAAAAGGGTGTTAAAACGTATCTTTTTAGACTAGCTTATCCAGATTCTTAAATGTTGTTATAATTGTACCTCGTTTTTACTGATTACTGTGTACTTTTACTTAGGATATATTGTTGATTCCCATGAGATTATTTATTTACTTTTTAGTCTATACCTATATCTATCTGACCTGTGATCTAGAATTTTATTGCAGTTCGCACGCACTGCTTTGTTTTCATAATGACTGTTTTTTTTGGTTTTTTTTGTCTACTTCTGGTCACGCTAATTCGGTATGAAGGGAGCATGCCACACATTATCTCGCATGTTTTCCTACGATAACTAACTGCTCGGTGTTGCGTGAATGTAAAATGACGGTTTTTTGTCTAACCGGAAATGACATATGACGGAAAAATCCATATTATGTTTTTTTACCATTTTTACCTCTGTTTTTCAACCGATTTTGATGGAACCTTTTTTGGTTATTTCTTTAAACGTTTGTCTACAAGGTAAGACTTTAAAAATATGCATTTTGAGAACTTTGTTGCTGACTTTTTGAAGCACTTTTTTTGAGCATTTGTTCAACTTTTGCAATTTTTTTTGTATCAATATGAAAACTAACAGGTACATAGATATTTTGATGGCGTACAAAATGAAATTATCAAAAAAAAAAATATCACTTCCGGTTTTGACGTCATTCGCTTGCAAAGTTGAAATTTTAACTTCCGGAATAATGAAAATATTCAAAAAAATCTTTTTGCAATGTGCTAGAAATAATCATTGACAAAATATGAAATGATAAAATTTGACCCAGATATTTCATATCAGCCGCCATCTTGAAATGAGTAATTTTCTTTAAATCGAAATTCAGAATCAGGGAATCATCCGATTTGAATAAAAATGATGTCTAGGGAATCTTTAGTCGATTGCTAACAAAACATGGCGAGCCGATTTTTAAATTTCGATTCAGAATTTTTTTTATTTCCGGTTTAGAATTTTCGGAAATAGTCAAAACTTTTAAGGCTCATATCTTGTGACCTTGATCTTGAGTGACCTTGTGACCTGAACAAAAGTTGTTGCCCTTGACGAGATCTATCCAATGGCATAATCATTTTAGATGCCCAATGTTTACTTCCGGTTTTATGGCCGTCAGAAAATTGCAATTTTTAACTTTAAACAGCTCTGTCACGTGACCTAATTCATGTACGTCACAAATTATCTTCTATTAGTATCACGCTTTATCTCCTGTTTCCAAAAATGTATAACACTAGATATTTTGATCAAAATTGATTTTTGAAATTTTGTTCTTTGTTCTATAGTAACTCTGCGTGTTTTTTTGGCGGGAAAAAAACACGTGTTATATGCCCAACATAATCCTACATTTCAGCATTATTTAGGTGTCCTTCTCCGTCTTGTTTATCCTATACCAATCCTTCAGTTGCCCTTGTTCATCATAAAACATGTTAGTACTCGTATACAGAAGTGGAATTGAATTCTTTATAAGCTTATTATACCGAGTGTTCCCTTAAGCAAATTATGTATATATATTTTTGAAAATAAATTATTTTTGCTTGTTTATATTTATCAATTTTGTATACAACAATTTAATAAATAAATTCTGTGATATTTGAATCATTTTTTCTGTTAGTTTGACACCTATATCTCTTGACTTTCGAAAAGATGCAAGTTAAAAAAGGTTGAACTCTGCCATAATTATTTTTGAAGAAGATGTATTGCATTATCGAAAATCTTAAAATGTTTTTACTTTGATAAAAATATAAATATGAACGAAACTCATACCTCAGGCCCGTAGGAACAGGGGAGGCAGGGTGGGGCAGGGAGCAGGGGGGCAGGAGCAACATTGAATTCAGTAACATCACCCTTCAGAATGAGTTTTTGCAAAATTTGACCCCCCCCCCCCCCCAATATGAAATTGCTTCCTACGGGCCAGTACCTTAAAGTTTATTTTTACAGAGACAACATCAGCATTTTGTATGAACCAACAGTTCCATACTCATGCTGATATTCCAATTCGCATACAAAATAGTGGTAAAAATTGAAAGAGCTGGCAAAGACAATTAAATAGGCCAATGAATATCTTAAACGCCCACATAGAAAAGAATGTTGTCAAAGAACCACACGTTTTCATAGGGAAGAAGATGAAACAATTGCAAATCGGATGCATAACACCCCCTCGAAATTACAAAACTCTCTAATTTGAAGCAACAGTACTACAAATCATTCATTTTTTAAAGGGAAGTACAACTGAAATAAGACTACAAATAATTCAATTTCAAAGGGAGATCAAAATTGAAACGGGACTACAAATAATTCAATTTTAAAGGGAGATCAAAATTGAAACGGGACTACAAATAATTTGTATGATCAGACTTTTTAAAAGTATTATGTTGATTGTTTTTGTTGACATTAATTTTTAACAATGCAAATGCCATTTATCGAGTATAATTAATATTTCTATGAATCCTATCAAATGTCAAATGGGTGTTGCCTTATGTTGTTTTGATTGAATTAATTGAACTCCTTTGTGTTTTCGTATCATATCATCATTATTGTTGTAATCGATAGGAATCCTCTTTTGGAATCATTTTTGTGTCATCATAACATTACCTCTTTTGTGTCCCTACATGAGCCCTACTTTGTCATATCATCCAGTTTGTATTATGTTTGTGGTATTCTTGCATGAACCCTTCTTGTCCTTGTCATTCTTGTTATGTCCTCTTTGTGTACTGAAACATCTCAGATGTGACTATAAATTCAAATACATGTATTATGCCCAACATAATCCTACATTTCAGCATTATTGGGATGTCCTTCTCTGTCTAATTTATCCTATACCAATCCTTCAGTTGCCCTTGTTCATCATAAAACAAGTTAGTGCGGTGGACTTCCGGTTTGACATCCGCGATGAATAAACGTGGGTAGAAAGAGCTCTCCACGACCAACTTAACATCTGCTCGTAAACACCAACTATTCATAAACAGGGGGCCTATTATAGGATGGAAAAGACTATACACCCAATCAGGACTCCAAATACTGGTAAAAGATCAACAAGAAGTGGTAATAAAATGACGGAAAACCACCACACCGCTGACCAGGAAAAAAAAGATGGCGCCGAACAAGATGCACGTGCAATTTTACAACACAAGGAGGATTTGCCTTCTGAATCCATATCACATGTGAGTACTGACTGTAATGTTACAAATGCGGATCTTAAACAACTCATAGCAAACTTTGATGAAAAAGTGTCAGATAAAATGATCATCTTTTAAAACTCATTCAAAGATTTAAAACATGAGATACGCAACATCAAAAATGATCAGCAAAGGACCGATCAAGGAATTGAAGAATTAAAACAATCCATAGATTTTCAGGATCGACGGGTCCGCGACTTAGAATCCCAAAATGTGCAAGAAAATATTGATGCCCTAGTATCCCGAATAGCTGCCCTCGAAGCCCAAAATGCTGACCTAAAAGACAAATTTTGCTACACCGAATTTAGAAGCCGAAAATATAATTTACTGTTTTATGGCATTGAGCAAGTGGACAACGAAAATACAGAGGTGATCCTGAGAAACTTTCTATGCAGTGACCTGGGTCTCAGCCAAACATTTACTGACTCAGTATATATCAGTAACGTCCAAAGACTACCAAAATTCCCAGGTTCCCAAATCTCTTCTCCAAACTCTATTATAGCTAAATTTGTGTGCTTCAAAGACAGGAATATAATATTGGAATCAGTACGCCGAAACAAGCTACCAAAAGGAAAATCGATTAGAACTGATCTCCCTGTGCACTTGAAAAAATTAAGATCAGAGTTGGCAAGTATTTCCTATAATCTGAGGACTGAAAAATCTCTGCAAACCCGAATAAAGGAAACCTACAATAATGTGTGGTTAGAGGTGCGCAAAAACAACTCATCCCCCTGGCAAAAGTACAAAAATTAACCTAAGCTTCTGAATATGATCTGGCTTACCTTAGTGAAAAAAATAAATAAATGAAAACTAGAATATTGTTTTATGTGATTATTTTTCTATAATTTCAAAATATGTTTAGTTTCCTTATGAAATTACCATGCATTACTACTATGATTAATTGTGTAAAATCTATAAGGTAATCTTAAATTTAGGATGCATTGACTGAAAGCTGAAGATATTTATCCTTTTGTACACAAATACTATATCTTAAAATAGCAACTTTTTCAAATGCTATTTGAATATAAGAAAATTTTTTAATAAGCTCTTAGGCCATTTCCGGTAATGTTTAGACTATTGCCATAATGAAACCCCCCACCTCTGTTTACAAACCATGATGCCTTATCAACATGTGCTAAATGTTTATGGTTAGGATGTCTATGGATGGAATTATCTAGTTTTTGTTTTGAAATGTCATTGCTATATATCCAATTCCTTCTTTGTAATTGTTTATACTAAGCATGCTCTTCAGGCCACATGTTCACCTTAGGATTTGGCTTACCTTAGTGAGAAAACAAAAAAAATATAAATGAAAATTAGAATATTGTATTTATGTAATTATTTTTCTATAATTTTAGAATATGTTTAGTTTCTTTATGTAATTACTGTTAACCATGACTATACCATGCATTACTACTATAATTAATTTTGTAAAATCTATAAGGTAATCTTAAATTTAGGATGCTTAGATTGAAAGCTGAAGATATTTATCTTTTTGTACACAAGTACTATATCTTAAAATAGCAACATTTTCAAATGCTATTTGAATATAAGAAAAATTGTTATGGCTCTTAGGTCAGCCCATTTCTAGTAATGTTTAGACTATTGCCATAATGAAACCCCCCACCTCTGTTTACAAATCAGGATGCCTTATCAACTTGAGCTAAATGTTTATGGTTAGGATGTCTATGGATGGAATTATCTAGTTTTTGTTTGAAATGTCATTGCAATATATCCAATTCTTTCCTTTTAATTGTTTACATTAGGCATGCTTTTCATGCCACATGTCCACTGTCCAAAACCTTTCAAATGTTCTCAGTACAAAATAATGACAAAATAGGAAAAAGACTTTTAATTTTTTCAAATAAAATTAGTTACAAATCTAAAATAACCGAATTTCTCCTGAAAAAAAATGAATTCACTTGAAATTTTGACACTGAACTGTCAGGGTCTTAGAGACATCGAAAAAAGAAGAGATGTTTTCAACTATCTTAAACAGAAAAAACACCACATTTATTGTCTTCAGGACACGCATTTCACGAAAAACATTGAAAGAAACGTAACTGGTCAATGGGGGCTATAAATGCTTTTTCAATTCCTTTTCAAATAATTCTCGTGGAGTTGCAATTCTGATGAACAATAACTTTGACTTTGAGATATCTAAACAATACAATGATGAAGTTGGAAATCTAATCATCTTAAATCTGAAAATAGAAAACGAAACTTATTCACTAGTCAACTTATATGGTCCGAATCAAGATAAACCTTGCTTCTATGAACATCTTTTCTCAATGTTGGACGAATTTGGCACTGATAAAACTACTGATAAAACTATTATTTGTGGAGATTTAAACTTGGTTTTGAACCCGAACATTGATACTGAAAACTATAGAAATATTAATAATCCTAAAGCTCGCCAATTTTTGATCCAACAAATCTCATCAAATCATCTACATGATATCTTCCGAACTTGCCACCCAAATTTAAGAAAGTATACTTGGAAAAGAAAAAATCCCCTAAAATTAGCTAGACTAGATTATATCTTGGTTTCAGAGAACTATTACTAAATGTTGATAAGGTCAAAATTGATATAAAATATAGATCTGATCACTCACCTGTTATCTTACATTTAAAATTAGCTCCAATAGAAACAGGAAAAGGTATATGGAAACTGAACACTTCATTACTGAAAGATAAAAATTACATTGAGTTAGTTAAGACAATAATACACGATATCAAACTTCAATATCTCCTTCCAATATACAATAGAAAGGCAGTTGATACAATTCAAAATAACCTAATTCAATTTAATATTAACGATGCAGACTTTCTTGATGTGCTAACGATGGAAATCAGATCCAAAACCATTTCTTATTCAATCTTCAAAAAAAAAAATGAAAAAGAAAAAAAATTGATAAAATTAATGAAAGACATTGAAAATAATGTAAATTTGACCAGTTTAGAAAAGATTGACAAACTAGAACCCCTTGAACAGGAACTTACTGAAATAAGAAACTTCCACTTGAAAGGCAACCTTATAAGATCAAGAGCCCTTTGGATTGAAGAGGGCGAAAAACCTTCCAAATACTTTTGTAGTATGGAGTCCAGAAACTACTATAATAAATTAATCAGCCACCTGGAAAAAGATGATAACTCCATTATTCATAAACAAAGTGAAATTTTGATTGAAACTGAATCCTTTTATAAGAAACTCTTTAAGGAAAAAAATACAAAACAAATTCCATATAGTAATCTTTCAGAAAAGATGTCCACTATTGACTTTAGCAAATTGACAGATTATGAAGCTCTTTCCCTAGAAGGGGAGATAACTTATTCGGAGGCCAAGAAAGTACTTGAAAATATGAAAAATGAGCGCTCCCCCGGCTCAAGTGGTTTGCCAGCTGATTTCTTTAAACTTTTTTGGCAGGACATTGGTCACTTTGTCATCAGAGCTATAAATTTTTGTTATGAAAAAGGTGAACTCTCTGAGGTACAGAAACTAGGTCTAATCACTTTAATTCCTAAACAAAATAAATCTAAACACCTCCTCAAAAATTGGAGACCACTTACCTTATTAAACACGGTATATAAAATTGCATCAGGTTGTATTGCCAATAGGATAAAATTATATCTCGATAAAATCATAAGTAAGGAGCAAACTGGATTCCTAAAAGGGAGATACATTGGTGAAAATATAAGATTAATCTATGACATAATGAATTACGTAAATGAAAAGAACAAACCAGGAATGATTCTACTTATCGATTTTGAAAAAGCGTTCGATTCGATCTCATGGGATTTTATCCAACAAGCATTAAATTTCCTCAATTTCCAGTCTTCCATTAAAAAATGGGCTCAAATTTTTCAAAATAATATTAAATCAAGAATACTACAAAACGGTTTTCTTTCAAATTGCATAAACCTTGAACGTGGATGCCGACAGGATGATCCACTTTCACCATACCTTTTCATAATATGTGTGCAAATTTTAACTCTTTTAATAAAAAAGCAATAAGAATATAAAAGGAATTACTATAAATAATGAGGAATTTCTTCTTTCACAATACGCAGACGACACTACATTCATTCTTGATGGCTCTCCTGAAACATTGAAACAAACCATGCTGACCTTGGACTATTTTGAATCTTTTTCTGGCCTTAGTATAAATCTCTCAAAAACAAAAGTCTTATGGTTAGGATCCAAAAAATATTCTAAAGATGTATACCATCATTCAAGGTGGAAGTTGGAGTGGGGTTGCACTCAATTTGAGCTGCTTGGTGTGCATTTCTCAACAACTAATCTAAATGATGTTCTCGAAAATTATTATAAAAAACTACTTGACATGGAAAATGTCTTAACAGCATGGAAAAGGCGCAAACTGACAATCATTGCTTGATTTGCTGATGAATTTTGAAAAATATTGAGCATAAGAAGTCTATATTTCCAAGGAAAGGTTCAAGATTTTTTGTAGAGTCTCAGAAAAATTTGAGATTTAGATGCCCCTATGAATTCACGGTTTATAATTCTTTGAGATATGTCACTAAGCAAATTTAGAGAATTACATGCTACCAATATTGGTAAGCCCGGAAACACTATTATATTAAGTCATGGGACCTTTTCTAGAATTTGACTCACTAAAATGCGATTTCCTGACGAATTTAAGGTAGGCCTATATTTGTATAGGGACAAAGTGACTAACAAAGAAATATTCCTGACGTTTCGTGCCAAATTGAAGGCCCAAGATTATCTGTCGATTAACATAGACTCCCCAGGGATTTATGTATTCAAAAAATAACAATTGGCAATTTTCTTGTGGTAGGATTGCTATGACATAACTTGAGAGAGTTTGATCCTATCCATTTTGACAAAAGTACCAATAGATGCATATGAAGATTATGAATCTGGATTTGCCAAATTTCCTTATCAATTTCCATACAATTTTTGTAACATTTTGTAATCATTTTCTTTGGACATTCAGACTATTTTTCTATGTTCATTTCTCTAAATTCAATCCAACAACTCCCTGTAAAAGAATTGGCAAATTAGAGCCAATTAACTTCACAGTCACACTTGTTCAGGGTGAACGCATTTATTACAAGGAATGTTTGTATAAATATATTCTTAATTTGTTTAAAAGTGAAGTGGGGGTTCAATTTTGCTCTTTAATTCCTGCTTTTATTACATACAATTATACATTACAATCACATGATTGTTCTACAGCAATAACATAAAACTAAGAAACTAAGATTTGAAATACTATTAGTTTTTGATAGGAGTTATATAGCAATAATTGACTAAAACAGAACAAATTTAAAAACTGATGCTATAGTTCATATGTATATATTTGTTTTTATAACATTAATGAATATGTGTATATTGTATGCTGCCCATTATGGTACGTAATGATGCAATAAATATCTTATCTTATGAGCTCAATAGAAATTTGATACCAATCTGTTAAAGTCATCAAGAAATTTTAGGAACTAGATCTTGTTGATGACAAGCTTATTACATAACACCTATGACCTATGTAGCTGTATCAGTCAGAGGGTAAGGGTCAAACTTTTTATTTTGTAGAAATTGGCGGCCAATATAGGAATGAATTGTAAGTACATTGTATTCCTTTTTGTAATTCTATTTAGCCGATTCTCTGGGAAATTGATTTTAAATCTGGTAGGTTCAATAGTAAGTTAAAAAATATATTGATCTTTGAGTGCAAAGTTAGATAAAAAAAAATAGTAATAAAATAAGTCGTATTAATTCCATAATACTTTTTCAGAATGTTAGGCAAGAGTCTTTTTTCTAAAGCCAAGGTCGCAGATATGGAAGGATTATTAATTGAAACAGACCCTACAGAAGTAAAAAGGTCCAAAATACAAGGTAATAGAATATTTTTTTTAAAATCATAGTGGAAGGTATTTATGTTAAAGCAAACTTGATTTATATTTCTATCTGGAATGTTAATGAATTCTATTATTTTGTATAACAACCCTGCGCAGAACCATCTATAAACAGTGAATGGGTGAAGGTTTTCTATGGCATAGCTTTTTTAAGGACAAAAAATATCTACCGACATAGCTTATGATATAAGGGAGATAGTGGGTTGGAAATACCTCACATGGTCAGCCCCCCACCCCACCGCCCCACAAAAAAACAAAGGAGGGTGGGGGGGGGGGGGTCGTTTATTACTGGTTTCCTACAGGTTAAAATATAACGTTTCTTAATAGTTTTCTAAAGGTTCCAATGTTTCTATAAAACATTATTTTAATGTTTTCTAAATGTTCAAAATAACGTTTATTAAAAGTTTTTAGAACGTTTCAAAGAACGTTTCTTCACGTGTATCTGAAGAGACGACGAAAGCTTTTTTGACTCGCTCCGCTTGGCGAAATGTTATTCTGCGTCCCTTACCCAAACCCCAACCCCACCCCCATCCTAACGTCAAATCAAATCTTTATCATTATACATATTATGTATTGTCTGTGCATGTGAAAAAGGTTGAACTTTGCCATAATTATTTTTGAAGAAGATCTATTGCATTATCTAAGTCTTAAAATGTCTTTGCTTTGATAAAAATATAAACATGAATAAACTTCATACCTTGAAGTTTATTTTTACAGAAAACAAAATTGAGACAGCATCAGTATAATTTTGGTGTTAGATTTTATATGAACCAACAGTACCATTATCAAGCTCATATTCCAATTCGCATACAAAATAGTGGTAAAATTCAAAGAGCTGAATTCAATAGGCCAATGAATATCTTAAACGCCCACATAGAAAATAATGTCAAAGAACCACAAAAGGGAAGTAACAACTGAAATAAGACCACAAATAACTCAATTTTAAAGGGAGATCAAAATGGAAACGAGACCACAAGATCAAAATGGAAACGAGACCACAAATAACTCAATTTTAAAGGGAGATCAAAATGGAAACGAGACCACAAATAACTCAATTTTAAAGGGAGATCAAAATGGAAACGAGACCACAAATAACTCAATTTTAAAGGGAGATCAAAATGGAAACGAGACCACAAATAACTCAATTTTAAAGGGAGGTCAAAATACAAAACGAGACCACAAATAACTCAATTTTAAAGGGAGGTCAAAATGGAAACGAGACCACAAATAACTCAATTTTAAAGGGAGGTCAAAATGGAAACGAGACCACAAATAACTCAATTTTAAAGGGAGGTCAAAATACAAAACGAGACCACAAATAACTCAATTTTAAAGGGAGGTCAAAATGGAAACGAGACTACAAATAACTCAATTTTAAAGGGAGGTCAAAATACAAAACGAGACTACAAATAACTCAATTTTAAAGGGAGGTCAAATTTGAAACGAGACTACAAATAACTCAATTTTAAAGGGAGGTCAAAATGAAAACGAGACTACAAATAACTCAATTTTAAAGGGAGGTCAAATTTGAAACGAGACTACAAATAAATCAATTTTAAAGGGAGGTCAAAATGGAAACGAGACCACAAATAAATCAATTTTAAAGGGAGGTCAAAATGGAAACGAGACTACAAATAACTCAATTTTAAAGGGAGGTCAAAATTGAAACGAGACTACAAATAACTCAATTTTAATGGGAGGTCAAAATTGAAAGAAGACACGTTTTAAAAAAACATTTTAAAAACGAAAAAACCAAACATTTATTATACGTTATTAAAATAACGTTTCTTAAAAGTTTTCGGAAGGTTTCCAGAAAACGTTTCTTCATGTGGTTTTTGAAACATTTATAAGAGTCTACAAATCGAGGTCTTTTACACGTTTAAAAAAAACATATTAGAAACGAAAACCAAAACATTTATAAAACGTTTTTAAAATAACGTTTCTTAAAAGTTTTCTGAAGGTTCCAAAAAAACGTTTCTTCATGTGGTTTTTGAAACATTAATAAGAGTCTACAAATCGAGGTCTTTACACGTTTTAAAAAAACATTTTAGAAACGAAAACCAAACATTTCTAAAACGTTATTAAAACGTTGAATTGTTTGCTGGGTATGTGATTATCATATTATTATTACGATTGAATATATACATTGATATTATGTAACTATAAGTCTGAATTCAATTTATATCCAGTTTATATATTTTGTATGTGATGGTAAATAAAAAAATTTTATGCTAAAAAAAAAAACAAAAAAAAAAACAAGTTAGTACTCGTATACAGAAGTGGAATTGAATTCTTTATAAGCTTATTATACCGAGTGTTCCCTTAAGCAAATTATGTTTATATATTTTTGAAAATAAATTATTTTTGCTTGTTTATATTTATCAATTTGTATACAACAATTTAATAAATAAATTCTGTGATATTTGAATTATTTTTTTTTGTTAATTTTACTTCTATATCTCTTGACTTTCGAAAAGATGTCGGTCTTTGGGGCGGATTTAGGCGGGGGCGTGGCGGGCGTGCGCCCCCCCCCCCTAAAATTTGCAAAGCATGGGTTGTCCGCACGCAATAAGTATCTGAAGAGACGACGAAAGCTTTTTTGACTCGCTCCGCTTGGCGAAATGTTATTCTGCGTCCCTTACCCAAACCCCAACCCCACCCCCATCCTAACGTCAAATCAAATCTTTATCATTATACATATTATGTATTGTCTGTGCATGTGAAAAAGGTTGAACTTTGCCATAATTATTTTTGAAGAAGATCTATTGCATTATCTAAGTCTTAAAATGTCTTTGCTTTGATAAAAATATAAACATGAACAAACTTCATACCTTGAAGTTTATTTTACAGAAAACAAAATTGAGACAGCATCAGTATAATTTTGGTGTTAGATTTTATATGAACCAACAGTACCATTATCAAGCTCATATTCCAATTCGCATACAAAATAGTGGTAAAATTCAAAAAGCTGAATTCAATAGGCCAATGAATATCTTAAACGCCCACATAGAAAATAATGTCAAAGAACCACAAAAGGGAAGTAACAACTGAAATAAGACCACAAATAACTCAATTTTAAAGGGAGATCAAAATGGAAACGAGACCACAAATAACTCAATTTTAAAGGGAGATCAAAATGGAAACGAGACCACAAATAACTCAATTTTAAAGGGAGGTCAAAATGGAAACGAGACCACAAATAACTCAATTTTAAAGGGAGGTCAAAATACAAAACGAGACCACAAATAACTCAATTTTAAAGGGAGGTCAAAATGGAAACGAGACTACAAATAACTCAATTTTAAAGGGAGGTCAAAATGGAAACGAGACTACAAATAACTCAATTTTAAAGGGAGGTCAAAATACAAAACGAGACTACAAATAACTCAATTTTAAAGGGAGGTCAAAATACAAAACGAGACTACAAATAACTCAATTTTAAAGGGAGGTCAAAATGAAAACAAGACTACAAATAACTCAATTTTAAAGGGAGGTCAAAATGGAAACGAGACTACAAATAACTCAATTTTAAAGGGAGGTCAAATTTGAATCGAGACTACAAATAAATCAATTTTAAAGGGAGGTCAAAATGGAAACGAGACTACAAATAAATCAATTTTAAAGGGAGGTCAAAATGGAAACGAGACTACAAATAACTCAGTTTTAAAAGGAGGTCAAATTTGAAACGAGACTACAAATAACTCAATTTTAAAGGGAGGTCAAAATGAAAACGAGACTACAAATAACTCAATTTTAAAGGGAGGTCAAAATGGAAACGAGACTACAAATAACTCAATTTTAAAGGGAGGTCAAATTTGAAACGAAACTACAAATAAATCAATTTTAAAGGGAGGTCAAAATGGAAACGAGACTACAAATAAATCAATTTTAAAGGGAGGTCAAAATGGAAACGAGACTACAAATAACTCAGTTTTAAAAGGAGGTCAAATTTGAAACGAGACTACAAATAACTCAATTTTAAAGGGAGGTCAAAATGGAAACGAGACTACAAATAACTCAATTTTAATGGGAGGTCAAAATTGAAAGAAGACTACAAATAACTCAATTTTAAAGGGAGGTCAAAATTGAAAGAAGACTACAAATAATTCAATTCAAAAGAAAGTAACAAGTGAAATAAGACTTTCAATGATTAAATTCAAAAAAAGAGAAATGACAACTGAAATAAGACCGCAAACAAATTAATTCAAAGGGAATTCAAAGGGTTTCCTCCTAGAAACTTCATGTGAAAATGACCTACATTTTTTACTGAAATTTCCCCTCTGTGTAAAGTAATGTCTCCAAATAATTTTTTTTTAACAGTTGTCATTTTCATCAACCCAAAGACAATCTGAGACTCTCAAAACTATTTTTGGGTTAATATTTCAATTCATTAAAAAATAATGGGAAAAACGCGATTCTGAGCTCATTATGGCCAGAGAGTAGAGGGAAATCAAAACTGAAAAAAAACTACAAATATTTGAATTTTAAAGGGAAGTAACAACCAAAATAAGACTTCTAATTAAAAGGGAGATGAAACTGAAAAGACTACAAATAGTTTGAAAGGGAGATCACAACTGAAATGAGACTACAAAACATGATTTAAAGGGAGATAACTGAAATAAAAGAGAGATCGAGTCTTGAAATATTTAATTTTAAAGAGATACCACATCTAATAAAAAAAAATCCGTACAGGCAAAACAATTCCGCATCCAAAAAATGGTAAAATCGACAGCAATAGTTATATAGTAGTGGACTACTCCAAAGAGAAGTAGCATCAGCTGTTTTGAAAAGAGTAAGGGGTCTGATTTTGAGGGTACTATGTACAAACAACGACAAAATTGAGGTAAATGGCATAGGTAAACTCGTGTTCCTTCAACAACGTTAGACATTGGCATTATCTACCGTTGCTGGATTGACGGGGTTTTCTCGTCATTAACAACTATAACCTCGTTTTAAAAACACTCCGTCACATTCAATTTATGACCGTTCAGACTCGATTATCAAAAGGTACATATTTTGCTACAAGAAATCTGACGTCTGGTCATTCGAAAGTTTTCCCGTAATAATTTGTTACAAGGAATAAAACTGGTCGAACAATAATCGTTCGACCAATCAAAATTAATGTCGAGAATGTCTTATCATGATAGCAACGTATTAATGAAATGATAGCCGTTGCTAAAGAAACATGGGGTAAACTATACATACTGGTTAGGTAGACCTACGAAAAAAAACCACTCGACGTCGTCCCCTAACAGGACAAAATTTTTAAAATGCAGAATTGTTACATAAAATATGTTAGCTTATACCATATCTATAGTGATTTTCAATAAAAAATAACTAACGTACAAATCTTAAGATCAATTGATTAGATTATGGCTGGTGTAGTAATTATTGATAATCTTCTCGGCTAATCCATATTAACATATTAATCTAATTCACTTAAGTAAATTATAATCCCATTATCGTTTTTGACGTCTTGAATTTGTTGTCAAGATCATTATCCTGATTAAAACAAAAGCAACAATTCAGATTTATTTAGTTGAAGCTATTATTATCTCGATTAGCTACAAGCCTAATGGAAATAAAACCATGAAATTTATCGTGTTACTTATTCAGAACTATCCAACACAGTCAATGGAATTCACTGATAAATAATTTTACTAAGGTATGTCGTCTTTATCTCAAAATATTTATGATTATTACAAAAAACGAATTTTGTTAATAGTTTTCGCACGTACGTGTATAGATATATCACAGAGAAATTAAAGTGGTAAAATTGAACACATATTGCACTTCTGAAATTTCCAAGTCATTAGCATGGGTTCCATTTTCTACGTTTCAATGTTTGAGTTAGTATTTCTTAAACATTTTCTCTAAATCGAAACAACAGTTAAGCTGCAGCTGGGTTTCGGGTCCAAATCAAGGTTCAATTTATGACCGTTCAGACTCGATTATCAAAAGGTACATATTTTGCTACAAGAAATCTGACGTCTGGTCATTCGAAAGTTTTCCCGTAATAATTTGTTACAAGGAATAAAACTGGTCGAACAATAATCGTTTGACCAATCAAAATTAATGTCGAGAATGTCTTATCATGATAGGAACGTATTAATGAAATGATAGCCGTTGCTAAAGAAACATGGGGTAAACTATACATACTGGTTAGGTAGACCTACGAAAAAAAACCACTCGACGTCGTCCCCTAACAGGACAAAATTTTTAAAATGCAGAATTGTTACATAAAATATGTTAGCTTATACCATTTCTATAGTGATTTTCAATAAAAAATAACTAACGTACAAATCTTAAGATCAATTGATTAGATTATGGCTGGTGTAGTAATTATTGATAATCTTCTCGGCTAATCCATATTAACATATTAATCTAATTCACTTAAGTAAATTATAATCCCATTATCGTTTTTGACGTCTTGAATTTGTTGTCAAGATCATTATCCTGATTAAAACAAAAGCAACAATTCAGATTTATTTAGTTGAAGCTATTATTATCTCGATTAGCTACAAGCCTAATGGAAATAAAACCATGAAATTTATCGTGTTACTTATTCAGAACTATCCAACACAGTCAATGGAATTCACTGATAAATAATTTTACTAAGGTATGTCGTCTTTATCTCAAAATATTTATGATTATTACAAAAAACGAATTTTGTTAATAGTTTTCGCACGTACGTGTATAGATATATCACAGAGAAATTAAAGTGGTAAAATTGAACACATATTGCACTTCTGAAATTTCCAAGTCATTAGCATGGGTTCCATTTTCTACGTTTCAATGTTTGAGTTAGTATTTCTTAAACATTTTCTCTAAATCGAAACAACAGTTAAGCTGCAGCTGGGTTTCGGGTCCAAATCAAGGTTCACGGCCAAGCCAGTGGTGGTGAAGTAAAATTTTGGAAAGGGTTGGGGTAAAATGGTATAGGACAGTTCACATCCGAAAAGTATTGACATTCGATCACTTTAAAAAGTCTCATGATCATTAGCTTGAAACGTTTGATCTGAGAAATAAATGGATGTACAGTATCTGTTATAAGTTTGTTTGTTTCGTCTCTTAAGTGCTGCCATAAAGTAAAAGTCTTGTTTCTATTAAGAAAGTTGGTAAAGTATTGATAGTTGCATAGTTGCATAATATAATTAAGACACATAGTTGATCGGAAAACGTATAAAACGTCAAACCTTCTTTTTTTAATATACATGCATACAAATTTGGATTATCTGGACATGCTTAGGGCGATTGTTGAGATCTGCGAAAAGTTGGTATATTAATAAATTTCAGCAACTCATTGCTTAATGTGTGACATGATCACTCTGTTTAAGGCTTTTGAAGATATCTTGAGTGCTACATGTATTTCGATAAATTGTCTCTTACTTTTCCTTGATTCAAAAAGCGTACATTTTCTTGTCAGTTCAAACATTTTCCAGCCAGGGCTATTATGGCTGAATTAACACTAAATCATTGTAAATCTACTGATAATTTAACTTTTTTTTCTTTTTAATTTCAGGTTAAAGAGGAATTTCCGGAATTTTATTTCTATTTTAAGGTCACGGAGACCATATTTATCGTAGTTCTAATAATAATCCTGCTCTAAGAACAGACGATCGGACTGAGTTAGTAGAATGAAAGAAAGTATCCAGCTGGCAGTTGAATTGTGCTTTCATCTTTAGGGGACTTACACAGGGTACGCAACCTATTCATTCAAAGAGACCTTCAGCATGATAATGAATAAAACATATTTTAAATCCCTTATTTTACTGGGGATATGTGGTTTTACATTTACCGTGATGAGGTATTGGAAGTCTGAACTATTCCAAGTAATGCACATTATGCCTCCATCTCCTGAAAGATATGTTGACACTGAAGGTTGTACTATTCCTTTCTATGATCCGTTCGATGAATCAGTGATGCCATTTTACAGTACACAACGTCAATTGGGTTGTCACACGAAAATACCACTTACATACCAAGATGGTTTACTGTTAAAACTCGACAATCGTTCTGTTTCATATTGTACATTTAATACTCTGATTCGGGGAAAAAATAACGACGACACATTTTCATTTGTTGGCAGCACAAACTTTACTCAAAGCTTTAATGTATCATCTGAATTCATTCGAGTTAAATGCTTTAACGAAAATGGTTCTCATTTGTACACGAACTTGCATGCTTTTACTCCAAGGAATCTCATTCGCGAAAAGGATCTCGATAAATTACTGGAAAAACACAAAGATGATAATAAACCAGTTGAAATTTTGAACGTCTTGGTGATCGGAATCGATTCATTATCTCGATTAAATCACATCAGATCTATGCCAAAAACTCGACAATTTTTACTTGGTAATATGTCAGCCGTCGATTTAAAAGGTTACAATAAGGTAGCCCACAATACATACGTCAATATGACTCCACTATTAACCGGGAATTTTGTTCCAGTCGAAAACGAGAAACGAGGCATAAGAAATGAAAAAGGTCCATATGATAAATACCACATAATTTGGAAAAACTTTTCATCGCATGGCTACACCACAATGATGTCCGAAGATGCCCCAACTATAGCTACATTTAATTACAAAAAGAAGGGTTTTGCTCAACCGCCCACCCACCACTATCTAAGACCATTTTCACTTTCGATAGATAAAGAACGTGGAGCGTCTTGGAAAAACAGTGCTTGTGTTTCGAATCGCTCTGAAACTAAAGTTGTATTAGATTACACCTACGATTTTATAAAAACATACAAGGATTTGCCATATTTTGCTTGGACCTTTATTTCAAGACAGACTCATGACAATGCCAAGGCCGCAGCTTATATTGATGATGACTATTTTAATTTTTTAAAAGACGCTCAGAAGGGAGGATTATTAAATAATACCATATTATTTTTTATGTCCGACCACGGTGTTATGTACGGTGACATTTTAAAAACGGAAATTGGTCAAAAGGAATTGCGTATGCCTTTAATGAATATTGTTTTCCCATCCTGGTTTCGTAGAAAATATCCAGAGGTCTATGAAAATGGCGTCAAGAACGCAAACAAATTGACCAGTCCTTTTGATATCCATGAAACGCTGAAAGATATTTTGTATTTCTCTGGAAAACCAAGAAAAATGGTAAGCACAGAAAAAGGAGGAATAAGTCTTTTTGATCCGATACCAGGATCTCGTACCTGTGATCAGGCTTCTATAGTACCTCACTATTGTGTTTGTGAACTTAGAGAAATAGCAATTGATGAACAACTCAGCAAAAGTAGTGTGACATTTTTAATGGAACAAATTAATCTAAAAATCAGTAAATATTCACAATGTGCCAAAAGAACATTAAAATCGGTACGGTTTGTGAAAGGATATAGTAGTTCAGGCGACAAGAATTCTGCTTTAATTTTCATAAAAACGTTTGTCACGTTGACACCAGATGATGCTGAGTATGAAGTCACATTGGAACATGACATTCGAAAATCAGGATTCCTATTAGCTGGCGCTATAACAAGAGCTAACAGATATGGCAACACAGCAAACTGTATCAATGAACCATCATTGAGACCATTTTGCTACTGTGGTACCGGAAATTAAGGCCTCGTTAAAATAAATTGACGTAATAAGTTCAACTTCACAACTTCCTCTCTAGTGATTTAAACTCAAGCATTGAACCTCATTATCTTCCTCTCAGTGCATTTGATTTCCTGACATGTGAACATGTTATATTGTATTGTTTGGGAATATTCGGCAACATTTTGTTGCCTCTCATTGCTGAAATAAATACACGTATATTTTTGTTGTCGAAATGCAAATGATGTTGCCGAGTTTTATCCAATCAAACATTTGCTACGAATCCCATGATTTGTCTTATTGTGAAAGAATCAATTGAACCCCTATGCTTTGTGTGTCATCATTATACAATAATCATAATGAAAACAATGATTAAAAACACAAATATGGACACCACTTTATTGATGTAACGAACGGAATCCGCTTTGTAATATCTTCAATGTTGTGTCCCGATATTATTTTTGTGGCGTTCTAACATGAACCGTTCTTGTTTTTGCGTCATTCTTGTTATGTCCTCTCAAATTCCGCCATCTTGTAAGGGGAGATAACATCGTGCTATATTATTTGTGGTCTGACATTTCATGGCAGCGGGGCGTGTGTCATATCCGGTGAAGTCTTTCTTCAATAACAGGAACCAACGTCACCCAGTGGGAATTTTGAATGTACCAATAAATAGAAGTTTGAAGTGTCACATAAAAGGTTAGAAATCTTCTTTACAATCCCTTTAAGACAACAAAAATTCGATTTAAAAGGGAGATCGGAACTGAAAACACTAAAAATAATTTGAAAGGGAGATTACAACTGAATAAGACTATAATAGCTACTTTTAAAAGGGAGATCACACGTGAAATAAGACTACAAAACAATTTAAAGGGAGATCACAACTGGAATAAAAGAGATATCACAACTTAGAAGGTCACGAACTAAAATAAGACTACAAGTAAATAAATTTTGAAGGTACCCAACCAATATTAAGAATACAAAAATTCATTTTTAAATAGAGAAAGAAACCGAAATGACTACAAATAATTGAAAAAGGGAGATCACAACTGAAATAAGACTTCACAAATTAAATTTGTTTAAAGTTACTAAGATTACACAACTTTTATTTAAAAGGGAGATTAAAACTGAAAAATACTACAAATAATTTGAAAGGGAAATCACAACTGAAATAAGACTACAAAAACATAATTTAAAGGGAGATCAGAACTGAAACAAAAGAATTATCACAACTAAGAAGGTCAAAATAGGACTACAAGTAAATTAATTTTGAAAGTATTAAGACTACAAAAATTCATTATAAAAAAGGGATATCCAAACTGAAAATACTACAAATAATTTGAAAGGGAGTTCACTACAAAAACATAATTTAAAGGGAGATCAGAACTGAAACAAAAGAATTATCACAACTAAGAAGGTCTAAAATAGGACTACAAGTAAATTAATTTTGAAAGTAATAAGACTACAAAAATTCATTATAAAAAAGGGATATCCAAACTGAAAATACTACAAATAATTTGAAAGGGAGTTCACAACTGAAATAAGACTACAAAAATTGTTTTAAAAGGAAGATCACACCTGAAATAAGAGTACAATAAATTCTTTTAAAAGAACTGAAATAAGGGAGATGAAGGGAGATGGAATAAAAGAGATATTACAACTTAGAAGGTCCACGAACTGAATTAGGACTACAAGTAAATTTTGAGGAAACACAACCAAAATTAAGACTAAAAATATTCAATTTAAAAAATTAGAAATTATTAGAAATAATTTGAAAGGGAGATCACAACTGAATTAAGACTACAAAAATTGATTTTGAAGAAACAACCAAAATTAAGACTAAACAAATTTTATTTAAAAGGGAGATCGAAACTGAAAATATTAGAAATAATTTGAAAGGGAGATCACAACTGAATTAAGACTACAAGCATCAAATTTAAATCGGAGATAGAAACTGAAAATACTACAAATAATTTGAAAGAGAGATCACAACTGAAATAAGAATATAAATATTAAATTTGTTTAAAGTAACAACCAAAATTAACACTACACATATTTTATTTAAAAGGGAAATCGAAACTGAAAATTCTAAAAACAATTTGAAAGGGAGATCACAACTGAAATAAGACTACAAAAATCAATTTTTTAAAGTAACAACCAAAATTAACACTACACATATTTTATTTAAAAGGGAAATTGAAACTGAAAATTCCACAAATAATTTGAAAGAGATCACAACTGAATTAAGACTACAAGCATCAAATTTAAATCGGAGATCGAAACTGAAAATCTTAAAAATAATAAGGCTACAAAAATCAATTTTTTTTTTAAAGTAACAACCAAAATTAACACTACGCATATTTGATTTAAAAGGGAAATTGAAACTGAAAATTCTACAAATAATTTGAAAGAGAGATCACAACTGAAATAAGACGATAGAAATTAAATTTGTTTAGTAACAATCAAAACTAGAGCCGTACCAAAACGGCGCTGGGCAGTGCGTCATCCTGGAAATCTTTCATAAATCACAAGGCACTAAGCAAATGGTTATGAAAATATTAATATCAAAAAAGTTAGAAACATTTTTTCTAGTCTTGTTACAGCATGATAGCTTTAATAAAGGTTAACAATAAAAAATAGTAGTTCTCACCCTTCAACTGTTTTGACGATAATTGTAAGCGTTATTAAATCAAATGTGTTAGCGTTTTGGCGATAGTTTTTACTTTTTTGGTTTAGTATTGCCAAAACTCAAGTTAATTACAAGTTGAAGGGAGATCACTATCATTTAACCATTTAGACAACAAACATATTATTTTAGTTAATTAGCCAATAACGTCAAAACCGGTAGTAATATCGAAATTTTGAAAATATATTTGAGATCGCAATCAAAATGCTTAGCTACCCACAAGTTTTCAGAATATTCAAATAAAATTTAAAAAAACCCGCACAGTGACAATATAACTTTGCACAAAACTTCCAAATATTATATCGCGCTATTTTATTTAAAACATAAAGTGTTATATATCATTAAAAAGAATAGATTAGGCACAATAAGAATATATAAGAATGTGTGACGTATTAAAGTTAAGTCACGTGACAGAGGTATTTAAAGTTAAAAATCGCAAATATCAAATGGCCATAGAACCGGAAGTAAACATCGGACAACTAAAATGGATACATCAATACATAGATCTGGTCAAGGGCAATAACCTTTGTTAAGGTAACAAGGTCAAAAAAGTTCAAGGTCACGAGTTACAAATCTTTGAAAATTTGGCAATTACATTAAATACAATATACCGGAAATAACAAAAAAGCATCATCGAATATCAAAATCAAATAACGTACTTTTTGGGGCAATCGACTAAGCTGTCTACAAATACTACAATTACGAATTCCGCTTATAACCCCGAGGCCCCATTTTGAGTTTTACAAAAGTTAGTCATATAAATATGGCGGCCGATCTATTACAACTGGGTCAAATTTCATTGATTGATTGTTTATATAGCATCATTTCAAATATATTGCAAACAAAAAAAATCATATATCTTCAAAATTCCGGAAGTTAGATTTTAGATTTAAAAAGCGAATAACGTCAAAACCGGAAGTGTTATCGAAATTTTGAAAACAGATTTGGGTTAGCAATCAAAATGTCTATCTACCTGTAAGTTTTCAGGACGGTCAAAATAAAATTTGAAAAAAACACGCACAGTTACAATGAAACTTTGCACAAAATTTTCAAATTTTAAATCGCGCAATTGTCATTCAAACATAAAGTGTTATATATCACTGGAAAGAGTAAAATAAGCACACTAATAATATATAAGAGTTTGTGACGTATGTTAGTTGGGTCACGTGACAGAGCTGTTTAAAGTTAAAAATCGCAAATTTCAAATGACAATAGAACCGGAAGTAAACATCGGACAACGAAAATGGATATTTCATTGGATAGATCTAGTCAAGGGCAATAACCTTTGTTCAGGTTCCAAGGTCATAAAAGGTCAAGGTCACGAGTTACAAGTTTTTTGAAATTTTCGCGATAACTTTAAACGTTATACCGGAAATAACAAAAAGGCAGTATTAAAAATCAAAAATCTAATAACGTACTTTTTATGGCAATCGACTGGGCTGTCCTAAAATACTACTATTACGAAATCCGCTCATAACCCTGAGGCCCCATTTTGAGTTTTACAAAAGTTGGTCATATCAATATGGCGGCTTATTTGTAACTTCCGGGTCAATTCTTTTTCATTCATTGTTTTCGAATTGTCATTGCAATCATATTTCCAAAAAATAATTTCACATATCTTCGAAATTCCGGAAGTTGAAATCTAAAATTTTTCGTCAAAACCGGAAGTGATATCGAAATTTTGAAATTAGCATTATGTTCACAATCGAATTGCCTATGTGCATTTTTATTTTCAGATTCTTCGAATTAAAATTGTAGAATTTGAAAAAATTTTATAATTAAAACTAAAAAAAGTTATCGACAAAATAAAATTTTTAAATTGCTTGAAGAAGCCGTATTGTAGACATTAGTTCAAAGAAGTAACCTAAAAAAATCCGAGTCAAATCGGATAAAAAATAGAGCCGTGAAATGGAAAATACTAAAAAACCACTTTTTGTCCTACGTCATTTCCGGTTAGACAAAAATGCATCAAATAACATTTAAAAAATTTAGTTTTTCGAGAAAAAAAAGCAAATCGCATCAGTGCATATGTGACATTAGCAGTTTTTGCTGGGTGCTCTGATCAGTATTTGAAGAAAAAAAAAAAAAAAAAAACATTATGAAAACAAAGCAGTGCGTTCGAAATCGAACGCACTGCAATTAAGACTACAAAAATTCAATTTAAATCGGAGATCGAAACTGAATATCTTATAAATAATTTGAAATAAGTCTACAAAAATGAAATTTTTAAAGTACAACCAAATTAAGACTACAAAAATTCAATTTAAAAGAGAGATTGAAACTGAAAATACTACAAATGATTTGAAAGAAAGATCACAACTGAAATAAGACTACAAAAACATAATTTAAAGGGAGATCAGAACTGAAACAAAAGAATTATCACAACTAAGAAGGTCAAAATAGGACTACAAGTAAATTAATTTTGAAAGTATTAAGACTACAAAAATTCATTATAAAAAAGGGATATCCAAACTGAAAATACTACAAATAATTTGAAAGGGAGTTCACTACAAAAACATAATTTAAAGGGAGATCAGAACTGAAACAAAAGAATTATCACAACTAAGAAGGTCTAAAATAGGACTACAAGTAAATTAATTTTGAAAGTAATAAGACTACAAAAATTCATTATAAAAAAGGGATATCCAAACTGAAAATACTACAAATAATTTGAAAGGGAGTTCACAACTGAAATAAGACTACAAAAATTGTTTTAAAAGGAAGATCACACCTGAAATAAGAGTACAATAAATTCTTTTAAAAGAACTGAAATAAGGGAGATGAAGGGAGATGGAATAAAAGAGATATTACAACTTAGAAGGTCCACGAACTAAATTAGGACTACAAGTAAATTTTGAGGAAACACAACCAAAATTAAGACTAAAAATATTCAATTTAAAAAATTAGAAATTATTAGAAATAATTTGAAAGGGAGATCACAACTGAATTAAGACTACAAAAATTGATTTTAAGGAAAATCACAAATAAAATAAGACTGAAAAGTTTTAAGTTACATCCAAAATTAAGACTATAAAAATTCAATTTAAAAGAGAGATCGAAACTGAAAATACTACAAATAATTTGAAAAAGAGATCACAACTGAAATAAGACTACAAAAATCAATTTTTTAAAGAAAAAAAAAATTAAGACTACACAAATTTTATTTAAAAGGGAGATCACCACTGAAATAAGAGTACAAAAATCAATTTTTTAAAGTAACAACCAAAATTAACACTACACATATTTTATTGAAAAGGGAAATCGAAACTGAAAATTCTACAAATAATTTGAAAGGAAGATCACAACTGAAATAAAAGAATTATAATAACTAAAATAGGACTACAAGTAAATTAATTTTGTACATAACCAAAATGAAGACTACAAAAATTCATTATTAAAAGGGGTATCGAAACTGAAAACACTACAAATAATTTGAAAGGGAGATTACAACAGAAATAAGACAACAACAACGATGCAACGTTTCGACGTGTTTCCCCCGTCGTCCTCAGGCACAAATGGTTAGTCCTAATAAAATAAAAATTTTGTATATTAGACATTAAATGAAAATTAGGTTCAATTTTACAACATGGATTTAACTAATGTTATTTTATACATTACATTCCATAATTACATGATACTCATCTTGTAACGTCATTCGTTTTTCAATTAAGATTTTCAACTTCCGTAATTTACAAGAAATTTTACACATATTGTTGATAGTGTACTATGTTTGTTCAAACCCACAGTTAATAATTAGATTATCTCCCCTGTTGCATAAGCCCCCAATGTCATTTCAATGTTTTTGGAGGCACTGATTTTAGAAATATAGTACGACATTAGGGCCTAAAGCAGAAACAAGTAGTTATCCGCATGGTCCTGATACAGATACAGAACTTCGTAGTTTAATCGGGGGAAAAGGGTACTATATTTGTTCATAATTGTGTAAAATATGTTAGGTTCGTGCCTTTGGTTAGTCTTTAAACCTTTTTAGATTCATTAATTTGTCATATTTTCAACAAATAAGCTTTTCGCAAGAAATTATGAATACATAGTCCGAATCTGTTCAACCCAATATAAACATTCATAGAACAATCTTGCTGACTTTTGGAGCACCTTTTCTTGACCACTTTTTCAACTTTTGCAATTTTATTTTGATCGACCCGAAAATTTGTATATATTCATAGAACTTTTGATAAGCAATTTTCAAACTTTCGATATCACTTCCAGTTTTGACGTCATTCGCTCTCAAATTTGAAATTTCAACTTACGTAATTTTGAAGATATTCGAAAAATTCTTTTTGCAGTATGTTTGTTATGTAGACACAAAAGTATACAAATCATAAAATGTGATCCGGATGTAACGGATCAATCGCCATCTTGAAATGGTATATTCTTATACAACGCAAAATGGGACCTTAGAGTGTCGACTGCGATCAAAACATGGGAAGCCGATTTTTGAATTTCAATTCTGATTCATTTTAATTTCCGGTAAAAATAAATCAGTAAATGTCAAAACTTTCAAGGCCCATATTTTGTGACATTGACAACGGTGACCATGCGACCTCAAAACATTTATTGCCATTGACGATACCTATGCACGGATACTTTCATTTAGGTTTTCCGATGTTTACTTCCGGTTTTATGTCCATTTGAAAATTGCAGTTTTTTATTTTATGTTACTATATCTGACAATATGTGAGAGTCTACGCTGTAGTATTACAACGTAACATTCCCTCAGCACATCATACGATTCATGATCAGTATACCCATATCTAGAAAAGTTACAATTTACCATAGTGTTTCTTTTAACGCTTCTCACTGGTCAGAGTAGTATTTTAAAATGTTCAAATGCAGTTTTCTCCCTTCAACTGAAAAAAGTTTGTTGTCTGTATGTTTAAATGCAGTAAATGATTCTCTCGAGGTGTGTTACACTTATTTGAAGAATGCAGGCTAATAGTACTTCCTGGTCATTTGAACCAATAGGTTTAGAAATATGTGCCTTGAAAGTTTCAGTCTAAATTAAAATTCTTTTTCCAGAAATATAAAGAAATCGAAATTAAAAAATCAGTTGCCACAAGGTTGTTGGCCATCGACTAAAGATTTCATAGACACCGATATAATGTAAATTAAATTATCCCCTGAGGTCCCATTTTGAGTTTTATAAAAATTGGTCACAACAACATAGCACCTGACATAGTACTTCCGGGTTGGATTTTATCATTTATATCTTTTCTGATGACCATTTCTAACATGATGCAAAAAGAAACTTTCAAATAATTCGGGCACTCCAGAAGTTGGAATTTCAAGTTTACAAACAAATGACGTCAAAACCGGAAGTGATATCAAAATTTCAGAAATATTGTTTTGTTCATTATCAAATTGTTTATCTACTTGTAAGTTTTCAGATCGATCAAAATCAAATTTCCAAAAACACGCACAGTTACAATGAAAATTGGCACAAAATTTGCAAGTTTTAATAAGCGCAAATTTGATTCAAATATTTTGTGTTATATATCATTCGAAAGAGCAGATTTAGCATAGTAAATATGTCTAAAAATTTGTGACGTATATTTATTAGGTCACGTGACAAAGCTCTTTAAAGTTAAAAATTACAATTTTCAAATGGCCATAAAACCGGAAGTTAACATCAGAAATCGGAAGTGAATATATCATTTGATAGATCTCGTTAAGTGCAATAACTTTTGTACAGGTCAAAAGGTCATCAAAGGTCAAGGTCACTAGATATGAGCCTTGAAAGTTTCGGTCATTACTGAAATTCTTTGTCCGGAAATATAAAAAAGTCTAAATCGAAATTCAAAAATCCGCTGTCATAAGGTTGATGGCAATCGACTAATGATTTCATAGACACCAAAATTGTGCAAATCCGATTATCCCCTGAGGCCCCATTTCGAGTTTTATAAAAATTACTCACAACAACATGGCGCCTGACATATTACATCCGGGTTAAATTTTATCATAAATATCTTTCATGATGACAGTTTCTAACATAATGCAAAAAGAAATTTTCAAATATCTTCAAAACTCCGGAAGTTGAAATTTGAAGTTTACAAGCAAATGACGTCAAAACCGGAAGTGATATCAAAATTTTGAAAACACATTTTTGTTCGCAATAACAATGTCTATATGCCTAGAAGTTTTCATATCGATCGAAATAAAACTGTGGAAGTTGAAAAAAACGTGAAAAAAGAGTTTCAAAATTTAGGGTCAAAAGTAAAAAATTATAAGTTTTTAAGTGGTTATCGTGTAGAAAAGACACAACGGAAATAAACAAAAAATATCCATCAAAATCGGTTGAAAATTGTAAGTAAAAATGATAAAAAACCGAAAATACACGTTTTGTCATACCTCATTTCCGGTTGGACAAAACTACGTCATTTGACATTTAAGCCACAACTAGCAGCAGTTTATCGTGGGAAATCGTGTCAGATTGAGTGTGACAAGTTCCCTTCATACCGAAATAGCGAGACCAGAAAGCGAAAAAAAAACCAAAAAAAAAAAACTAGAATCGTGAGACGATACTGGGCAGTGCGCATCCGGTTTCGTCCATGGGTGAAAAATGGCGTTTTCAATCCATACTGCGAAATTTACAGAACATATAAATCGGCATGTAAAGTGTTTATATTCGGGAGTGAAAAGTAAAATAACCAGTTCACGTTCGGTAGTGAAAAGTCATCTGATTAAAAAGTCGTTGTTTTTATTAATGTACATTTTTATTCATGAGCAATATCATACATATGAAAGAAATGAAGTGAAATGAATGGAGTTTACGTCCTATTTTGTCTGCACCTATATGGGTTAACTGAGGACGGGAAAAACGCCATGCAGTGTGCAATGAGGAAACTTTTGCCAGGACAGCGGCATTAGCCTGCTCTTATTTTCGATTTCCAACTGTCGAGGGGTTTTTAACGTGCACAGCCAATAGCGCAGAGGACATTGGTTTATTGTCCCATCCGAACGACTAGGCGCTTTTTCCATGTCAGCCCCTCCGACCTGCATCATTGAGAGGGTGAAACCGGGTTGAAAAATCCAAAGTATTAATCTATACCCATGCCGGGATTGAACCCTGGACCTTCAGGTTAGCGAGCAAGCGTCGTACTCACTGTGCCACCGCGGCTCCCTTCATGTGAAAGAGCCAATTCTTGATATGATAATCAAATGACATCAGAATACTGAGTGCTAACCTCCATACACGTAAGTTCGCAGCGCAGTTCGTAAATTATCATTTTAACATAATTTCAGCAAAAATTCTATATTATTATTTTTTTAGAAAACATTTTAATGGTCAACGTTTTTAGACATGCAATTTTAAAACTTGTTTTTTAATAAATGACAGAACCAGATTTTTAGAACGGATTTTCTTCATTTGGCATTGGATCGTTATCTACTTCTTTTAGACTTTTTGTTTATCTTTTTTAGTACATAATTTAAAACGTTAAAAATGCAAGTTACAATCTAAGAAAGTCATGTTAATCTCGGTAGTGCAATTTTCAGTTGAAGGGAGAGAACTGCATTTAAACATACAGACAACAAACTTCTTTCAGTTGAAGGGAGAAAACTGCATTTGAACATTTTAAAATACTACTCTGACCAGTGAGAAGCGTTAAAAGAAACACTATGGTAAATTGTAACTTTTCTATATTTGGGTACACTGATCATGAATCGTATGATGTGCTGAGGGAATGTTACGTTGAAATACTACAGCGTAGACTCTCACATATTGTCAGATATAGTAAAAAAAATGATCCTCTCGAGGTGTGTTACACTTATTTGAAGAATACCGGCTAATAGTACTTCCTGGTCATTTGAACCAATAGGTTGAAAGTTTCAGTCTAAATTAAAATTCTTTTTCCAGAAATATAAAGAAATCGAAATTAAAAAATCAGTTGCCACAAGGTTGTTAGCCATCGACTAAAGATTTCATAGACACCGATATAATGTAAATTAAATTATCCCCTGAGGTCCCATTTTGAGTTTTATAAAAATTGGTCACAACAACATGGCACCTGACATAGTACTTCCGGGTTGGATTTTATCATTTATATCTTTTCTGGTGACCATTTCTAACATGATGCAAAAAGAAACTTTCAAATAATTCGGGCACTCCAGAAGTTAGAATTTCAAGTTTACAAACAAATGACGTCAAAACCGGAAGTGATATCAAAATTTCAGAAATATTGTTTTGTTCATTATCAAATTGTTTATCTACTTGTAAGTTTTCAGATCGATCAAAATCAAATTTCCAAAAAACACGCACAGTTACACTGAAAATTGGCACAAAATTTGCAAGTTTTAAAAAGCGCAAATTTGATTCAAATATTTTGTGTTATATATCATTTGAAAGAGCAGATTTAGCATAGTAAATATGTCTAAAAAATTTTGACGTATGTTTATTCAAAATTCTGTGCCTACAAGTTTTAGATAAAGTTACAATGTTTTGATAGACATCAAAATCATAAAAATCGGATAAAAAATGGAGGACTAATTAATTTTTTGCTGAAATGTGTCAATGTCACAGCTTATGTATCACTTCCGGTTTGGATTTTTTCTGCTAAGTACCTTCTAATTATGCCTGACATACAATATATATGGTTTTAGCCAACATCTGAAATTTACACCGGAAGTGGGGTCGCTAGACGTAATTTTGAAAAACCGGAAGTCTTCACGCCAAAACCGGAAGTGATAGAAATATTTTAATTATCTTGTATTATTTGTATCGACATTCTGTTTACATCCTGTGAATTTCAGATCAATCGGATAATTAGCAGCTGAGAAAAAAAATTTGATTTTTTTTGAAAATTTTGGTTTCAAATTTTTTTTACAAAAATATTTAAAAATTGAAATTTTTGAAGATGCACCAGATACTTCTTTTAACAATTAACGTAATAAAGGATATTTCAGGTAAAACGGTTCATAAATAAGTCCTACAGACTTGATGAAAAAATATCGCACATTATGTAATAGCCCACTTCTGGTTCCGCAAAAATGTGCCGTTTTATATTTAAGGGAAACTTTCCCTCGAGTGAAACTAGCTGATCAAACCAGAATTTCTATACCATTTTCAGTTTTCTCTACAGATGCTGACCAGAATTTGGAAAAAAAAAACATAATCATAACGAAAACAAAGCGTGACAAATCGATAGATTTGCCACGCAACTAGAGCTGTGAACAGCACTGAGCGTGGCCCGTGATACTTTGCCTGATAGCTGTAAGACTTTTTGAACTTCAAACCCCTAAAGTCTGGTGTTCACTCCCTCATTTTTTGTAAAATCCTGTAATGTTTTAGCTCTGCTTAACGCAACATAGGCTTGACTAGCTTGAAATATTTTATGATGAGATATTACACCTCTATCAAGACTAAGACCTTGTACTTTGTGAATAGTGACTGCATAGACGATACATTACAAATACATTCAACAATGGGAAACCCCCATATTTAGTTTTTGCCCTTGGCGCTCGGTGGCGCCAGTGTCCTATTCGTCATAGTTCACATCCGGTTAATAATGGCGGCTTACGCTCGGATGACTGTTGCTCAGTTGAAAGTGGAACTTTTGAAGCGAAGTGCTATTACAGGCGGCAGAAAAGCTGATCTTATCGACAGGTAAATTTTCTTTTCGTATTCTCAAGTAATTTTCGTTAATCGTGTAAGCCCTACTTTATCCGACTCGCATTCTATATAGCGGCCTAGCCCTCATCTTGTTTTTTATTGTTTACATTAGATACACATACATACGGTAGGCCTACGTCCTTCGTGAAGAAATGACAGGTGTTGATTCGATTTAATTAGAAGTGAAATAGGAAGATATCAAGTTCAATATGATAATGAAAGTCGCAAATTTACAAGATCTAACTGAAAATTCACAAATTCATGAATTGAAATGTTATTATATTAACCTCAGAATAACTCAGAGAGGCTTAGTAGAATTAGATTGACTTTGATTGTGTTGATGAAAATGACAACTGTTAAAAAAATATTTATTTGGAAATATGATTTTACTTAACAGATGGAAAATTTCAGTCCGAAACGAGGGTCATTTCACATGAAATTTCTTGAAGGAAAGTGATCTTATTCTTAATTTTTATTTTCTAGGCTGGAATCTTATGATCGCAATGAAAATTTTCGAGGGCCTGCCATCATTCTACCAGAGCAGGTTTTAATAGAGTGGCCTGTTGAAGGCTTTAGGCAACTGGCACCTGACCATAAAAGCTGGCTGCCAAAGTTGCATATCTCACATGTGGAGACCTATTTTGAACATAGACTGGCCATGGATAAACAAGCTATTGGTGACAGCAAGGCTATGAAGAAAGGTGAAGCCCTTCTACAAAGTAACAGAGTAGATGCTTGCAGTTTGTTGCTTAAGAACAACCAGGTTTACTTCACTGGCATAGTGAAAGCTGCGATGGAGAAAAAGGTAATTGTATTTTTTTTTTCATTCTTACTATTATTTTCCCTGTGTTGTTGTTGACTCACATCCCTTAAAAATTTAGCAATTTGTTGTCAATTTTGAAGATCAATTATGTCAGATTAAGATTACATGTTGTGTTATCTCTTAATATATTGATTTCATAGGTTTCGTATAACTACAAGCTGAGTATTAAGGCTGACACTGCTGAAATTGTTAACACTCACTGTGAATGTCCAGCTGGGAAAGGTCCTCATGGAACTTGCAAGCATTTGGCTTCGGTTTTGCTCATGCTTTGCCATTTTATGGTAGAAGGTGTCCTTCTTGTTTCAAAAAGCTGCACAGAAATATCTCAGACATTTCATAAACCATCTCGACCTCATATTGGTAAACACAGTTCAGAATGTGAAATGTTAATAGTGTTTACATTTGCCTAAATGTTTGCCTCTTGATATTGTTTGCTTGCTTCAATTTTAATTCCATACATAATTCTGTTTCAGATTATTATCATTTGTTAACTTTAATTGTTCACTTGTCTTTTTTTTTACTTTTCATGTTCAAATTTGTTTTTCTTTATCACTTTCTGTTTTCCAAAATGCCATCAAACTTAACTTAAAATGATTTAAAATTATATTTTTAATGTTGTAATGAATACATAAGCTTAATTTACACAATTTATTTGGATAAATCATGTTCATAATTTTTTTTCTAGGAAAAATATATATGGTATATTCTCCTGTAATTAAGTGAAAGGGTTTATCTATGATACCTTATTCATTTTCTGTCTTGCCTTTTTTCAGGTTCTCCTATGAAAGCTCAGGACTTGGGTGAAGTATATGGTCGGAAAAGATCTCTTTCTAGTGACCTCTTGTTTGATGATGACCCCCGACCGTCCTCAATATGTGTTCCATCTCATCTATTGATGTTACCATGCGCTTTCTATATGAGAAAGCTGACACGAAGGCTGCAGTAATGGACCATGACTATTTACAACAACCATTTACAGAGTATTGGGTGGAAAAGGGGATTATGGTTAGTAATTATATAACAACTTTTCTTTTATTTCAGCTTGTCTTGTGGTCTGTCACTTGGGTTAAACCAGATAATTTGAAAGTCAGGATAGAATAAACATATTAGGAAAGAGATTTAACATGGCCTTGGAACAGAAGTACATAAGTAACAAAGGTCATTGCTTCTGGAAAAAGATATCAATAAGTCAAATTTATTTTTTGGCCAATCTAGTTCCCTTATTTAAGTTAATATTTTTTCCACAGGTGAGTGCAGGAGATATAGAGAAGATAGAAAAGAATACTAGAGATCAGTCGAGATGTAAACAATGGTATGATGAACGTAGCTGGAGATTGACTGCGTCAACCTTTGGGTCAATTTACAAGGCAACAGAGAGAAGGAATAAAGAAAAACTTTGTCAAACTCTTTTATGTCCAGTTAATTTAACAGTACCAGCAATAATCCATGGTCGTATTTATGAACAAATTGCGATAGAGAAATTTGAAAATCAGGAGGGTCTTAAGGTACAGAAATGTGGGCTATTTGTTTCTTTGCAACATCCATATTTAGCGGCAACACCAGATGGCATTATTGATACAGAGAGTATCATTGAAATTAAATGTCCCTTTAAAGGGAAGGATGAAATGATTCAGCCAGGGACAAGTTTTCCGTTTCTGTATGAAAATAGTGATGGCCAAATATTATTAAAAGAAAACAGTAATTATTATTTTCAAGTACAAGGCCAACTATACATTTGTGAAAAAAAGTTGTGTTATTTTGTTGTTTATTCTCACAAAGATTTATTTATCCAGAAAATTCATATTGATCATCAATATTGTGAAAAAAGTTTAGTTCCCAAGTTAACTCTTTTTTGGGAGAAGCATTTTAGACCCTATATTTCTGAAAATGCTTTAATCCATTAATGGCAATTATTGTAATGATTTCTGAAATTTGTATTTTCTTGTAACTTTCAAAAGAAATTAGTGATTAGTATAATATCAGATTTTAATGTAAATGTTAAATTGCATGCAATGTAATTAGTTATTTATATGCTTCCTTCCCACAATCCTGTAAAGTCTAAGTCTACAATTTATTGTAACTTTCTATTTGACGTATCTGCAGTATACAGTGTTTATTATGGTTATTCCATTCAAATCAACAAGATATGAAAAATAAATAAGTTTGTATTCAGCATTCTGTAAATATTAAAATATGTACAATTAAAGTTCACATTCAACAATTTACTATTATTAGATTAATAATTAATGATAACAATGATAATATAAAGCTTATATCAAACACTGCAATGAAACATTTTAATAAAGGCAAACTATGTATTTCTCTGTTTAAACAGGAAGTTAGCTCAAGCAAGACGATTTACAATGGATTTTCTGAAATTAGACAACATGTAACATATATATATTATCCGAGAACCAAGATGAAGCTTGCTGTGAGAAAGAGTCTGTTTCAAAATTTTAAAAGTTTTTCCAAGTCCTATCACACGCTCAACATGCACCCTCTTTGAAGCCACTCTCCTGTCCTTTACAACATCTTCTGCACTTAACTGGCTCTTTCCTTTCAACATCGTGGGAGTGTTTACCATCACATCTTTGTTTGCAAATAAATCCTGTACCATTATACCCCTGTCTGCCATTATACTGTCTTTCTTGTCCATCTTATCCTGTAGTAATAAATCTGATCTCTCAATAATTTGACGATCGCTTGTTGAACCACCATAGGCATCACTAACATAAGTCACTAAACCACGTGGTGAACATCCTGTCATAGCCTTAAGGGTGTTTCTGCTCTTATAATTTGAGTAGGTAACGGACTGAGCATTGACATGAGCTGGCTTTTGAATCGGTATTTCCGTTGCATCCAGAATAACTCTAGTGGAAGGGTACAAATTAGAAAATCCTTTTGGCATGGTATCTTTAATGGCTTTTTTGGAGGGCCAAATGTCAATTTCACTGAGCTGATAATATAAAAAGTTGATCCAAGTACCCAACAATCTCGAAACTGATGATTTACTGATATGAAACATGAGGGATAATCCAACATCATCATAGCCTTGACGTAACTTAATTAAAGTTAGAAATAACTGATCAGCAGGACTGAGGCGAGGACATTTGTAATTTAGGTCGGATGCAGCAGGACCAAGTATATTAAAGAAAAACATAAAATACTCAAAGTTGTAAAATCCAGTGTAATAATGCACAGCCTTTGGATTGCTTTTGAAATTATATATAGAAATCTTTCCAGAGTCATCTCTCAATAAAGAACATTGTACCTCTGCCTCCCTTACTTCAGTGTCAATTTCTAGTGAGTGTAAATCATTATCTTCTTTTAAAAGCACACTATCTGACTGTTCTAATCCATACACTACCTCAGCAGCTACTTCCGGAATTTCCTCAATCTCAATGCTACTTGTATCACCAATCAAACCTCTATTTAGTGGCATCCTTGCTTTAGATAGAGAACGAAACGAAAAAACACTTGGCACTGAATTTGGTAACAATCTCTTCCTCTCCCCTGAAATAAATAAATAAATTAATGAGTATCAATAAATTCATCCATCCATAAAAGTGTCATTCTGAGATAAATTATATCATAGGCCTATTACAAAACAGTGCAATTAATTGTCAACATGTTTTGAGATCAATATTGTAGTTGTCATTTGAAAAAAAATCTAGAAGCCAGGCAACAGAATCATATTTGGAATAGGCCTAAGCTTATGACTTGAATAATAAACAAAGTAAATTTTAATATTATTGCTATTTGATTTTATTATTGTTGTTAATAATCTGTTTGGGGGTAAATACCAGATATAAGGGCATTACAAGACAGTAAAGAATTTTGATTTCAATTTAACTTATATTGAAAAAATCAGACTTGAAAAGAAATAAAGCAAGATACGAACCTAAAAGAGAATCAACTCGATAATCCTCACTTTTGAAATGGGCTTTACAAACGACATCCAGCCTTTTCGGAATCCATAATTTTTTGGTAGTAGGGTCAATTCTTTTTATGGCTACTCTCCATTTGAGTTTTAAATTAATATCTTTCGGGAACTGATGGCCTCCTGTTCCTCTACAGTCAGGGACACAGCAATATTGCGGCATTTCGGCACCGATATCAAACGTCAAAATAACCAGAATGTAAACAACATGACAGCCGGAAGTTGGACTTGATAACTGATAGAACAGTGGCGCCACAAGGGAGATAACTCGATGTGGGTGTCTCCCATTACGAACAAGTAAAACGGGGCCTCGGTACTCTCACAAATACATTCACCAATTACGAACAAATAAAACGGGACCTCGGCACTTTTACAAATATATCCACATAGGCCTAAACAGGGATATTGTATTCAACTATTACTTAAAAACGGTAGCCAGTTGATGTATGTTGGGCAATTATGTGTTGTGGGTAAGAATTTCCCTCAAAGTAAGAACAAATCTGATGCCATGTAAAGTGTTTTCGAGAGAAGGCCTGATTATAACCAAAACTATTGTTCGTAGTTTGCAATTTTTCTTTGACCTATAATAAGCTTAGCAGACGATAAAAACGGGTTATAGTCAATTGGGCCCCTATCCAAAATGGCCCCTCGTTTGGTCAAAATGGTCCCTGATAAATGGTCAAAATGGTCCTAAAAAGGTCAAAATGGTCCTTCCAAAAAGTCAAAATGGTCTCAAAATAATATTTTTACTTATGATGTTACAAATTAACAAAACATAAAGCGCTACATAATATATTTTTTGTATAATCTTTTTGAGAACTGGAACTGGAACTTCAAATTAATATTGTAAGTCTTAGAATGTCTTTGCTTTGATGAAAAAATAAATAGGAACACAATTTATGTCTTCAAAATTTGTTGTTACAGAGTACAATTTTAGTCAAAATTGGTGACCTTTTTTAGGGTTAAAATAGCTTCCAATTGTTCCTTTGATTATCATCATATAAGCTACAATTTATAAAAAAAATCAGGGACCATTTTGACTTTTGTTTTTTTGGCCATTTTGTCCTCAAAAAAGGTCATTTTGACCAAAGAATTGGTTGAAATCAAAGAATAAATACAGAGTCCATTTTGACCAAAATAGGGGCCATGGTGAATGGCCATTTTGACCAAATTTAACTGCTATGGCCATTTTGACTAGGGGCCATTTTGTTTAGGGGATATACCCCCTTCCCCAACAGTCTAACTGTGTAAACGTCAATATTTTCCTTTAATGCTGAGTTGAAATACAGTCTTTTGTTTCAATGGTTTGGAGCAGTCAGTAGCCAGTTGAATTGATGTATGCTAGTCAATTAAGTGCCGTGGGTAAGAATCACCCTCAAAATAAGAAAAAATCTGATATTATATCAAATATAGCAAACACTCGAAAAAACATGTTAATTTTTATAAAGTTAAAACAATGTGTAATGAGATTAATTTATTTTTGACCTATAATAATCTTAGCAGACGATAAAAAACAGTTTGAGCACTTACTTTTTATTGCAACGGATTAGCGCAGACGCATAAACAGTTTTAATTGCTGTCTGCTAGAGTCCAGCCCTAGAGTTAAAAGATTATGTAGTCTGACTAATTTGTTTATGACCTTTAATAACCTTAGCAGACGACAAAAAGAAAGTTGGTGTTGGTGTGTGTATCTTGTAGAAAGAGTTCTGTCAATGGTAGAGAAAAAAATAATATAATCTGCTATAACCCTGTCAATCATTTTAATCCTCTCTACTTCTTTTTTTCTCAGAAAAGGGGTACTCTATGCCTATTTTCACTTTAATGGATTTTGTATTAAACTTCTCATGTCATATGTCGTTGAAAAGAGAAAATTTAGTACATACTGACTATACACACCATATTGCTATTAGATAATTGCATTGTAAGTAAGAACCCTCAGTCGAAAAGATAGTGGACCACGGCCATATACGCCTAACGAAAAAGTCGAAAAAGGAAAAAATTTAATCAGGAGAAAACTAAACTTTCTCAAACCTTTCGATTTAGGTCCAATAACATCCATTTTAAGTTTCATCAAAATCGGTTGAAAACTAAGAGAGTAATAGCATATTTAAGATTTGGGGCAAGGGCAATAACTCTGCTTGTAACGATTTAAAATAGCTCAAATTCGAACTTGATCTTCGTTTTCTGAATATATATACACATATCAAATTTCATTTGATTTCGTCAAAAACTCTAGTTTTTAGAGCGTTTACAAGCAAATGTTGATGGACGGACCGACGGATTTGGGGCAAGGGCAATTACTCTGCTTCTAACGATCGAAAATAGCTCAAATTCGAACTTGATCTTCGTTTTATGAATATGTATACACATATCAAATTTCATTTGATTCCGTCAAAAACTCTAGTTTTAAGAGCGTTTACGAGCAAATGTTGACGGACGGACGGACCGACGCGCGAATGCTACCATCCATAACTTTTTCTTGAGGGTCTTGGTTTAGGGGACTTTTGGTCGATTCTCACGAATGCTACTTTCGGGGACTTAATTGTTTCAATTATTATGTGAAACTTTTAATCTTGCGTGACCTTATTCTGATAAACAATGTGACTTGATTATTAATATACCATTGTGGTGTGCGACTTCCATGGCAATACGGGTCCTTTTTTTTAGTTATCCCCCTTTGACTACATACTTTAAAGGCACAGCTGTGACAAACGCTTTATGGGTCTTAACAATTACTCCCCTTTGACTGCATCCGATAAGAAATAATAACAGCACACGCTTGTGAGACCTTTCCATATCGTTGTATGTGAGACTCAAGCATGTAAAACTATTTCATAAAGTCCTGCTTTTAGGACTTTTGATCCACATGAGTGCTACTTTTGACGACTTTGTTCGGAAAGATACTTTGCGGGGCTAAAGGGACTGCGGCAAACGGTTCTTTTTACAATTACCCTCCCTAACCCCAGTACTTTAGAGGAACAGTAATGACACACTATTATGAACCTTCTTTCCTTGTTACACCTACATCTAACCATATTATTCTAAAAGCGAAAACTTTTGTGCTACTTTTGCATGTAGACTTTTTAGACCCATATGAAACGATTTGGCGTACATAGGGATAATTTTCTTGTGCAACTGGACTCAAAAGAAACAAATTTGCATACAACACTTCTTGGCATATCAAAAGTCGCCTCATGTCGCAGCTCTGTTTCAAATACACCACTTTTTCATATTTATTAAGTGGAAACTTGAGAATAAAATTTATTCATGGAAAATAAAAACTGACAAATCCTATGTCTAAAAACATTTTTGACAATAACAATGATTTTTCTGTATCACTGTTCACACATAAAAGTTCACTATTTTCAACATAAAAGTAATCCAAAGTATTAATATAGTTAATACTTGGTTTATAAGACAAACACAGCTTTGATAAGAACTGCACTTTGATTACAGCCCAATCTAATCTTTATGATTAATATTAGAAATCTTTTTGATAATGTCTGTATATTTCTTAGCATTTAAAGAGCATTTTTTCATTTTTTCTAGACATTCATTACTATTTAATGATGACTCATTGAAACTGAGATATAGCTCTTTATTTACCAGTACCTTTATGAATTTTTAGATTTTAATTTTAACTATGTGCTGTATAAAAGTGAAAATGGCCTCTCTTTAACATTCTTTTTCATGTAGAATGTAATGAACATCTAGACCAAATAAAAATGTCTCCATTTTGGGTAATTGTACATAACTAAATTTCGATCTTGAGAAGAGTTTTACACAATGCAAAGTGCAAGTTTAGGGTGTGCCATTTCCTTAAATTGCTGCATGACATTAGCTATTTGTAGTAACATAAATTTAGTCTTACCTTGAAATGATATGTCATCCAACTTCTTGCCTACGTATTTATGTGTTAAATTTAAATCTTGAAGGAGTAAAAGTTTACTGACTTTAACTCGCTCTATAAACCCCGACATGGTCTGATAATGTTCTTGGTGCACCCGTTTTGTATGACCTAGATGCTTGCATAGCCAGTTCAACTGGTTATTATTAAGATCAATAACCTGAAATAATATAACCAATTACATCTAGAATATCCTGGATTGGCATAGCCGTAGGGGCCCACGACGCAACAGGGGGGCAGACCGACTTCTGCCCGAATTTTAGTAATGTTTTCCCATTGATTGCCCGATTTTTTGGAACTTTTTGCCCGAAAACATACTTTTTGGGGGGGCAGCTGCCCCCTGCCCCCCTGTCTCCTACGCCTATGTGGATTGGAATATTTGTGAAAAATGTGACTCTTTTTTTTTTATCTTATAACGTAATTGAAGTATTCTAGGCCATGTTCAAGGATGGAATGCAATGGACTTCTGCACATTAAAGATGCATTCCATTGTTATCATTGATAAAAATGAAAATGCTAATACTTGTATAAATAGAAAGTAGAGGTGTTGTAATGACTTGAAAAAATACTAGTTTGTCTGACAAGTCCTTAATGAACTCTAATTGACGTGGGATTCCTTGTTAGTACCCTGAATTGTCATAATTTAGGGTACTAAAGAGGCAATCCTCGTCGTAATTGGCCTAATTATGAGTTAACTAAGGACCTGTGAGACAAACTAGTATTTTTCCAAATCATTAGAACACCTTTTCTTTCTACTTATACAAGTATTAGTATTTTCATTTTTATCAATAACAAGGGAATGCATCTTTAAATATTCATAATTAAAAAAAAACATACCTGTGACAGTGTGGCTGTATATTTTCTCATGGTGACACTAGTGATATTTTCTGGATGGAGCAAATTTAGCTCACCGCTAACTTTTTTTTAGAGACTCATAGCTCCTAGCCGCACCAATAGCTGAAAATCATAAAAAATACCTATTTTATAACAGAGGGCTCAATGAGATAAATATGTCATCTCAAGAAATTTACTGATTAAAACTGTTGCAAAACATTTACATTGCAAAAGAACATTTTCAAAAGAAAATAAACTAATAATAATCTCAATTAGGCAGTTGTTATTTGTAGTCCTTTTCAAATACTCATTACTTACAGGAATTTGGAAAAAGATATGTATTCTCCACAGGTATATTGCATTTTCTTCGGTTTTCTATATCAGCAATATATTGAAGTGGTTTCACACAATCTTCTGGGATGATGACCGGTACTGCACGGCAACGCTACAAAAAATATGTCTCAACGCATTTTATTTAAATGATTACAAATAGTACTGATATATTGCTGTATGCCATTTTAAGTAAAAGAAGACTCAATGATATTCAGCTTAGAGGTAAAATATCCAATGACAGTCAAATGCAGTTTTTCCAGAATAAAATAGACAAAAGAAAAGAACAACACAATTTCACTATAATCTGATAATAGATTTAAAACGAATTCTGTTCACATGTCTTTTCTTGGTTTGTTATAAAGTGAGTACCGTTTCACAGTATCGTTCAATAAATATCTTAAAGGCTATTCACAGACTATATTAAGTTTATCAGCACATGATTGATTACATGTCAATGTCCCTTTATAGTCTGTTAGAACACTATGTCACTTGCCTTGCCTCTAACTATCATCAAGTCTTGAGATTCAAGCAAATGCTTTTCCAATTCTGACAAATCTCCAACAAGGCTGTTATCCACATCACTAAGTTCCTTCCTTCTTGTTTGGAAATTCCGGATGCTTAAAAGAAGATAAGAAATAATGGTGTTTAACCTCAGAATACCAATTTCCTGGAATTTAATTTCTTATCTTAAAGGGACTCGACCATTTTGTTTTTATCAAAAACTTTGATGATCTAAAATATTGTGAATTATACAAGAAAATACTTCTAAAGGATATTTTTAATTTCTGCATTCTTGTATCTTCTATCGATAAAACAAAATTCTTATCTTGAAGCGGCTAATTGAAAATGTTTAACTGAAATTTAACTCAATTTGAACAGTTTGATCTGAATTTTAGTGTTTGATTTCAAATAACTCTAAAATATGTGGGAGATATATTCCTCAACAATAACTCTTCCATTTCGTAATAATCCATATAGTAATTTACTTACAAGTAACAAAAACAATAAAAAGTGTTTCCTTTGATATCTTACCTTACTGCATCTATTTCCCCGGACCTTCTTTTATTATAACAGAGTAATCTACACTGTAACAACACCACCAATCGTCTGAAGTTCTTTGTTGTCAATAAAATTGTACACAACTCAGCATGAAGATGTCTATTTAGCAAATCAATATCAGATGGAGTAGGTATTTCTTTTGTTTTTAAGAAAGACCTTTTGATTAAAACAGTATATGCTAGCTTAGTAACTTTAGTTTTATATTCCAATGACATAAGATGTAACATGTTTTTGCAATCCTTCCTCTCTGCATCGTGATAATTTTTCTTTACTATGAAACTCCACTTAAAATTGGTTAATCTAATTATATCGTACTTCAGCTTCAAACAATTGGATGGAGATTTCAGGTCTTCTATATCATCAAATGTTGGTATGGCTATCTCTAAAGAAGCACTGACAATTTTGTCAAAATGGGCAGGTTTAATAAAATCCCACATAGTCATATCCGAATTGTCATCATCTAGTTTTCTTAGCTGTATTAAAAGTTTAGCTGCAAGACGCATGCGTTGAGATGCGTACTGTGCTCTTTTTAGAGTGTTATCTATGTTTTGACGGAGCCAGAATTCACCTAAAGCTACAATCAAGACATCGTTTTGAGCTACTTCAGTTATATTGTCAACAGTCATTATGGCAAAAACTTCATCCTTTAGCATTTTAGATGCACTAGAAGTAAACCTTCCACAGGCAACATCTGACTGTAAAAGCAAATTTCTTTTGGTTTGAGCACCAAGGGAATTTTCTATACCAGAGCATCTACTCTGATGACGCTTGATATTGCTTTTAGAGATCCATTCTCTGCAGTTTGGACATGGTCCAAAATCATCTATTGTGAATGTTTTGACGGGTCTTCTCATCAACAGTAACATCCCTTTCTTTTCTTTCAAAACCAGCTTGTTATTTTCATCATCTCGCATCACCCGCAATCTGTCCAACTTCTTTCCACTTTCATCAGCAAAGGCATCAGAAACTTCTTTCTTGTGACCATGTTTTGCTTGCAAATGTGGGCGTATATGGAGTACAAATTTCTTACAAAAGAAGCAGCAATGCACAGAATTGTAAACTCTATTCCCAGTCTTTTGTTGTTTTGTTAACTTATGATCTGATTTCAGTATTTTCTGAATATATATATCAGGGTAATTTTTGTCTTTCATCTTTTCATTCTCTATGGGTGGTGCCATTTCAATATCTTCATCATCCTCAACATTGTCTATTGTTTTTTCTGTCTCAATATGTTTGGCTTCAACCTTCTGCCAATGGTTTAACATACTCAATAAATTACTTCCCTCATCATCTTCTTCATTTTCAGATGCACTTACTATATTGTCCAGTCCTAAGATGGCTTCAATTGTTTCATAATCCAAAGGATCAAGAGAATCAGTGCCTTGCAATAAATGATCAGAACCATTTATATTATTATTGCTTTTATCCGCAGTAGTACCAGTTATTTTTCTATCATCTTTCAAGTTCTCTTCTCCATCGCTTTCCATTGTAAAATCTACGACATCAACTGAACCATCTTTATCTCTTACTATAGTCCCAGTTTCTTTTCTTCCATTATCTTCATCTATTACTGTGACTCCAGTTTCTTTTCTTTCATTATCTTTATTTCTTACATTAGTCCCAGTTTCTCTATGTTCATCGATTAAGTTCTCTTCTCCATCACCTTCCATTATAAAATCTTCGACATCAAATAAATGATCAAAATCATCCATTGCTATGGCCCCAGTTTCTTTTCTTCCATCATCTTCATCATCTATTACTATGGCCCCAGTTTCTTTTCTTTCATCATCTTCATCTAATACTATGGCCCCAGTTTCTTTTCTTCCATTATCTTTATCTCTTACTATTGTCCCAGTTTCTTTTCTTCCATTATCTTTATCAATTACTATGGCCCCAGTTTTTTTTCTTTCATTATTTTCATTCATTACTATAGCCCCATTTTTCTTTCTTTCATCATCTTCACCCATTACTATAGCCCCAGTTTCTTTTCTTTCTTTATCTTCATCTATTTCTATAGTCCCTGTTTCTTTTCTTTCATTATCTTCATTTATTACTATGCCCCCAGTTTCTTTTCTTTCATCATCTTCATCCATTACTATGCCCCCAGTTTCTTTTCTTTCATCATCTTCATCTATTTCTATAGTCCCTGTTTCTTTTCTTTCATTATCTTCATTTATTACTATAGCCCCATTTTTCTTTCTTTCATCATCTTCACCCATTACTATAGCCCCAGTTTCTTTTCTTTCTTTATCTTCATCTATTTCTATAGTCCCTGTTTCTTTTCTTTCATTATCATCATTTATTACTATGGCACCAGTTTCTTTTCTTCCATCATCTTCATCAACATCAATTACTATGCCCCCAGTTTCTTTTCTTCCATCATCTTCAACTATTTCTATATTACCTGTTTCTTTTCTTTCATTATCTTCATTTATTACTTTGGCCCCAGTTTCTCTCCTTCCTTTATCTATATCCATTACTATGGCCCCAGTTTCTTTTCTTTCATTATCTTCATCTAATACTATGGCCCCAGTTTCTTTTCTTCCATCATCTTCATCCATTACCATGGCCCCAGTTTCTTTTCTTCCATTATCTTCATCCATTACCATGGCCCCAGTTTCTTTTCTTCCATTATCTTCATCCATTACCATGGCCCCAGTTTCTTTTCTTCCATCATCATCATTTATTACTATGGCCCCAGTTTCTTTCCTTTCATTATCATCATTTATTACTATGGCCCCAGTTTCTTTTCTTTCATTATCGTCATCTTTTACTATGGCCCCAGTTTCTTTTCTTCCATCATCTTCATCCATTACCATGGCCCCAGTTTCTTTTCTTCCATTATCTTCATCAATTACCATGGCCCCAGTTTCTTTTCTTCCATTATCTTCATCCATTACTATGCCCCCAGTTTCTTTTCTTCCATCATCTTCATCCATTAGAATGGCCCCAGTTTCTTTCCTTTCATTATCATTATTTATTATTATGGCCCCACTTTCTTTTCTTCCATCATCTTCATCCATTACCATGGCCCCAGTTTCTTTTCTTTCATCATCTTCATCCATTACTATGCCCCCAGTGTCTTTTCTTCCATCATCTTCATCCATTACCATGGCCCCAGTTTCTTTCCTTTCATTATCATCATTTATTACCATGGCCCCAGTTTCTTTTCTTTCATTATCATCATCTATTACTATGGCCCCAGTTTCTTTTCTTCCATCATCTTCATCCATTACTATGGCCCCAGTTTCTTTTCTTCCATTATCTTCATCCATTACCATGGCCCCAGTTTCTTTTCTTCCATTATCTTCATCCATTACCATGGCCCCAGTTTCTTTTCTTCCATTATCTTCATCCATTACCATGGCCCCAGTTTCTTTTCTTTCATTATCTTCATTTATTACTATGGCCCCAGTTTCTTTCCATCCATTATCTTCATTTATTACTATGGCCCCAGTTTCTTTTCTTTCATTATCTTCATTTATTACTATGGCCCTAGTTTCTTTTCTTTTATTTTCTTCATTTATTACTATGGCCCCAGTTTCTTTTCTTTCATTATCTTCATTTATTACTATGGCCCTAGTTTCTTTTCTTTTATTTTCTTCATTTATTACTATGGCCCCAGTTTCTTTTCTTTCATTTTCTTCATTTATTACTATGGCCCCAGTTTCTTTTCTTTCATTATCTTCATTTATTACTATGGCCCTAGTTTCTTTTCTTTTATTATCTTCATTTATTACTATGGCCCCAGTTTCTTTTCTTCCTTTATCTTCATCCATTACTATGGCCCCAGTTTCTTTTCTTTCATCATCTTCCCCATCTATTAATATGGCCAAAGTTTCTTTTCTTTCATTATCTTCATTCAAAGTTTCTTTTCTTTCATTATCTTCATCCATTACCATGGACCCAGATTCTTTTCTTCCATTATCTTCATCCATTACCATGGCCCCAGTTTCTTTTCTTTCATTATCTTCATTTATTACTATAGTCCCAGTTTCTTTTCTTCCATCTTCTTTATCTCTTACTTTCGTCCTGGTTACTTTTCTTCTTACTATAGTCCCAGTTTCTTTTCCTCCACTATCTTCATCCATTACTATAGTTCCAGTTTCTTTTCTTCCATCTTCTTTATCTCTTACTTTCGTCCTGGTTACTTTTCTTCTTACTATAGTCCCAGTTTCTTTTCCTCCACTATCTTCATCTATTACTATAGTTCCAGTTTCTTTTCTTCCATCTTCTTTATCTCTTACTTTCGTCCTGGTTACTTTTCTTCTTACTATAGTCCCAGTTTCTTTTCCTCCACTATCTTCATCTATTACTATAGTTCCAGTTTCTTTTCTTCCATCTTCTTTATCTCTTACTATAGTCCTGGTTACTTTTCTTCTTACCTTAGTCCCAGTTTCCTTTCTTCCATCATCATATTCACCTACAAAAACAAGGACTCGATTAATTTTTATTCCAATGTTCATCTAACTGAAATTGTACATTTCTGGAAATTCAAATGGCCACTGCGTGAGCCATGGTGGGTTAAACATTTGCCGTGTTACCTGAAGGTCCAGGGTTGGATCACAGCATCAGACGAGATATAATTTTCGGATTCTTCAACCTGTTTTCCCTACGTCAGTGACGTTAGTTAGAGGGGCTGACAGGGGAAAAAGGAAAATGTCGTGCTACAGATTGTGCACGTTAAGATCCCTCGAAAATTGAAAAACTAATAAGAGTAGGCTCCTGGCAAAATGTTCCTCACTGCACCCTACATGGTGTTGTCTTCATAAATTAATGGTTATTTTTATTGGACTTACCCATGGCCCATTCTATGTCCTTTATAAAGCATTTTAAGGTTTTAGTCATTCCCTTCTTCTTAAGTTTTTCTAAAATGAAAATTTATATTCAACATATTAGGAAACAAATTATATTAAATTAAGTTTGAACTAATTAACTCATTTTAAGCTACTGGTATTATGTAACAAATCATTCTTATAGATTTGTTATCCACTCAGATGACCAGAAGAACCGCAAATATTCATTTACATGTACTACTAAATCCGAAAGTTTCAAAATGTTTCTTGATCTTGAAATGAACCGACATACATATAACATGGCTGTCAGTTCTGAAGAGGGAAATATATTTTCAATAAACAGCAAAGGTGTTGATAAAGTATTTCATGTAACTAAAAAATCAAATCAAATTGAATGTTATTAAAAAATGCAAAAAAAAAAAAAAAAAAAAAAAAAATTAATCTGTGCATTTATTTTAAAGGGATAGTAACATTTCTTTTTGTAGGTCAATTTTGTTTTTGCTCTAATCTATTCAAATTTTACAACAAATTTTAGAGAAATCGCTTAAAAATAAAAAAATTCTTTCAAATCAAGAATATTCATGGGTCATGGGCATAGAGAAACAATTTTAGAAGTATTTTAATGTTTTAATAGTTTACAATGTTTTTGAATTTAATTAATGAAAAATGATAAAATCCCTTCCAATATTTATCAGCTTAATTCAAGGGATTAGTAAAAACAATTAATTGAAATCATGTAATTTGTTAAATTTTAACAATATGAACTTATGAATGAAAAGCATACCCATGCCCTTTTCCTCTATATTTCCTTTTTTATCAGGAAATGTCATTAAATTTGACAATTTGACATCAAACCTGAAAATTTCACAGATTCATGCATCATCAGGGTAATAGCAACAAGTAAAATTATGGGTCATAGGGCCAACTTGGCCTTAGGTTAAATTCTTCGTTGTGTAATATTATTTTTTCGCCTGATCGCGGCGGATAATTTTTTTTTAATCATAATTGTTAATTCTGCAATACTTACTCAGAATTGTCACTTTTAACATAAACTCTTGCTTCCAGATCACCGCGATCGAGGATCTTAACAGGCCATGGGACTGGTGTATTTTTTATCTTGGCCCAAGCAAACATGTTTTTTTTTTCTGCGCTATCAAATCAACCCTTAAACAAGATGAAAAGGAAAATATGTAGAAAAGGCTAATTGGCAAATGTCGATGTTGCAATAAATCTGCGTCCACAAATGCAAAAAAAAGGTTCTATGATGTCCGTGTCCTTCTGGGACTTTATGCATGTGCTTCAAAACAGGATGAAAATTTAGAACCGTTCCATTGAATGCCTTGAGATAGTCCATACTTACACACGAAATGTATTGAGGACACAAATTAGAATAGTACGAAATAGACTATTGCTTAATCCCAAATTAATGTATAATATGATAAACTTACATTAGACCTGGAACCGAAATGAATGAGAATCGGGTGTCCAATGCAAAAATATTGCAGTCCATTTTGAATAAATCTTGCTCAAAGTATGAATAACCAAAGCTATTCCAACAACAATAATTACAAGAAGGAAAACAATAATCACTTGAATTGTCAAATTTGTGATTTCCTGGGAATCCATAGAATACGGAAAAATAATCAAATTCTATCAACACTAACACAACATTAAAGTCACAGAAGAATTTACCTTACCTACGACGGGGAGTTCCGAAATGTGACGCCCATGCGCAGAGTGATACATTATATCATCTTCTTATTGGTTGAATAGGAAAGGACAAAGGCACCTCATTGGACGAAAAATAGTCTCAAATGCAGCCTTAAAATATTCAGCCAAAGTGCAGGTGATCTCACGATTATGTCACTATAGTAACACGGACGCTATTGCGACAACTGTTTTGTGCGACTTTTGCATGTAGACTTTTTAGACCCATATGAATCGATTTGGCGTACATAGGGATAATTTTCTTGTGCAACTGGACTCAAAAGAAAAAAAGACGCCAAAGGTATCACCCGCGAGAACGGACCGACGGACGGACGGACAGGGGTGACTACAATATACGTCCTCATAGAGAGATGAGGGCGTATAAAAAACCCAATATTTTGAAAACATATTTTAATGGGTTATTGTCATATATCGTTTAAAAGATAATCAAATCGCCATTACAAAATTGAAAAATTTAATTCTCTGCATTTATTAGAGAATGCGATATAGATGTCCAAAGTTGACAAAAATGTCAATTTTCAAATGTCCATAAAACCAGAAGTTAATATTTTTCAATTAATATCAGCATACCTATGGATAGCTGAGGTCAAGGACATCCTTTATTGGAATTTTCAAGGTCATCAAAGGTCAAGGTCACATAATATGGCCTTTTGAATTTTCAAAAAATTCAAACGAACATAAAAAAATTTCAAATTCGAAATTCAAAATTCTGTTCCAACATACTGTATACAAGGTTACAAGGTTTTGCTAGACACCAAAATCATAAATATCGGATAACAAATAGAGGACTTATTGATTTTTTGCTGAAATGTGTCAGTCTGTAACGGCAGCTTATGCATCACTTCCGGTTTGGATTTTTTTATGCTAAGTGCATTCTAATTATGACTGACAGACAATATATATAGTTTTTGTCAATATCTGAAATTTATACCGGAAGTGATTTTGAAAAACCGGAAGTTCTCACATCAAAATAGGAAGTGATAGAAAAATTTTGCTTGATTAATTTTATTTCTATGGCCATTCTGTACATGTCCTATGAATTTCAGGTCAATCGGATAATTAGCGGCTGAGTTAGAAATTTTGAGCTTTTTTGACAATTTTGGTTTCAATTTTTTTTTACAAAAATATTTAAAAATTGAAATTTTTGTAACCGCACTTGATACTTCTTATTTCAATGAATATATTGAAGAAAGTTTCAGCCAAATCGGTTCATAAATAAACCTTTCAGACTAGGTGCAACATAATTGCATATTATGCAATAGCCCACTTCCGGTTTAGCAAAAACTGAGTTTTAGATATTCATTTTTGATACCAGGTCATTTAATAATGTTTGGTGAATACAATTTTGCTACACCATTTTCGATTTTCTCTAGAAAGTTTCCAAAAAAAAAAAAAAAAAAATCATAACGAAAACAAAGCGTGACAAATCGAAAGATTTGCCACGCAATAATAATAACGAACCAAAGCTCGATATAACCGGAGCAAGACCTTGCGGTCGGCTCCCCAGTCAGTATTGGATAAGACTCTCAATATGTTGAGGGCTTTCAGATATTTAGTTTTGAGGATTTTGATCCAGAAATTTAAATTCCTGCACTATTGGAATTGCAGCACCGTCCAAACGTAGCACTGAATCAAGGTGTAAAGCTCTTCTTTTACAGAGATGTAAACAATGACATAATGTTACAAAGGGTTAATACTTTTAAATGTAAATAGTTAAGTTTTATCAATCAGCACTGTTCATTAACCTGACCACCACATAATCTGATCTTTTACTCATCCTTCTATCTCTCTCTATACTATGAGTGAACACTTTTTCATTCACTCATTTTCTACACTTCAAGTCATATTTTAAATCAGAAAGTTTTTAGTTTTTGGACAGGAAAGAACTTCTTTTTCCCGACTTTCAAAACAGCTTTGGTATTTCTGTTTCAACTTTGTTTCAAGTTGTTTAGTATATTATAGTATAGTACAGGTATGTTAAAGTTAGTTTTATTCTTATTGTAGGAAATTATCCCAGTTTGCATTTGTAAATAGTCTTTGTTTCATATTGGAAGCCATGTTGGATTTTTGGTAAATGTTCACAAAAGTTAAAGTAAATAGGATTTTAATCAGTAGCATAGTATTAAAATATTTATTGCAAACAGTATACATTTACAACTTACATACCATTTATTCCCTTTCAGTTAGTATATAGTAATATAGTTAATATATATTTAGTTGATTTCCAAGCTTTGTTAAAACCCCTTTATAGGATAAGCAATTTCTTTTATATTTATTTCATGCAATAATAAGTATTTTCTATTTATTAGTTATGTATTATAAGCAATATTTGTTATCTTCATAGTAGAGTCAGTTAGGGCTAATAATATTTTCAATATTAGCTATTTTGTATTAATGGTCAAATTATTCTGTTTTGTAATTATTGTATATATTTTAATATCTTTATGTACTAATATGCTCTTTTGAATATTTACAGGGTTTTTATTGTACCTGAATAAAATATAGAAACCGAACCCTGCGTAGTTCTTGAATAATATACCACCTACGTCAACCCTACAACCCTTGTAACCCTTATAATGTTGACCAATACCTGAGGTTTTAGAAGCGCAACGACGATATTGTAAGTATGAATAGGTTAATCGTTGAAAAATAAATGGCTTTCTCTTAGTGCTTTGAATCTTTGCTTTTTTAGTCCTCCTATAATTATTACTATCTCAGAATATTCTGAGCTGGACATTTGAAACCCAAATGAATAATGATTTTGAGCAATATCAAAATTTACAAAAAAGGCGTACGAGTGGCATTACTGTGAAAGCCTAAAATAAATGTTAAACCTAATAAATTAAATAACTTGTTTCCTTTCAAAAAAAAGTAACAAGAGGCCTGGGATAGATTAGTGTCCCGTCAGATTAGAAGAACGGAGCAAAATGACAATAACATATGGACTATGCGGACCAGGCGGTGTGATAAAAGATACTATAATTATGTGTAGCTTATGTGGACCTGCAGCCTATTTTTGTGAGAACTGCATAAAGTCTTTACATAAGAAGGTTGCATTCCACAACTCGGAAATATGGAACGTAAGTTTATAACTTTTAAACTTGTGCTCAGAATAGAGAATATTCTGTGTAACCGTGGTCAAAGTTATCTTGGTGAATCGCTCGAATACAGAGTGAACATGGGAGGTTTATTATACGAGTACTTGAACATACGTGTTTCTGTGTCAGTTTACCTACCCTACGCCGCACTAGTTTATAAAACTGTACGTTAGTTTCATATAATATGTCAAAACGTTAATTGATAAGTTATTATATCTTTATATTCCGATAGAATATAGTAATTCTTGTATTTCATGTGTTTCTAAATAAACAAACATTATAACGTCGGGTCTCGTCAAAAGGCTCAAGGAGATATAATACACGTTTTTACATTATTACAATAATACATTTCAAGTATAAATTGTTTCTGATCTTATATCCGATAATGTATATTTCTGTACTTCAGTAATATGTTTGATATTTCGCTTTTGTGCGAATAGCTTGTCAGTAACATATTGTTATTTTTCTACTTTCAGTTTTACGTCTATTGCATTACAAATACGTCACTGTACGTTTTAATAAAGACTGTACTATGAATCTTGTGTGATTTAGCCAGTAGAGACCCTTGTAGTCCCCTGAAACTTTTTGACGCCCCAATTTCCGAGGCAGAACGTAAACAAAGGTGCGTTCGTCTTGCAACCCGTTACATTCTGCTGTATTCTTAATCAATCTATACTTTCATCTGGTTATCAAATTAGCACGACAAATCCAAATCCTCCAATAACATGAAAAATCAACTGTTGTTCTAATTAACTATTACTTAGGCTTCAATCATACAATTTGTCTTTTTTTTTCTGGGTAAAGTTTTTCTTCCGTACCTCGTAAATACCAATCTTAACAGGTTGGACTATAATTGCGAACAATGTTACACAAGTAGACTTTTAGTCCTTCATATCAGTGGTAACTATATAGAAACTGATACATGCTTGTATTCTGTGTTATAAAGTTTAATTTTAACCACTTTTATAAAGGCCGGCGCACACGTGAGTCAACAGCTCAGCCATTCGTCTCTCGTGCCATTTGTCTCAGCAGTATGGTTTCACTGCAGACGGGGCAACTTTGGCTCAGTTCGATCGAATACGCCATTTTGAACAACATCGGTAAAATATCACATGACAAATTATACGCATTCTATTGGCCGTTGAGAAAACCCTGACTGAGCTGTCGTCTCACGTCGAACGCACACGCTGAGTCAAACGTCATTCGTGCCAAAAATATCAAACATGATAGATTTCTGACGCACTGTCTCGCGTGTCAAACGACGCAGCAAAAATTACCCGCAGACGATGAGATTTCAGTTACTCGTGACGAATGGCTGAGCTATTGACTCACGTGTGCGCCGGCCTTTACAGGTTGGACTATAATTGCAAACAATGCTACACAAGTAGACTTTTAGTCCTTCATATCAATGGTAACTATATAGAAACTGATACATGCTTATATTCTGTGTTATAAAGTTTAATTTTAAGGCGATGAACTAGTAAATGTGTTTATCAGTTGTATCAACAGTTGAAACATAGTTATAACGTCACCCTTTGTTATTTTTATCCAATATATATTGGAGAATAGACACTGTTAGTTCTGTCAATTATTTAGAAAACTGTCCAATACTTGCTATTAATAATGGACAGTTTTCTAAGTAAAAGACAGATTTCCAAATAATCAACAGTTGTAAAATGGACACCTTTTTTTAAAAAATCATTCACAAAAAACAACAATATTTTTATGTTTAAAATATAAATTTTCAAGTTTGATGGGAGGTATCTCAGCTGCTGGTGAACCGATCTCTATCAAAATTCTCACAGATTTACTTCAACATGTCTTTGTCAAACCCTGAAAATATGAGAGTCATCGAATAAAAATTGAACAAAAATACATGTCAAAAAATTCAATATCAGAGCAAATTAGATATTTGAATTTGTGTTCATAGTGCCTTCAACACATCAACCACCAATATCAACCATTTTCCATCCTGATAAACTCTCACGGATCTCATCTAAAGGTATTATCTCTTAAAAAGCGACTATCCTGACTTCCAGTTCAAGTTCAGTCAGTGAGTCCTAAACCAAGTGCAGTACACCTGTTCCTTAAGATAATCCTATACTGCCCAGAGTCATTACCGACACCAGTGGAACAAACTGGCTGAACAGGAATTGAAAGGCAGGATGGCTGCTTTTCTAGAGAAGATGATATCGGCATTTCAGAATGGAAAATGAATGATATCGGTGTTCAATGAGGTGAAAGCACAATGGACACCGTTTGAAATGTGTAGTTTGCTCTGATATTGAATTGTTTTACATGCTATTTTGTTCGTGGCAGTTCTTGTACTTTAGGGTCTGACAAGGACATGTTGAAGTAAATCTGTGCGAATTTTGAGAGAGATTGATTCACCAACAGCTGAGATACTTAATGTCAAACTTGGGGACGTTTTTTTTGAGACACCCGATATTTGTTTTTACAGTGGTTTAACACTTATATATTTGTTTTTACCGTTGCATCACACTTGTATATTTGTTATTTAGTTGCATCACCTTGTTCAGAGTTGCACAACACTGGTATATTTGTTTTTACATTTGCATCACACTGGTATATTTGTTTTTTTACATTTACATCACACTAGTTCGGTATATTATTTACAGTTACACCACACGGTATATTTGTAGCATCACATTTGTATTTTCATTTCTACAGTTGTATCACTGGTATAATTATTTGGTTTTACAATTGTATTACACTGGTATAATTGTTTTTACTGTTGCATCACACTGGTATTTTTGTTTTATTATAGTTGTATACACAGGTATATTTGTTTTTACCTGTCTTACCTCTAGTCTTTTGAGTTTGTTTTTGTTTTCTTGATGAAGGTATTCTGAAGAAAAAGTTCAGTAAAACTCTGTGTATGTGAAGAACCAACAGAAACATTACTTTGGTTTGGACTGTGGCCAGCAACACCCATCGACTCAAAAAATTGCATTTGACCTCCAAATCATGGAATTACTGTCCGTTATGCAGCTGGAGAGTCAGACAAGCACAAAGAGTTTTTTTTATTTCTGATGGCATTATCATATATATAATAAGTTATTATTATGGATTATCTAATTAAAAAGTTTTTTTTTCGAATTTGGTATCGTAGTGTTCAGTCTGGGAAAGCTGAAAAATTAAATGAGAAGCAAACAATGTTCATACCACATTGGAACATACAGTTAAATGGCTTTTGTTTAGACATAAAAATTTGAGTTAAAAAGGGGGGATTTACATTGGTAGGCTCAAAACTAAAAGCTTTTACACTCTAAAAAGAAGTTACAAAAAGAATTGATTTTGTTTTGTAGACTCCATCTTAAGTATCCATGGATGCAAATTTTGGCCTTGTACACAAAATTTCATCAGGCACAAGTATTGGTCTCGGGGCAAGGCATGGGGGTCGGTATTTTTTAAAACTCAAAGTTCCTGGATTCTGTAGAAGATTACGCTGTAGATCCAAAGAACATTGCAAGTTTAATCAAATATTAATAAACTACTTTGAGATAAAGCTGGGTAAAAAAAATGATTGATTATCAAAGCTATGAATTTTTAATTTTGCTTTTTATCTATTTTATAATACAATAGATTAAAGGGATTGACAAGTCAAATTCTACACTATATTTGATAAATAACAACATTCAAGTTTCTTTTGTTTTTCTTGTTCAAATTTCCAGGCAGGTAATTTACTAAGGTCAAAAGTAAAAAATTCCAAACAGGACATTTCTGGTGTATTTGGTTCAATTTGCAAACATGAAATTCCACTTCTATTTCTAAATATGACCAAAGGAGAAAGGTGAGCAATCGGGTACCTTATTTTGGTACAAACTAATCTGGATTAAAAGAAAACCTTTAGCACCTTGAGTGTTGGCTTTCTTCTTCAACATTTCTTCTTCAGTATTTATTTGAATTGACACTCGAAGGTGCTGCATATTTTTACAACTGCATAATATATAGTATAAATCTGTAAATTTGCTGAATACATTTATTACTTGATAAAATCATTCTTTCAAATACCTCAGACCAGAAATTTGTCTTTCTATTTCTATATATGTGTGGTATGCAATCTTGAATTATATTGCAAGATTTGTTTTTAATTTCAGTCTAGCATATTCAGCTTTTCTGAATGAACCGGTTATAAATGACCGATCAGAAAAGTTAACTGTGTCATACGACGTCTCCTGATCACTTGCTGCATATTTGAAGGTATTTATATATTTTTTGATTCAATCACAGGTATGATTCTACTGAACAACTGTGGAAGTTGGTAAACCATGAAATAAATCCAGAGCCTTACTGACTTGTTAATATCTAATTTAGTGTAAACTGTTTTTTTTATACATGAAATGTTATAAATAAATATGTACTTCAATAAAAGTTCCTTTTCTATCTTTTCAGAAACGCAACCCTGATTTATTGGAAAAATGCAATTTAGCTGTTCCTCCAGTATTCCACAGTTTTGCTCATATCATGTCTTGTCAGATAATAGAAACACATGTAGGACTACATCATAAGAATATTGAAATCAAGAAAAATATGAAAATTCCTTTCAAATATATCGTTTCATTTTTTTTTTATAACTAGTTGAATCTCATGCCTGAATATTAGGGTATGAAAATGCCAGACATTAAAATAATAGTGAATTTCAAGACGAGAAGATTCTCTATCTTAATTTCAATTTTCGAAACTTATATTTCAATGGATTCTTAGACAAAGAGCATGCAATATCAAACCCTTGTTTCGAATTCAATGTGATCAAAGAGGAGATAAATTATTAAAGGAGTATTAAAGGGGAGTTACGGAAAATTCTTGATATTTTCCAGCGAATTTAAGGTTCATGCTTATTTCTAAAATATTTCGAAATTTAGACACGAACATTTCTCGAAGAATTTAGGGTTTCAGGTTATATGAATAGGGTCTGAGGTATGTCACTTAGACAATTTTGATAATTACACACCTTTTTGTGTGGAGAAAACAAATTGGAAGCCTGGAAACACAATTTCCTTAAGTCTGGGGATCTCTTCTAGAAAATTTGACACTTTCGGAAACACGATTTGCCGATGAATATAATGTTTAATTAATATACATTCGACAAACATAAAAGAACGAATTGATAAATAACTAGTATTTTCAAATATGGTCGCTATGAATGGTGCTCCTTAAATTGTGTCAAAATTCACATATGCTGCGAGCATGTTGGAACAGGCCAATTATGACATTTCTTTGAGAAGAAGAGAATACTTTCGGCCTTACATTCAAAATGATTGCAAACCATTATGTGGACAGATGGTTCCTGAAACCAAACTACTTTTTGGAGATAATCTTTAAAAGTAAATGAAATAAGTTTGATTGACAAATCTAAGGAAAATTACTACTCCAACAACCATAATCGATTCAACAATAGTTAAAGTCATCATGGTGTCAATGGTGGATTTCAGAAATAACCTTTCGCGAAAGAGGTCGGGAACTTCAAGAAAAAGAGCTAAGCCCACAAACCAAGAAGCTCAAAATAGAAGATATTTTAGACGCGATAATGTCCAGCGTCGTGCACAAGGTAAACGCAGTGAATTTGCTGCTGATTGGAGAGGTGGAGAAAGTGGCAGAACCCCCAAAACACAATACATCCTTCAAAATAATGTATTGGCGTATGTGATATGCTACAAAACATATAGCATATATCTAGGAAAAGAAAACCAGTGTTATTTTGTATATTCTGGAACAAATAAGCGACATGAAGCGCTTTTGTGTTGTTGATTGTGCAACTTTTGTGTTCGGAATTGTTCGTATGTTTAATCTCAGAGCTTGTTATGTTACTTTAGAAGTGTTTAGGAACTGGTCATTTTTGGAGGAAGTCTACTGGTGAGCCTCCCGTATTCATTGGACCCATATATCTGCATTGGGATGGAATATTTGAAACTTACCACGACTTTCTCTCGCATGTTGAATCAAAATTACTTGTTTCGGATATGTGCACCGACATGAATACTCATTCTTACAAAAGCCATTGACTCTCTCTCTCTCTTTCCCGGTGGAAACACGTATTGTGCTTTAGACATTTACAAATAAATGTGCAACTGTTTCTAAAATAGACAAGAGATTGACTTACCTTTTACTGGTGAGAGTTCCATTATAAACTCTGAGAACGAATATGATTTGATAAGAAATGAAGCGATTTAGTATTTCTTTTTTTTTGGTCGAGTTGTCCAGATTCCACATAATCCTTACGCGCGAAGCAGACCATACTTACTTACATACTTGAGAGGTTTATGATCATTGAAGTTGTTTTGCATGTACAGATTTTTTTTTTTTGCATGCAAGGAATTCTATTGGTGTGTTTAGTGATATTGTTTGACTCAATTAACACTGAAATCAAAATATTACCAGGGCTTGCCAGGCAAGGTAACATACGCCCACTGGTAGCTGTCAGAATTTATATTATCTTAATGAACGAAAATACAAAATTTATTATACGTTCACCGAAGTCCAAATATCACACAAAGTTTCATCAATATTGAATGAAATCTGTAACTTCTATTTTGCTCACTATCACATTTTAACTTGTTTTAACAAAGACAAGGGCATTAACTAAAAAAACATTCATGTAAAATAAATCAAGTTAGAACTTGTCCAAAATCTTATAAATTTCATTTAAAAAAAATGGTTGAAAACTGTTACATCTATTGTACTTTACAAACAAATCTTGAAGCGTTTTAACAATATCAAGGGAAATAACCAAAAAATCATCGAAAATAAGTAAGTTAGAACTTGTCCAAAATCTTATTAATTCCATTGATCACACCAAGTTTCGTCAAAATTGGTTGAAAACTGTTAACATCTATTGTGATTCACTAAAACTCAAAAACCGTTCATCGAAAATATGTCAAATTCTAACTTGACTGAGATCTTAATAATTTTAAGGATCATACCAAGTTTTATCAAAATTAGATGAAACCTATAGTCTCTATAGTGTGCTCACAATCAAATTTTGACACATTTTTACAAAGTCGAAGGCAATAACTCAAAACCCGTTCATCGAAAATACGTCAAATTCAAACTTGACCGAGATCTTGTCAATCTACATAATCATACAAGTTTCATCAAAATCAGATGAAAACTGTGGTCACTATAGTACTCACAAGAAATGAAATGTGGGCATATAAGAAGCGTCTAAAGAAAGGATCACTAATGGATTAGTATGAAAGTTGGGATACCATAATTATTCTGTTTTCAGTTTGTAGGTCATGAAGTTGTTCTCATCAGTAGATGTCTGCTATCACGGAAATTTGTCTTCTAAAATATGAAGATTGGCTGCTTCTGAACTGAATAAATTTCTGAAAAGTACTTTTGTATCTTATAAACAGTCAAACTCTCGAGATAAACGTATTTCCATCAATAATTCCGTAAAAAAAAACAAAAAACCAATTCGTTCCAGTACAGCTCAAGCAGAAGTTTTAACGCCAGATCGCGATTGGTGAACTTCAAGAAGCTGCCGACTTCGGTTACGAAGGAGAGAGATCGGGTAAAGAAAGCTAAAGTTTCTGCTCATAAATCAAAGAGTCTCTGCCGTACAGGGTGGCTGAAGTTGAAGGATGTGAGTGCGTATGAAGTTGCAGATCCAAAGAAAGAACTTGGTGATGTTGAAGTACAAGATAATGATGACACAGAAGATAAAGTTATTCTCGAGAAGGATAAGGGGTCTTTCACCTCCAAAGACTCTGTGCTATCGAACTAACAGGTAATGAGGTTGCAACTCAAAGGGTATCTGGTGTCATTAAGTCTGTCTCGGAGAGATTCTTTGGACAGAACATCGAAATCAGAAAAAAAACCTAGTCGCCAGTCCGTAAGGAACATCGTAGATTCAGTGGCAGTTCAAGTACGTCGAAAAACCTCTCACTTTGGGCACAACAAAGATAAGAATCAAGAGAAGGGCACATGAAACAGCAATTGACATTGAGATGGCATTCTTGACAGGAATGCTACAACAATGTTTCCGGTTTTGCCCATTCAGACGCGTCTGTCAGGATAATTTGGATGGCATCTGACCTTCTTGGGCCAGCTGGAGACTAAAATAATGGGATTAGAGACCTTAAGGAAGTAAGTAAGTAAGTCAACGAATTCAAACTACAAAGACAACCGATTCTAAAGAATCTTCAAGGGTGTCTTTGGGCGAGAGGTTTACTTTAGTTCTCGAGTCGAGTCGAATTCTGTTCTCGGATAATGTTGCTGAAACACCAAGAACGAAACCAAGATGGCGACGAACGTACTAAAAAAAACTGGGCATATATCAAATGTTAGAAGAAATTGATGAAATGGATGTAAATGACATCAAACCCATTACCATTCCGATTTTGACCTGTATGGAGGTTTTGACAGTAAAAACACAAGACCTAAAATTGAAGGATTTGTAGAGGACGTTGTCCCAAGAATGTCACCTTCTGAATTTAGGAGACATTTTCGTGTCAGTGTAGACATTTATATGCACTTACTGGACGATCTTCGAGCGGACTTGACGAAAATATATCGAGGGGGATTTAAACCAGTTCCACCAGAAAAACAGTTACTAATATTCTTGTGGTATGCAGCAAACCAGGATTCTCAGAGAGAAATTGGCATTTTGTTTGATGTTTGTGAATGGTACGTGAACACGTCTGTAAAAAATGTGGCAGAGACTCTGTGTACACGTGTTAGAGGATAAAAAAAACCCAATTGATTACATAGAAATAGATAAGCTGTTATTTAATAAAACGTTTTGTTTTTCTACTAAGGTTTAATGCAGTCATAGACGTCTCCTGATCACTTGCTGCATATTTGAAGTTATTTATATATTTTTTGATTCAATCACAGGTATGATTCTACTGAACAACTGTGGAAGTTGGTAAACCATGAAATAAATCCAGAGCCTTACTGACTTGTTAATATCTAATTTAGTGTAAACTGTTTTTTTTATACATGAAATGTTATAAATAAATATGTACTTCAATAAAAGTTCCTTTTCTATCTTTTCAGAAACGCAACCCTGATTTATTGGAAAAATGCAATTTAGCTGTTCCTCCAGTATTCCACAGTTTTGCTCATATCATGTCTTGTCAGATAATAGAAACACATGTAGGACTACATCATAAGAATATTGAAATCAAGAAAAATATGAAAATTCCTTTCAAATATATCGTTTCATTTTTTTTTTATAACTAGTTGAATCTCATGCCTGAATATTAGGGTATGAAAATGCCAGACATTAAAATAATAGTGAATTTCAAGACGAGAAGATTCTCTATCTTAATTTCAATTTTCGAAACTTATATTTCAATGGATTCTTAGACAAAGAGCATGCAATATCAAACCCTTGTTTCGAATTCAATGTGATCAAAGAGGAGATAAATTATTAAAGGAGTATTAAAGGGGAGTTACGGAAAATTCTTGATATTTTCCAGGGAATTTAAGGTTCATGATTATTTCTAAAATATTTCGAAATTTAGACACGAACATTTCCCGAAGAATTTAGGGTTTCAGGTTATATGAATAGGGTCTGAGGTATGTCACTTAGACAATTTTGAGAATTACACACCTTTTGTGTGGAGAAAGAAAATTGGAAGCCTGGAAACACAATTTCCTGAAGTCTGGGGATCTCTTATAGAAAATTTGACACTTTCGGAAACACGATTTCCCGATGAATATAATGTTTAATTAATATGCATTCGACTAGCATAAAAGAACGAATTGATAAATAACTAGTATCTTCAAATATGGTCGCTATGAATGGTGCAACTTAAATTGTGTCAACATTCACACGATTATGCTGTGAGCATGTTGGAAAAGGCCAATTATGACATTTCTTTGAGAAGTAGAGAATAATACCTTCGGCCTTACATTCAAAATGATTGCAAACCATTATGTGGACAGATGGTTCCTGAAACCAAACTACTTTTTGGAGATAATCTTTAAGAGTAAATGAAATAAGTTTGATAGACAAATCTAAGGAAAATTACTACTCCAACAACCATAATCGACTCAACAATAGTTAAAGTCATCATGGTGTCAATGGTGGATTTCAGAAATAACCTTTCGCGAAAGAGGTCGGGAACTTCAAGAAAAAGAGCTAAGCCCACAAACCAAGAAGCTCAAAATAGAAGATATTTTAGACGCGATAATGTCCAGCGTCGTGCACAAGGTAAACGCAGTGAATTTGCTGCTGATTGGAGAGGTGGAGAAAGTGGCCGAACCCCCAAAACACAATACATCCTTCAAAATAATGTATTGGCGTATGTGATATGCTACAAAACATATAGCATATATCTAGGAAAAGAAAACCAGTGTTATTTTGTATATTCTGGAACAAATAAGCGACATGAAGCGCTTTTGTGTTGTTGATTGTGCAACTTTTGTGTTCGGAATTGTTCGTACGTTTAATCTCAGAGCTTGTTATGTTACTTTAGAAGTGTTTAGGAACTGGTCGTTTTTGAGGAAGTCTACTGGTGAGCCTCCCGTATTTATTGGACCCATATATCTGCATTGGGATGGAATATTTGAAACTTACCACGACTTTCTCTCGCATGTTGAATCAAAATTACTTGTTTTGGATATGTGCACCGAAATGAATACTCAACCGTACAAAAGCCATTGACTCTCTCTCTCTCTTTCTCGGTGGAAACACGTATTGTGCTTTAGACATTTACAAAAAAATGTGCAACTTTTTCTAAAATAGACAAGAGATTGACATAGTACTTTTTACTGGTGAGAGTTCCCTTATAAACTCTGAGAACGAATATGATTTGATAAGAAATTAATCGATTTAGTATTTTTTTTTGGTTGAGTTGTTCAAATTCCACATAATCCTTACGCGCGAAGCATACTTACTTACATACTTAAGAGGTTTATGATCATTGAAGTTGTTTTGCAAGTACATATTTTTTATTGATGAGTTAATGGATAGGCTTACATGCTCATATGATACATATTAAAGGTATAAGGCTAAAAAGGAAGATTGCCAAATAGAATTAAGTGGAACAATAATACAGTTATTGGTGTGTTTAGTGATGTTGTTTGACTCAATTAACACTGAAATCAAAATATTACCAGGGCTTGCTAGGCAAGGTAACATACGCCCACTGGCAGCTGTCAGAATTTATATTATCTTAATGAACGATAATTCAACATTTATTATACGTTCACCGAAGTCCAAATATCACACAAAGTTTTATCAACATTGAATGAAATCTGTAACTTCTATTTCGCTCACAGTCACATTTTAACTTGTTTTAACAAAGACATTAGGCCTAACTATAAAAACATACATCTAAAATAAGTCAAGTTAGAACTTGTCCAAAATCTTATAAATTCCATTGATCGCACCAAGTTTCACCAAAATCGGTTGAAAACTGTTACATCTATTGTACTTTACAAACAAATCTTGAAGCGTTTTAACAAAGTCAAGGGAAATAATTAAAAAAATCATCGAAAATAAGTCAAGTTAGAACTTGTCCAAAATCTTATTAATTCCATTGATCACACCAAGTTTCATCAAAATTGGTTGAAAACTGTAACATCTATTGTGATTCACAAACAAATCTCAAGAACAATAACTCAAAAACAGTTCATCGAAAATATGTCAAATTCTAACTGGACTGAGATCTTAATAATTTTAAGGATCATACAAGTTTCATCAAAATTAGATGAAAACTGTAGTCTATAGTGTGCTCACAATCAAATTTTGACACATTTTTACAAAGTCAAAATTCGTTCATCGAAAATATGTCAAATTCGTACTTGATTGAGATCTTATCAATCTAAAGGACGATACCAAGTTTCATTAAAATCAGATGAAATGTAGTCTCTAGAGTGGTAACAAACAAATTTTGACGCGTTTTTACTAAGTCAAGGTCATTAATTCAAAAAACCTTCATCGGAAATACGTCAAATTAGAACTTGACCGAGATCTTATCAATCTAGAGAATCATACTAAGTTTCAATGAAAACTGTAGTCACTATAGTGCTCACAAAAATTGAAATGTGGGCATATAAAAGCGTCAAAAGAAAGGATCACTAATGGATTAGTATGAAAGTTGAAATTAAGATACCATAATTATTCTGTTTTCACTTTGTAGGTCATGAAGTTGTTCTCATTAGTAGATGTATGCAATCACGGAAGTTTGTCTTCTAAAATATTAAGATTAGCTGCTTCTCAGAAAGTTAAAAGGGGACAATAACTGATTAATTATCTGAAAAGTACTTTTGTATTTTATTAACAGCGAAACTCTCGAGATAAACGTATTTCCATCAATAATTCAGTAAAAAAATCAAAACAAAAAAAATCGTTCAAGTACAGCCAAGTTGCAGATCCAAAATGTGAAAGAACTTGGTGATGTTGAAGTAGAAGATAATGATGACACAGAAGATAAAGTTATTCTCAGGAAGGATAAGGGATCTTTCACTCCAAAGACTCTGAACCATCGAGATAGATAAACCATGGAATTGAGTCACAACAACGCATTGCCTTTCTTAGATGTAAACGTAACCATAGATAACAATTGTATTAAGACTGCAGTATTCAGAAAACCCACCCACACAGATCAATACCTTCACTTTAATTCCAATCATCCCACCCAAACCAAGAAAGCTATCATCTCAACCCCCACCAACAGAGCCATAAATGTTAGCGACCAAGATAAACTTAAACCTGAATTAACTCACCTCAAACGCTCATGAACAATTTTTTACACATCAGCTGGTTTGAGACATCATCGTGAAATAATTTTTTTGAAAAAAGTATGCAATCTTTGTGAAATTACAGCATATTCTTTTGGACTGAATTGGATATTTCTACAAATTGTTTAGAATGTAGAAGTATGGTTTGTCAATTAAGAGTTAATAGTTATTGTTCTCTTCATGTAATAGACTTTAATTACAATCAAAACACTCATTGTTTTAGAAAGAGAGGTGCGAGAGCAGGTAAACAATGGAATAGAAAAATCAAAACAATCATATAGTTTGATAGTTAAGAAAATTCAGAAAACTTCTCAGTATGATCTTGGAAAAAATATCTCATTTGCTTTATGGAACGCACTGTCTGTTCAAGAAAAACTGCCCCCCTTTGTGCTGCAATCCTTACTTAAAGTTTATATCTCAATGCATTTGGTTTTCCAGAATTAATGCTGACCTACTTTTTATATTAACCATGCTGATTTTGAGTTCTCTCCCGTAATGTATAAATGTTATGATTTGTTAATCATTAAAACATATTGACTTTTTATAATTGAATTGGTGGAATATCACTAACGGGTGAGGATTAGAGCTAGTAATTTTGTAAATTCACATTTTTACAAGTTTATCTTACGAAGGAAACCTCAGGAACCCAAATCTGAAAACAGTTTTACTTTAAGACTAACGGTTAAAAAGTTATTCTTGTTAATACACACCACACTGAAGCATTTTTCTGCACTAGGAACAGCTCCAAAACACTCTATTTTTTACCGCAGTTTATTACACATGCATGGCTTGATGTATCCGTTCAATTTTCATTTCTTGATTCGGTTTTGTTTTCTTTCAATACCATTTCTCAAAATCACAATATATACAATATACATCCATAAATTTTTGAAAAATCCTATAAAACAGACTCATCTACGTACATGTACCTCAAAATGACATTTCTCTTAAATCTTATGATTAATTTAATTAGGAATCTGTGATAACCAACAAATTAATGAAAGAGCCACCATGAATGTTATGAATAGTGCATTTGATACTATTTTATGTATATTCTGTTTAGAATTTACCTGTAGGATCGCTTCTTTTTTCGGCGGAAGCGGAAAGAGACTGTGAAAGTCGTTGGGTGACATATTATTGCACGTGCAAGTTGTACTCGCGTCACAAGGTTATTATTACCTTGGAGTAATGATTGACTGGAGGAACATCGCCTATAGAAATCGATAGCGCGCGTCGACAATCAGTGCCGCTCGACCCTGCGTAGCAACCCGCTTGACATTACGTAGTAACCATCTCGATCACTTCCATTGTCTGAAGCGGACATTATGATTGTAGCCGAGATGCGCAGTCGAACGCCCATTTATGTTTTATCAACACGCGTGCGCAGTGAAATCCAAGATGTCGGCTCCCGCGAAAAATGGATTTTCGTGATTTTTTTTTTAAATCGATTAAAAACTAACATTTTTACGATGAGATTTACAATTAAAACAGTTCTTTGATATATTTTGATAAAGGTGCATTAAAACATTCATTTATGTGACTTCCTGTGATCACCTGAATTAATGGTAACGATATTTTGAAAATCGAAAGTGTTGTGTAAACAAAACATAGTGAATTTTCCTTGCGAACCGGTGTGGACCGAAGTTATTCGGAGTCATTTTTAGCTATATGGAGTAAAATGGATGGATATTCTTCTGAAATTCAACAATGGTGTTGTAAGACGTGAGAGAGTCAAATCACGTGACGCGTTGATTGACAGCGGCACTGATCGGTAACGTTACGAGACGAGGCGATGTTCCTCCAGTCAATCATTACTCCAAGTTATTACTAAGTCAGGTTCACCCCAGATGATTAATGTTCTACACGTTATGGGCTCTATTTCTAGTCTGCAAATACGTAGTTACTGTGCTTAAGACGACGATTATTGTTTCTTACATTTAGGATACTTAATTTATTACGGATAATTTCAACTATGAATAGTGATGACGATTTGCTTTTATCATCTGAAAGTGTTTGTAACCCTGCATTTTGAAAATGATGGTCCAGGTTTGAATTTTCATCACAGTCACAGTTCTGGATATTTGAAAAGAAACCGTGCCATGTGTGTGGTTCAGTGTCAGTGCATATAGTTTTATGAGCTTAAACACAAAGGAAGAAAATCTATAAAGGAAGATAACCTTTAAACTGTCTAAAATTTAAAGAAATAACATTGTTGCAATTTTTTATGTTTAGGTTTCTATACCAAGCATTCTCTCCAAGCTACATGACTGTGTAACACGGTTATTGCGGTGTGATGTCGATGAACTTTTGATCGCAAAGACTACAGGTCACTGAAGTAACGCCATTTGTCAGTATAAACGAACAAATACGTTACAAGATGCAATAGTCAAGTGATTTAGACGAATATGCCATCTACACCTAAACGCCAATATACGCAAGCTATGTTTTTTAATTTGTAATTAAAAAAATATTGTTATGTGTTGGTTTTGACTAAAATATGAAAAAGGAGTCCCGTCTACGTGGTCTAATCATCATTTTGGTTGGTTATACCACGACTAAGACCAAAGGAATAACGTCTAACATTTGAGTAGTGGCATCTTTCTTTGGTTTTATGTTTTTTTGGCGTTTTGGCGTTTTCTTTCAATTATTGCTTTTTTAATTGGTGTTTTTAATAAGGTGTTGATCCTACTTTCCTGTAACAGCTTTCATCCATTTCAGCCAACCATTTATCAGTTTTGTTACAAAAACATTAAAAATGCTTCATTACACAAAAGTGACGGCAATTGTCCAAAAAATAATTCAGGCAGTTAAATGTGCTTCATAACTGATTGCGCTTCATCCAATAATGCTTTGTTATATTCCTCATACATTCCCTCAGGAAGTTGATCTTTTAATTATCCTTGAAATAAGGTAAGTCAGTACTGTTTTAGAAAGAAGCATTACAATCTGGTCTGATCATCAAGGTGACAGGGTTCGATCAATTTTTTCAAAATGATATTTGCATCAAATGGGCTTGATTTTCCTGCAATATAATCATGAGCGACACATTCTTCTAAGTATTTACAAAGCTGCAGGTACTGGACATTTATTCTTAAAATATGAAATTTCAATGTATATTGTCCATGGACCCCACTTTTGTCATCGGCACATCTACAGCATCTTATCAAACGAACGGTACCACTTTCCTCTTTTCTACCCTTCCATATTCCAACTGGTGTCAGTGTTGTTTCTGTCATTGCACTTTCAAAGTCACTGATTGTTTTTGGACTATAATCAGCACAACTAACTAAAAGGTGCAGACCACAAAAATTGTCATTTACAGTGTCCTTAAATGTATCTAACACTGTTTGTGAAATTTTGTTTACTATTTCTCGAAATCCAAGTAAAAATATGAGTTTTGATCTTCATCTGTTACTGCATACACTTTAAAACTCCTTCCAAATTTGCTGGTTTCATCTGTGTATAAGGTCAAATCTTCTTGTTCGGTGAGAGTCTCTAATTTAGCCAAAGCTATGTTGGACATATTAATATTAATTCTGTTTACTGTCCATTCTGATGCGAGTTTAGTCAGAGTTTTTAAATTACTTTGGTCATTCTGTTCGCAGCAACATTTTAAAAGATTCATCACACATTCCACAAGCTGAGTTCTAAAACAAGTTTACAGTTTCTAATAAGTATCTTAAATAATCATTTCCAATTGCTCTACTTTACTCTCCTTCCTGTAAATTTCTCTTTCAACAATGTTCAAATTTGTTCTAATTAGATTTTTTTGTTTTCGTCGAGTTTTTCATTTGATCTTTCAATCAAATGGTATTCCATAGTTTCATAAATGATTGTATATATTCCACATTTGACTTCTTTTCTTCAGAAACATAATGCAAATAAATCTTAGATGAGACTGAAGAGAGCACAAAATAACAAACTTTGTCTTCGTTTAAAACTTTTCCAAAAATGTATCTCTGTACAAGCGACTTGGGAACAGCAAAGTCTGATTCTGAAATAATAGTTGCATCAGTATTCTAATAACGATGAAAAATAAAATGAAATGATATATTATTTTACCTCTACTTTTGTAAGTGGAGTGGAATTAAGGTATTTTTTTTGTCATGAAATGAAGACACAAACATTTTTTTGTTATTCTGCATTTAATGTTTGGTTTGAGAGCAGTTTTGTCTGCCCACAATTTCACATGAATTGGGTTAGATAGATCTGGATTTTTGACGGATGATAGTTTAAAGCCACATAAGCCCAGACTTGGACATTGAGAAAAAGTCTTCTCATCGTTTTTTTTTTTAAAGTTAGCACTTAGAAATGAATATTGTTACGTGCAAAGGTCTCATAATGCTTGCAGCGAAGGTAACAGAAAAGAACCAAATGTAATGTAACAATACAACTTTAATCATAACACATTATAAGTTCAATATAGTTTCACAGTCTCAACTTAATATAATAAATCATATCCTTGATTCACAATTCACTAATTCCGACATTAACAGGTCAAGGCAGTTGGCTGGAGATTCAACATCTATCTCTATTAACAATATCTATATTATATCCATTTAATCCACAATCTACAGATCCTATGTAATATGTTAATTGTTCCACAATCATTTCCTTAATCAATTCTAGACCGAACTCACAAATACATCTTAATTGTTCAATTCCAAACTTCAAACTGACCATTATTTAACAACAATAATATAATACTCCAGCCACCTGCTTTGATCTTCTTTGATCATAATAATGTCTAGGCAATATCTTAAATAATGACTGGGCAATATCTTAACTTGTATATATTGTCTTACAATGTATATTTAACTGTATCTTATATACAGGGCCATAACACCCTCCCCCTTAAAGAAAAGAAAATATGAACTTAAAGTGAAGATTTTCTTGATCTTAATAATCAACAGCAAATATCTTTAAACATTAATGATAATATTAACTTGATAATAACTAAACATCACTAATAAAATATAATATATTACACTTAATTTCTAGATAATGCATCTGCTATGATATTGTCTTTTCCTTTTATATGTTTCAATACAATATTAAATTCTTGTAAAGATAAACTCCATCGCATTAACCTTTGGTTTTTGTTTTTCATTTTATGAAGGAAAACTAATGGATTATGATCCGTAAATACCTCAATAGGGAAAACAGTAGTACCCAAATATACTTCAAATTGTTGTAAGGCCAACAATAGAGCTAATGTTTCTTTTTCAATAGTCGAGTAATTTCTCTGATGCCTATCAAACTTTCTGGAATAATAACAAACAGGATGAATAATGCCAAAGTCATCCTCTTGAAGCAAAACAGCCCCAGCACCAATATCACTTGCATCTACATGCAATTTAAAAGCTTTATCAAATTGTGGTGCTTGTAAAACAGGATAATTCATGAGCATGGTTTTAATTTTACTAAATGCTTTTTCACAACCATCATCCCAAACAAATTTAGCTCTTTTATGTAATAAATTTGTCAAAGGAGCAACAACATCAGAGAAATTCCGACAAAATTTGCGGTAATAACCTGCCATACCAAGGAATCTCATTATATCCTTTTTGGTTTGAGGAATAGTAAAATTGGCAATGGCTTCACACTTGGCTTTTAATGGATGTACCTGACCCTGACCTATCACATGTCCCAAAAATTCAACATGAGCTTTTGCAAACTCACACTTAGCAAGATTAACTGTCAAATTAGCCTCAGTTAATTTATCAAAGAAATCACGAATCCGTTTTAAATGTTCATCCCATTCCATAGAGTGCACTATAACATCATCTATATAAGTTTTAACACCATCAAGTTGAGAAGTTAAATTGTTTATAATCCTCTGGAAAGTTGCAGGTGCGTTCTTTAAGCCGAAAGGCATAACTTTATATTGGTATAGTCCCTTCGGAGTTACAAAGGCAGATATTTTCTTCGCTCGCTCCGTGAGTGGAATACCCCAATATCCTTTCAATAAATCAAACTTGCTGACGTACTTGGAACTGCCAACTTGGTCGATACAATCATCTATACGAGGTATGGGATAAGAGTCAGTTTTCGAAACAGAATTCACCTTTTTAAGATCTGTACACAAACGATAGCTTCCATCGGGTTTTGGCACAAGTAAACAAGGAGAACTCCATCCACTATCACTTTGTTCAATAATATCATTCTCCAACATATATTCTAGTTCCTTGTTGAGATGTTCTTGTTTAATGGGATTCATCCTATAGGGATGCTGTTTTATTGGCAAGGCATCTCCTACGTCTATATCATGAGTCACTAAGTTAGTACGGCCAGGTACATCCGTAAATAAATGATCATATTCACGAATTAAATTAGCCAATTGTTCTCTTTGTAGAGTCGGTAAATGTCCTAGTTTACCTTCAATGTTAGAAAGCCATTCAGAATTTCTTAAACGTGGATTAGAATTCTCACTAATATTATCAAACTTAACAAAAGGACTAATAACATCTTCATTTTCAACAACGGTATCAGTGGCAGAAACGATACCAACAGAACTGACAGGATTGGTATCATCTCTCTCATGATATGCCTTAATCATATTAATATGACACAGTCTTTTAGTTTTACGACGATCAGGAGTCTTAACAATATAATCTGTTTCACTTACTTTCTTTTCAATCAAGTAAGGGCCAGAATAACGAGCTCTCAAAGGTTGACCAGGTATTGGTAATAATATCAAGACTTGATCACCAGGACCAAAAACTCTATATTGAGATGTTCTGTCAAAACGTTCCTTCATTTTATTTTGAGTAGCTTTTAAATTTTCTCTAGCTGTTTCACAAGCTTTTAATAATCTATTTCGAAAACTAGAAACATAATCAAGCAAATTTAATTCTGAATCTGTAACAGACAACAACTGTTCTTTAAGACATTTTAAAGGACCACGAACTGAATGACCAAAAACAAGCTCAAATGGACTATAACCAAGAGAATCCTGAACCGATTCCCTGACAGCAAACAATAAAAGGTGAATACCCTCATCCCATTCCTTTTCACTTTCAAAACAATAAGTCCTTATCATATTCTTAAGTGTCTGGTGAAACCTCTCTAATGCACCCTGTGACTCTGGGTGATATGCACTAGACTTAACTTGTTTTATACCCAATTGAAACATGACTTGCTGAAACAAACCAGACATAAAATTAGAACCCTGATCAGACTGCAATGATTGAGGTAAACCTACAAGGGTAAAGAACTTTATCAATGCCTTAACAATTGCAGGGGCATTAATTTTCCTCAAAGGAATAGCCTCTGGGAACCTAGTAGCAGCACACATAATGGTCAAGAGATACTCATTACCTGATTTAGTTTTCGGCAACGGGCCTACACAATCAATAATAACTCGACTAAATGGCTCTTCAAAGGCAGGAATGGGTTTTAACGGAGCAGAAGGTATGGTTTGATTTGGTTTACCCACAACCTGACAGGCATGACATGTTTTACAAAACCTAGATACATCCTGTCTCAAATTAGGCCAGAAGAAATGGGCAAGAATTTTCTCACACGTTTTATTAACCCCAAGATGACCAGCCCAAGGCGTTTCATGTGCGACACTAAGAATGTGCTTTCTGAGCTCATTCGGTATGACAATCTGATGCAGTACCTTCCACTCATTATCAGCTTTAACTTCAGGTGGTCTATACTTCCTCATCAAAATATCATTTTCAACATAATAGCAAACAGGAACAGTATCGGCCTCCTCTTTGGACACTGCCCTATCAAAAAGTGATTTTAAATCAGGATCTCCACCCTGTAAATTAACAAGTCTATCTTTGCCAACAACATTACTATCAGGAACATGAACCGATCTTAAATTCAACGAATGGTCCATAAAACTGTCAGCCAAATCATACTCGTCATTAAAACTGTCAGATGAAACTTTCTTAGCCATCGAACGAGTCACTGCACAGGCAGGAAACAAACCTGGAATATCCGATTCCAGCTGCTCTGTACTATCAGAAGTGCTCCAAATATGACTAACTTCAGGATCCGACAAAACTTTAGAACCTACCAAATCATTTCCAATAATTAAATCAACACCTGGTATAGGGAGTGTTTTCTGAATCCCAACTTTAACTAAACCAGTAAACAAATTTGATTTCAAATAAACAAAATGGAGAGGAGTACTCAAAATACCACCTATACCCTCAATCAAAACTTGAGATTTAGCTGAAGATTCCTCGGACAATGGTAGAATATTTTCTAACATTAATGTAGGAAGAGCTCCAGTATCTCTCAATATAGTAACAGGTTTAGGGTCAGTATCATCACTCTTAAGTGAAACAAATCCTTTAGAAATAAAAGGCATAAACTCCTCTCTAACTGTCGACTTGGAACATGACAAGCTTCTCTCTACTTTCTGACTACCTTTAACATTATTAACAAAAGCATGGGGCAAAGACATTTCATTTTTGCGTTTCAGTTTTAAACATTCAGATAGCAAATGACCTGGCTTTTTACAATAATTACAAATTACACCAGACTGTAATAATTTAGAACCTTGACTGGATGAACAATCAGGTTTTCTATCGATTGTATCAGATTTCTGAGAATTTGATTTAATTTCTGTCTTATCAACAGATTGAGTCTTATTTAGAGAAGAAACTACCTTATTAGGTGTTTTATGTGTTAGAAAATAATCATCAGCCAAACTGGCTGCGTCATTTAAATAATCAACCTTTTGTTCATCCAGATAAGTTCTAATTTCAACACTTACACAAGTTTTAAAATCTTCAAGCAAAATTAACTGTCTTAATTTTTGAAAATCAGTGTCTACATCTTTAGCAGAGCACCATCTATCAAACAGTATTTCTTTCTCTCTAGCAAATTCAACATATGTTTCATCATATTTTTTAACAGACTGTCTAAACTTTTGCCTATAGGCCTCAGGGACCAACTCATAAGCCTTCAATATTGATTTCTTAACACAATCATAATCAGATGATTCAACAACTGATAAGGCTGAATAAACTTGTTGGGCCTTTCCCTTTAAAATGGTTTGTAACAATAAAGTCCAGGACGGTTTAGGCCACTTTAAACTAAGAGCTACCTTTTCAAAATGTAAGAAATACTGATCAATTTCCTTTTCATTAAATGGAGGAACAAGTCGTGCATGACGAGTAATATCAAAATAATCAGTGGATGAAGAATTTGAATTATGCCTTACCGGTGACTCATTCTGAGTTTTCAATTCCAATTCTTTCAATCGAAATTGCATTTCTCTTTCCTCCCTCCTGTCATTAATTTCAGCCTCCAGTTTATGTTTTTCAAATTCCGCCTCAAGTTTCTGTTTTTCAAATTCCAGTTTGTGTTTTTCAAATTCCATTTCCAATTTTCTCAATTCTATGGTATCCAAATTTTCAGTTAAAAGATTTAAGGCAGAATCATTCAAAATTTCTTCATCCACAGAAATTCAACTAATAACTTCTTAATTTCTGATTTTAACATATTAGTTTTAAATTGAAGATCATAATGTTTACATAACAAAATTAAGTCTGATTTTCTTAAAACACGAATTTCATCCTCAGAAGGATCTTTAACAAAATCTTTAACTACAAAAGACATGATGGTTTAAATTTAGAAATTAATAATTTTATAGATGTACAAAGCTATATTCGATGTCCCGGACAAGCCCCCAATTTCTGTTACGTGCAAAGGTCTCATAATGCTTGCAGCGAAGGTAACAGAAAAGAACCAAATGTAATGTAACAATACAACTTTAATCATAACACATTATAAGTTCAATATAGTTTCACAGTCTCAACTTAATATAATAAATCATATCCTTGATTCACAATTCACTAATTCCGACATTAACAGGTCAAGGCAGTTGGCTGGAGATTCAACATCTATCTCTATTAACAATATCTATATTATATCCATTTAATCCACAATCTACAGATCCTATGTAATATGTTAATTGTTCCACAATCATTTCCTTAATCAATTCTAGACCGAACTCACAAATACATCTTAATTGTTCAATTCCAAACTTCAAACTGACCATTATTTAACAACAATAATATAATACTCCAGCCACCTGCTTTGATCTTCTTTGATCATAATAATGTCTAGGCAATATCTTAAATAATGACTGGGCAATATCTTAACTTGTATATATTGTCTTACAATGTATATTTAACTGTATCTTATATACAGGGCCATAACAATATTGAACTAAAAAAAAAATCGATTCCCTTTCGTGGTTCCAATTCTATAGCCATTTGAAGGAAATTTTGATTGTTTACATTTTAACACCGAGTTGATTAAGGGAGACGTCAATAACTCACAAGCTCCGCCCACTACTAGCACGAGCTACTGGAGATTGGAGTGTGACGTCATTTAACTAACACGTCCCCCGCTTGACCTCATTAGCATTTTATTTATGGAAATCATTTTATTTGATCCCGATTTTAAATCCAGCTGCATCGAAGCCATCTGAGTACCCAAAGCCGTGAATTTTAGTTTTTTGACTTAATTAAACATCAGAGATTAAGCTAGAATACCTTTTGTCCCGAAATCCCGTAAATTTCATTTCGTAAACAAACGAATCCCGCAATGTGACTTTAAGGAATTTGTGTGATGGACTGCTATCACTAGTTACAGTTTCTTTGATCTGAAAAGGAAACGTGCATTTTTACTGTCAGCCATTTTAATTCTTGATTTAATAAAAAAAATATATTAAATGTGAAGACAATAGGGGTGATAAAAAGATTGTTGTCAGATTTTTATATGCCTACATTTTGTCTTTCTGTGGGTTGCTATTGTATTTGCCCAGCATTGTTGTGGAAAGACCAACAATAAATAATACTATATGATTAAGAGACAGACGACTATTTGCCCACACAAATGGGGGGTGGGGGAGCAAACATTGTCGTCACCCGTGTCCGTTCGTCTGTCCACAATTGCTCGTCTACAGAACTTTGTGTGAGTGTTCGTAATAGCACACAAAGATAAACCCTATTGAAAATAAGCAAAATTGAAAAAATATTTAATATGAATTAATGCCCTTGTTCTTGAAAAAACATTCAATTTTTAGCTCGAGAACTTGTGAGTGTTCATATTTACCAAAAGATTAACCCTATTGAAAATCAGAAAAATCGAAAATATTTTCTATGAATTATTGCCTTTGTTCGTGAAAACAACTGTTAAATTTTTAGCTTGTAAACACTCTACAGGTCACAATTCTTGACAAAATTTAATGAAACTGGACATGAGTATTCGTAATCACTCAGGGATAAAATATTGCAAATCAGCAAAATCGAAAAATAATTCTTGGATGGATTTTACGAAATATAACTTTGCCTGGCAAGCTATCTTTACCTTTAAAGGGATAGTAAGTTTTATAACGATATCCGAATTTTCCAATAAATAGACAATTATATATTACCCTAGGGCGATAAAATTTCACAAATTCTTAAACAAAATAAAGTTTTTAGCGATTTTCGGCTAAAATTCGCTTTTCATGGAAGCCGCCATTGATGACGTTATGGTTCGTGATTATGCGAGATGATGACGTCACGTCGTAGATAGAAAGGTAAACCAGCCAGCCGATCGTTTTGAGCCACAAACGCTAGGGTTTACAGTGAAAGACCGAAAGACAATGGCACATAAAAAAGATGATTGCCTCATGAATTTGACTTAATTTTACTGTGGATTTTAAACTTTATTGGCGCCGAGTTTCTGAGTATCGAAAATGTGTTTGTTGTGTAGCGTGAAAAACGAATAAAACTATAAAATAAGTTCATGTAGACTCTCAGTATAAAAAAAACATGCGTTTCATCAGGATTATGCCTGCAAATGTCCATGCCAGAATAAATCAAGTTTTTCCTGCAACTTTTACAAAGAAATAAGACAAATGAAAATTAAATGACCCAGCCATGCCGCGTGTAAAATAACTTGTACCGTCTTGTTTTTTTGTTTCATTCAAGTACAAACTGACTTGAAAATCAAGACTACTAAAGGAATTATATCAGTAAAGGAACTGGACAATCAAGATACAAATAAAGCTGGAAATCTAGAACTGACGGTACAGGTGTAAACAAAAAACAAGTAAGCCTTTCGACTACCACTCAACGGCAGGTTTTCTGACTAGTCTTTCGACTTGAATTGAAGAGGAATCCAAAACAAACAAATTCCCGATTTCATACATGCTTCATAGGATTAAATTCATCAAAGTAATATTAATAACTAACTTTCTAGGCAGCCTGCCATAACTCAAAGTGAGTTTACCTTCACCATACGGCTGTATTTTTCATGCCCTCATTGCCAATCATCGTGTTGACATTATTTATATTACGACGTGACGTTCTATCTACGACCTGACGTCATGTCACGTGACGCGTCAAGCAAATATGGCGACCTCCATGATTTGTAATTTATTGACTTTAAATTGTGATATTAGACGAAGTAAAGTACGAACATCAATAAAAACTTTTGGAACATGTTTATTTTGTTCTAGTCTTATCACAAATTTACCAAGCTTACTATCCCTTTAAAACCCTTGGTGTGTATCATATTCACCCAAGGATGAACCCTGAAATTGAGCAAAATCGAAATTTTTTTTTTTGACTTTGAAGTATTGTCATTGTCCTAGCATTAAATGTTTAGCAGTTGAACACTCTAAAAGGTATAATTCTTGACAGACACACACAGATTTTGAGAAAACTTAGTGGACAAGTTTATAATGGTAAAAAATGGGGGCTCTTTGAAAGTCAGCAACTGAGCTGTCGGTTAACATTCTAGAAGACAAGATTCTATACAGATTTTGATAAACTTGAAAATTCTGCTAATATTTCTTTTCTGTAGTCACATATTTTTATACACCCACATTAATATGTGTTTGTATATTGTCGTCGCCCCTGTCCGTCCGTCAACATTTCTTGTTAACAGTATAGAGACTACAGTTTTCATCTGATTTTAATGAAACTTGGTATGATCCGTTAGACTGATAAAATCTTGGTCAAGTTCCAATTTGACGTATTTTCGATGAATGTTTTTTTTAGTTATTGCCCTTGACTTTGATAAACGAGTTACAATGTTGATTGTTAGCACAATAGAAGCAACAGTTTTCATATGATTTTATTGAAACTTGGTGTGATCTTTGACGGGATTGTTAAGAGGTTTTCTAAACTTTGTATGTGTATCAGGGAAACTGATAGTATCAATTTACGCCAATCAGATTTTCATTCTGACGTATGTGGTTCTTGCAATTTCAATTAACCATGACGTCACCCCCACTGATCTGATTAAAACATTTATATAGCGCAATCTTCCACAAAACGTGCTCAGATGCGCTGTACAATACAATTTATAAAACACATAAACATCTGATAAAATAACAATTAAGTAAAAATGTAAAGATATAAATACGTGTAACAATCTATAAATTAAAAGCTATCTTAAACAAAAATGTCTTAATACGGGATTTAAAAATTGGTAAAGAAGTGCAGCATCTAATATCAAAAGGTAAAATATTCCACAGTTTGGGTGCTTGGATGGTAAAAGAACGCTCACCGAAAGTTTTTAGTCTGGATGACTTATGTACAAGTATAAAATTATCAGAAGAAGAACGAAGATTGCGACTGGGCGTGTATACTTCTAAAAGTGAAGATAAGTAATGAGGTGCAATATCATTTAAACATTTAAAAGAAGGATCTTAAATTGAATTCTGTTAATAATAGGTAGCCAGTGAAGGTCAAATAAAATTGGCGTGATGTGTTCATTAAACTTTTTGCCAGAGATAAGCCTTGCTGCTGCATTTTAAACCCTTTGTAGTTTATCGGTGATGCGTAGTGGAGTTCCAATTAATAACGAGTTACAGTTATCTAAACGTGGGGTAATCAGGGCTTGCACTAGAGTTTTAACAGATGATAAAGAAAGAATTTTACTTATATTGCGGAGGTTAAAATAGCACAGTTTACACACATTATTAACATGAGGTTCCAAGGTCAAATGTTGATCGAATATTACTCCGATATTTCTAGCAGACGGGACTGGAGATATAACATTAGTACCCACTGATAAAGATACATTTTGGTTGATTTTAGATATGAGATTGTTTGATCCAAGAAGGATGTATTCTGTTTTATCGTCATTTAGTTTAAGAAAATTATTATTCATCCAGGACCGGATATCTTCGATGCAACATTCTACCTTGGATTTACAACCAGGGCTTGCCAGGCAAGGTAACATACGCCCACTGGCAGATGTCAGAAATGATCATATTTTAATTAACGATAATACAAATTTCTTAATATCTAAAGAATAAAAAGTCAAGAGCAATAACTTAAAAACTGTTCATCGAAAATGCCTCATGTTAGAACTTGACCGAGATCTTATCAATTCCAGTGATCACACCAAGTTTCATCAGAATCAGTTTAACTTCTATGGTGCTCACAAAACTATTTTTGATGCAAAGTCAAGGGCAATAACTCAAAAATTGTTCATCCAAAATTCGTCAAATTTGAAAACCGAGATCTTATCAATCTCAAGGATCATACCAAGTTTCATTAAAATCGGATGAAAACTGTAGTCTCTAGACTATTCACAAACTAAATTTGACGCGTTTTTACAAAGGCAAGGGCAATAACTCAAAAACTGTTCATCAAAAATACGTCAAATTTGAACTTGATCAAGATCTTATAAATCTAAAGGAGCATACAAAAATTCATTAAAATCAGATAATAACTGTAGTCTCTAGAGTGCTCACAAACTAAATTTGACGCGTATTTACAAAGTCAAGGGCAATAACTCAAAAACCGTTCAACCAAAATACGTCAAATTCAAATTTGATCGAGATCTTACCAATCTGAAGGAGCATACCAAGTTTCATTAAAATCAGATGAAAACTGTAGTCTCTAGAGTGCTCACGAACTAAATTTGACGCATTTTTCCAAAGTCAAGGGCAATGCTATTTTTAAACATACACAATTTCTTTTCATCTGGAAAGATTTTAAAGGCTTTTCCTGCATCAGTCAGTTTGTTATTTGAGTAGTTCACATAAATCTGTGCATGAAACTTAATATTTTAATATCTAGCATCTGTTTGTTCACAACCTCTTGTTGATACAGCAGGATCCACAATTTACCCTTCACAATATTCTGCTCTGAGGATGGCATCCTGAAAATTAGCCCTTTAACAATGTAGCGACAAAATATATCGGATGTATTGAAAAGTTTGCGCACTGGTGAAACTAAACATTCATTCCAAGCTTCTTCAATGTATTACTGCTTTGATGATAACTGAACTTTTATCTCTGAGGACCTTGTGTTATATTTTCTCTTGTACAAAAAAGTACTAAAATAAAATGACATAGTTTGTCATTTGGAAGAAAATTCTTGATGCCCCTTAATTTTAGATGGGATTTCAGAAGGAAAAATTTTGGTTTGGTTTTCGAGTCCAAGTATCTCACGAAGCACCACAACTGCAAGACCAAACAGAAGGTCCTCGACCTAGAAAACAAAAATGGAAAATGACATCAATTGTGTGCATTCTGAAAGATATTTCGGAATTTGAGTTGTAGATAAGACTCCCTACTCTGATTTTCCTCTGACCGATTTTGATTCTTCAAAATATTTCTCTTCCTGATTGAATTATTTGGGGGGGGGGGGGGGAACCCTTTCGAGTTTAAGGGGTGCCCTTGCCAACTACAGGTTTAAGAGTAATAAAATAAGTAGAGGGACACATACCTTTACACATAAAAAAAGACATATAAAATAGAGATCAATTGTCAGCTGATAGATTTTTGGAGAAAAGGGGGATGTAAACACCACAGCAAATTTTGATATTGAGAAGTTTATTGAAAAATAATGACATGCATACCTTTGATTTGAAATATTTACTTCTTCCAATTAAGTTACCAGTTTAGAAATTCTAACTATCTTTCCACGAGGTGTTGTACCCATAATCATACAAAACATACCAAATGTTTTCGAACATAACCTGAAAAGAATGGAAAATGACAAAGTACTTCATGAACATGTATACAGAATATTGAATAAGAAACATTTTAAACTTAGATAGGTGTCAGTCAGATCATTCAATTTCAAGGGTACACATTCTTTATCTAATATTTGCATATAAGGCCTTTGCTTTTTACTTTGTAATTGCATAGCAATTTCAACTTCTGTGCAACAGATTTTAATAAATTTTTACAATGTAGACAATAAATTTATTTTAATCACTGTGAATGGTGTCATTGACATTATTTGAACACTAACTTCAACTTTTTTAAAATGGAAATTGAATCAGAAATAGAAGTCTTACCTAGACCTCACATCTTTATAGCAGTCAAGTAAAATTGGCTTAGGCCATAGGCTAATATGTTAGTTTTGGTTGGTGGTACGGTAACAACTCTTTGACAGAGACTATCTGCATTTCTTGCAATTTAAATAGCTGGTCTAAATGGACATTATCTGTTTGAAAATGTCACCTTGTCATGTAATTTACCGAAAATACCCGGGAGTTACCACCAAAATAATGTAAACAAACTGTAGAGTAGAAGAGGCCTGTCTGTATCCACTTTCATTTTCTTACCTGTACATACCGCTTGCTTTACACGTTTCACATAAGCTTCTGTCCTCACCCTCCATGATAATCCGTTGGGCACATGATACGGTTCTTGTACAAATGGTTTCCGAAAATCAAAAACTCTTTTTAAGACCTTTAGGCTTTTGAAACCATGTGAATTAAATAAACACTAAGCGTTGATCGCCATGTTGTCAAAAGCTGAACTTGCCGAACTAGGAAAAGGTCAACCGGCGGAGTAATATATTAAAATAAAGCCATTTGATTGGTCGGTATCTAGTAAACAGGTCAATCTCGTCATGAAGCGCGAATATTGAAGTTCCATATTTTTGGCAAGTTCTACAAAAAAACTGGCAATATTCCAGCTTGGGAACAGATCATTTCGTATTCAGCAATTAAAAATGAAATGACTCAGCTAAAAATTTGTTAGTCCCGGTAAAATTGAGGTTTTCTAAACGTAAAATGCTCAGAGTCCATCGTCTAATAATACGAAACTTTGTATTAAGAGCATTAACTACACAATCCAAATATTCAAATGACGCATATGATATTTGAGTTTGGGTTTGGAACTTTAACGACGATTTGTATACGAGAGCTAGCCCTCCACCATTACCGGATAGTCTGGGTTTGTGCTCGACGGTATACCCTTTTGGTGTCAATTGAGACAGAACTGCATCGTCATTAAGACCTAGCCACGTTTCGGTGATGGCGAGAATATCAATGTCATGATCACAAATGAAATCGTTCAGTTCAGTAGCTTTATTTCTGACTGATCTGGCGTTCAGTAACGCCATCTTGTATCTAAAAGTAATGTCCTTGTACGGATTTTTCACGTGTGTGAAATATGCAAAGTTCTCAACATTTACGGTGCCATCTTGAAATTTAATGTCATTATCAAGTCTATTAGAAATTACAGTTGTTATTTTCCTACGCCGATTTTTTCCAGAAGAGCACCCCCTACGAGTCTTTTTGCCCTTAATTATGTCACAAGTGATGTTTTTAAGAAAGTTGCATTTAGATTTAGTCAAAATGTTACTTTAGTTTTTCGATGAAAGTTCGTCTCTTGTGTAGGTGAACTGAGCGAACATTGTGAGTAGAGGCAACTGTGATAAATATAGTAACAAACTAGATAGCAGAGATAAAATCAATGGTTTCATGCTTCATCGGCCACTATTTAGTTCAATAAAAAATAGTTTAACTCACAAAAATCTCCAAAATAAGTATTTTTTTTAGCATCCAAATCCCAAATATAGAATCTCCAATCTTTTAAAAAGACACTAGTGCACTTTGTGAAAAATAAAACACAGGATAAACTAGTTAATTTTAGCAAAAACTACTAGAGACACAGTGAAAACCCTGAAGACCGGTTTCCCCTGAATATCGGCCAAAAGTAAAAGTCCCGATTAAAACACTATGATTCAATTAAATTCCGGTAGATCAGAGGGGGTGACGTTTTGTTTAAGTGTAATTGCAAGAACCACAGACGTCGGAATGGCGCAAATTGATGCTATCAGTGTCCCCGATACACATACATAGTTTAGAAAACCTATTTACAATTCTTCTAATAGATCTCGGTCAAGTTTAAATTTGACCTTTTTTGGATTAATGGTTTTTTCAGCTATTGCCCTTGAATTTGATAAAACGCGTAAAATTGTTTTTTATCGTTATCACAATATATGCTACAGTTTTCATCTGATATTATTGAAACTTGGTGTGATCCTTTGGATTGATAATATCAAGAGTTTGAATTTGACGTTTTTAGTTATTGTCCTTAATTTGTTTTCTTATGATATATAATAAGATTTATATTAGCGTTTATTAAAATATGACCATTTCCAACAACTGCCAGTGGGCGTATGTTATCTTGCCTGGCAAGCCCATATTGATTAAATTTGGAGCTGCAAGTTGGTGTATATAAACTTGCATAGCAAAAGGTCTTTCGTTCTGTTCCAGAAAAAAAGGGTATAACTGCTAATTGAGGTGAAAAAAGGTTTTCAAAACTACATCTCTTGACACTTATAGAGATATCAATGATCAAGAAGAAGCTAATTAAAAAAGAGAACTCATTTCTGGTCAATATAGGTCTTAAAGTTTAAGGAATTGAACTTCAACAAAATGCCTTGAAACGGAATATAGTAATCAAAGTTTTTACAAAAAACAACACAAGGATGTATTTACCTGGTTATTTATCAATAAAATTTGAATTTTTAATTGCAGTTAGCCATATTTAACCATGCCTAGCACGTTATCTTTTAAAATATATCACTATTTATAACTTTATTTTTAATTGCAGGGAAAGCTCCCATTGAACGTGCTGTTATATTTTGATCATTTTAAGCTCACCTTAACTAAACAAGATGGCAGCCAGCTAGAGAGGTGGAAAAAAACTCTCTCCACATTTTCAAATTTTTATATGTGAAGAAGTCAAATGAAAAGGCTGTAACTTGCCTAATAAGAAGATAAGGGTGTATTGTACATCATTGTATGGTATGAACAAAAAATATGGTGTAATTTGTGAATTATCAAGAAAAACTATATAACTAGAGCCAATCGTGGCACAGAGTGGGACTTTGCAAATGTGCAAATTCGCTAAAAGAATCTGAAAAGAACGTCAATTTGCAACTTAAAGAAGTGCCAAAAGAGATGACAACTTTTGGAGAAAAAAAAATTTGAAAGGTTGTGGAACTGGAAGTAGTCACCAGACTTGAATATTTAACGTACCAGTTTAAAGGTCAAGTTCACTTAAGATCAAAGTTACGAATACAAATCTTTGAAACGTATAAACTTGTAATGTAACTTGAAACTGTAATAACAGCGGAAGTTGACTCACATTTGAGTGAAATATAATTTATCTCATACACTTGATCGATATGAGGACCAGTGATTAAAATTCAATTCTTCGGAAATATGAATTCCGCATTCCGTGGTAAATCTCAACTCACAAGTAAAATAAAAAAATACATGGCGCTTACTTTTATTCCCGTTAAAAATTCGCCACAGTGATATAGCTAAATATTTTCTATCAAAAGACATACGAAACATGTTGAAAAATGATTTATTTATTGTGTCGTTTCTTCATACGTAATAAAAAAACATTCCAACTTTTTATAGCAGCCTGCGTGATAAAAACGTGCTTTTCAATTCGCGAATATTAAGTCTCAAATGTCTTGTCGGAGTGTGTCGGACTCTGTCGGAGAAACTATGACATCGTCATTTTAACTTCAACTTTGTCAAAGGGGAGCAACTCCAGTATTCATGAATAGGGATATTACGTGCGAATTCATTGGCTGCCAATTAAGATAGGTGTTACGGGCCTTCTGATTGGCCGAAGACTTCTTTGCATCCATTATAGAACTAAACAGTAGAGTTTATCATTTGGAAGTTTAGGCTATCTTTTCTTTATTTTTGAGGTAATTTTTTTGTTATTATATGGATGTGAATGATTACTGAGGTATTCAAGAGTTTATTAGCTGTGTTGGTCCTACGTAAATATTTTATTTTCAATCTGTAGTGGATTTTGTTAAAAATATTCTCGGAAGAGCACGTGTATTTTATGACGTCATAGCGCGATTTTAGACATTTATCTATGCCATGTCATTGTTTTTTGTTTTCTACTGTTGACATCAGAAAAGCATTAAGTTATATTATTAGTTTTAAATATGTACAGATAACAATTCGAATGCAAATGTTGTTGGTTACGTTTATATTCTTGAAATATCATGTACGTCGTTGTGACGATTTGCTAGGTGGATGTGGTTATTGTAAAATCGATCATGGAAAAGTTCTGTTTTCAACTTCAGGTAGTTTAATTTCAACTAATCTTAACAATTTGATTTTGTTTAATATGTATACCAAAATAACGTTTTTGACAGGTTTGTTACTGTTTTAATTGTATTATTTTGTTACCGTTTTGAGTTAAAATTTTAACTGGCTACTATGTGAATTATCCCCCTTTTTCGCTGCTCTCCTGTCTGGAGATTTATAAGGTGTGTGTTTCCGGTTTTGGCGAGAATTCATTGAACATTTAATAAAACAGATAATTCTATCAGAAAACTAGAAGTTGGTTCACAGCTTTATGTTATTTTCATATTTGTAAGTTGAAATATTTTAGAAAAAAATTAGAGCAATTTTTTAGGTTTTTGAAGCAAGTCAGTAGTTAGGCCTTATAGTTATAGATTGATATTTTTTGGTAGCCAGTTACTGAGTTAGAACGAAAAAGGTTAAAACGGTAACAAACCTGTCAAAATGGTAATATATTTGGGTAATACATATTTAATAAACATTAAAAGATCTGTTAAAGCGGTAACAATTTTTTTTTTTGTAAAAACGGCGACGAAGTAAAAAATGATAATTAATGTGTGCGTATAGGCCTATTGTAGTTACCTGTTTCAGTGTTTGTCTATACATTTTGTTCACAATTGTTGTGGATTCTAATCAATGTGGGCAGGGGTTATAAAATTGTTTAGGTTAGTTTATAGTGTTGCAAAAGTAGTTAAATGTGTTCTTTTACTGCATGGTCGTTTTTGATTGCAAATGTGTTCATGTAACTAAGTTGATCAAACCATTGAATGATTTGACCTTTATTACAAAAAATGTCTTGTTTTGTATTGTAAAAATCTGACATGGATGAATAAATATATTTCAGGTTGTGGTATCAGCTTTTACAGTTACAAGTAGGTGTGATTTATTTCAAGCATATGTTGACTTTTAAGGCTCAAATAATTTAAAATTAGATATGCACCAATGTTATGTACTAGCATTTATTTATTGGTATTGTATTATAACTGCAACTGCATTTAGATAAATTAGGCGTAAGCCAGTTGTGTTGGTGTTTGTGTAGAATAAAAAAAGTCATGTGTTCTGCGTTGGGAAGAAATAAATAAGCAAAAACAACTTGCAGTTGCAGTAAAGACTTCATGAATGGTCTTTGTTGCACTTGTATTGCAGTGATTACATGTTTTCATTGAGAGTAGAAAGATAGTTTAGCATTTGGTCTTAAAAGATTAAGAGTAAGAGAAAACAATATAAGAATATTTGATGAAATTTTTGGTTATGATAAGTTAATAAATAGATAGTTTTTGTCATTTTATTAATAAAAATAGAATTGTGTTTTGTATTAATTTTACAAATAATTTGTAGGTAGAGTACAGTAATTTGAATTTTGTGTTTTCATTGGTAGTGGTACCGGTAAGTTACAATTTTTTCGCTAGCTATTATGGTTATTTCATGGTTAGACCTAAAAAAAAAAAGGGACTCGCATGTACAGGAATAAATTTCATATGTAGAAAAGTCATTATGTAAGCTAAAGTGTTCAATTTGGATTATTTGACACTGTTGTTGTAAATGTGATATTACTGTTCAATATTATGGTGTTTGATGTACTAATTTGTCAATTTATTTTATCCAGACATGGTGTTATATGACATATTTTTTTAAATAAATATCTGTCTAAAAGTGTTTAAGAATCATTTGAACATAATTGTGTATTTTTTTTTTTTGTAGTGAAAGACGGTGATTTGAAGTTTTTGTTCTTGGATTGTTGCTGGTAGGTTGTTTTTTTTTATGTGTTTAAGGGCAAAGATTATTGATGTGTTCTATATTTATCAGCCTGTAGTTTGTATTTGTTCTTTAATTGTGCAAGATTTGTTAACATCTACAGAGCTCAGTATTATTTGCAGATTTTGAAGAAACTTGTTTTGTTTCAGCTTTGAATGTGGATATTACATTATTTAAATGTGTTTTTGTTTTTCAGGGTACTTTGTGGTAAGTGTTATAAAATTCTAAAGCTAAATGAAGAGCGATAAAAGATGAGTTCAAGACAACGAAGCTGCAAGGGGATTTATTGCTGATGGTGGATTATTTTATTTTGAATAATGGTCATTCTGATTAAAATGCACAAACTTATGTGTAAAATGATTTTTTTTGTTTAATTTGATGTATTATTCACACTGAAGATTTTTTTAATAAGAGGTGATAATTGTATAACTGTTGAAAATGTGCCATTTAAAAGAGCCAAATATCAAATTGAGAATTTAAAAAATTTTCATAAAAAGTAATAGTCATATAAAAACCGTACGTAAGTGTCTTGTGTTTTTTGGACGCTGATAGAAAACTACCGAATGCATTTAAAATAAACGCCTAATTGTAGAGAAATGTCTTGACTATGCATTGGAAAGGTTTCAGTTTAAATATCCAGCCATTATTAAGGCGAACACAAAAACTAGGTCAAACTGCTTAATAAACAATAAGTACTTATTGTTTGTAATTAAACCTTTAAAAATAAATTCAGTTTGAATAAAAAAAGATACAAAGGTTATGATAATGGAAACTTTTTTCAAAAAAGCAGAATGGCCCTTTAATATAAGTATGTGGAGATTTGGAGTAGAAATCTACAAGCAAATATCTACTGAGCAAATAGATTTGGTGAACATGGCAATTTGGAAAGCCATAGTTTGATATAGCATCTTACATATATAACACAAGATGTAAGTTTTCATTTGCAAGTTAAAGTTGGTTATACATTGATATTTTATTTCAGGTTGCAGTGTTATTTTTGATCAGTACTGTTTGATTTTGTAAGTATTATGCCAAAATTTAATTCAGTGTACAATGTAAATGGAGAGAAAGCCTTATTTCCTAGTGGAAAACACCTTTGTTTATATGCCCACAAGCAAACATCAAGTGAATCGCTGTACTTCTAGTGGCATGGTTACTTTGACAGAATTTAAAATGAAACTTTATATTATGAAATAGTGATGTTGTAATGAAAAGTGTCATTTTGAAAGAAAAGACTAAATTGTTAGTGCATATATTGTTTTTACAAAATTATCATTATTTTATTTCAGGATTGAATCTAATATTGAAGATAACAGATATTTAAGAGAGTAGGCACCTCTTAACTGAGCCAAAGCCTAAAAATAAATTTAAGAGCTGGCACCTCTTATCTGAACTAAAGCCAAAAAAGAAATTTAAGAGCTGGCACCTCTTATCTGAACTAAAGCCAAAAAAGAAATTTAAGAGCTGGCACCTCTTATCTGAACTAAAGCCAAAAAAGAAATTTAAGAGCTGGCACCTCTTATCTGAACTAAAGCCAAAAAAGAAATTTAAGAGCTGGCACCTCTTATCTGAACTAAAGCCAAAAAAGAAATTTAAGAGCTGGCACCTCTTATCTGAACTTAAGCCAAAAAAGAAATTTAAGAGTCAAAAAAGAAATTTAAGAGCTGGCACCTCTTATCTGAACTAAAGCCAAAAAAGAAATTTAAGAGTAAAAAAGAAATTTAAGAGCTGGCACCTCTTATCTGAACTAAAGCCAAAATAGTTATTTGAAAATATATATATAAGTCTTAAATATAAATTAAGCAAATCAAATAAAGAAGTTATCAAATTTAAATCATATATAGAAGTTATCAAATATAAATCATATATAGAAAAAACAAAATATATTATATTAGAAAACTGAACGAAGTTTTGTGACCTCACAGCAATTGACAGATTTAGTGGATAAATTTAAGCACTATGGGTCGTCCAAAGAAATCAAAATTTGCTTCATTAGGTAACTTAAACAAGAAAAAAGTAAGTAATTCTGTTAAAAGCTCTGATGATGAAACAAAAATTAAAACGCAAAGTAATGATGACTATGTTTCAAAATTAAATGTTGGCTCAGACAAATTTCAAGTTACTAAAGAAAACATAGACAAAGTAAAAGAGTCTTATTTTTCGAAAGAAATTTCTTTTGAAGAAGTAAGAATACCAGTAAAAAAAAATGTGAATAATTGTCTTAATATGAGTAAAAATGAAAGTAAACAGAAGGTATCAACTAGTAACTATAGAAGGAGACCTTTTGAAAAAACATGTATAGTAGGTAATTTTCATCAGGGATTTGTAGAAAGATATTTGTATTTCGCTGGAAAGCAGTGTTTAGCTAATTCTCTTGTGTGTATTATTTACAGGAAAATAATGAATATAAGATTATGGAATAGTTCTGTTCTAGACAAAATCCTTGACCTAGGAAATGAATATTATAAGTTACTACAGTCTCAACCTAATATTCATCATGATTATATTATGGTAAGTGAATTAATAAGAACTGTTGAAGTTGAAGGTAAATTCTTTCAATTAGAAATCAGTGAAAATCCAGAAGTTGGTGTTATAGATGCCAACAATTTTATTGCTCAAGGTCTGTACGAAAGTTTTCAAACATGTCTAAGAACATATGAGGCTTGTTTTGTGACTTTTAATAGAAGTACATTTGCAATAATGAAACATGATGATAGTTATTTTGTATTTGACTCACATTCAAGGAACAATTTAGGATTATTATCAGAAGATGGTTGTAGTATTTTATTAGAATATGATGATATTAATGATTTATATGTCCATTGTTTAAATTTAAGTGTATCAATGAATCTGAATAGGTTAGAGCAATTTGAAATAACTGGTATTAATGTTATTATAATAGGAAATGATAGTAATAATCTAATTAATGAAATGAGTAACTCTGTTGATGATTGTGAAATTATGCAAGTTGATGATGCAAGTGAATCACCAAGTCAGTCAATTAATAATAATATTGATGAGGTAGTTATAACTAATGTAGAAAGTAATGAATTAATATTTAATCCAATTAGATTAGAGAAGAGAAGGGAGTTATGCAAAAAGATCAATTTACCTATTACCAACTTAAAGATTGTTGATGTTGTTGATGTTTGTAAGTTGAAAAAGCCAACTGAATTCAGTGAAATAAAAGGTGACGGTAATTGTTTGTTCAGAAGTTTATCATTTGTTCTTTCTTTAGCTGAAAAAAATCATAGACAAGTAAGACATGCTATAATGAATCATATAGAATCAAACGCAGATTTATTCACACCTTTATTAAGAGAGCAGTATAAATCTATTGATGACTATGTTAAAAGATCTAGAATGAGAATGCAAGGAACATGGGGTACAGAATTTGAGATATTAGCTGCTTGTGATTTATTACAAACAGATATTTATATTTTTACTAATTATAGATGGGTTAAATATCCTGTATTACAGATTAGTAACAGTTATACACCAGAAGGTATTTATTTACATCATAAGAATGAAAATCATTATGAAGTGGTTGAAAATGTTGAAAGAGATGAAGTTATAGTTATTGATGATAATGTTGACACACAAATATCAGGTAAAAGAAAATTAGTTGAGCACATACCTAGATCGAAAAAGAGTTATAAAAAGAAACGAGGTAACAAATGGCGTCAAATTAAAAAACCAACTTCCTATTTTCAAAAGTATAATGCAAATAAAAGACAAATTAAACCAAAAATGAGTTTAAATCTAAAACATGTTTTTAAAAGCAAAAAAGAAATTGATGAAATGAATAAAAGACGAAGGCGATTATTTCAGTTCAGTTGTCGTAGATATAAATTAAATCAGAAATATATTAGTATGTTAAGATCTATTTTAAAGATCAAGTATAGCACTATATTGAAACCGATATTGCAAGAGAAATATGTAACGGAATTGAAACCGATATTGCAAGAGAAATATGTAACGGAATTGAAACCGAAGTTGGAAGAGAAATATGTAACGGAATTGAAACCGAAACTGAACGTCAAATATATTACTGAATTAAAATCTAAACTACATTTGAAGTACATGAATGAATTAAGAATAAAGATTTTGAATAAGTATAGATTTAATCCGAGTTATAGAAGAAAGGTAATAAAAAGGGGTGTTGATAAATATGAACAGAATGTTGATCATAGAATAAAAATGAAGAAAATCAGTGTGAAGAGACGTGTTGCTAAAAAAAAACAAATGAGTAATATAGCTAAAGTTATAGACAAGTTTAAAAAAGATACCTGTGAGGGGCCTATTTATGTCTGTTCTGTATGTAATCGATTATTGTTTAAGAATCAAGTTAAAGAATGTAAAGAAGAGCTTTATGAAAAGAAAAGTAAATTTGTTGAAAGATTAGCAAAGAAATGTGTAACTAAAACTTACTATCATGTTTGTGATGATGATTGTTTAGAACAATGTTCATGGTCTGATAATTATAAATCTCTGTGGATATGTTTGACATGTAATAAGAAAATTTTGCAAGGTAAAATGCCAGCTGAGGCTGTAGTAAATGATATGGATCCTGGTCCATTACCTAATGAATTGAAATGCTTGAATCAATTAGAGAAACACCTTGTATGTAAAAATATTCTATTTTTGAAGCTAGTTAAAGTCTGTCCGCAAAATGATAAAAAAATATTTGGTGAAGTAGTATCTGTGCCATCTAATTTGAAAGAAATGAGCAATGTATTACCTAGATGTAAAACAGATGATGAGATGATACGTATAAAGTTGAAAAAGCAGATTAGTAATAAAGGGTATTATGAATTTCAAACTATAACAAAGAATCATGTTAAAAATGCACTAAATTACTTGAGACATAATAATATCTTTTATAATGATGTTACTATAAATAATAGTTGGATTGAAGAACAAGATAAACAAGATGAAACAATAGAAGATGATACACAAGTAAATATAGAATCTAATGATAAGTCTGATACTGAAAGTGATGATGATGATGATTTACCATTGATTGATGATAATGTAGGTCGTTATTCTGTTGAATCGTTAGGTGGTACATGTTTACAACCAGTTGATGCTACTGCTGAAGTATTAAATAGTTCTGATAAGATATTTTCTGTTTCTCCAAGTGAAAATAATCGGCCAGTTAGACTGTTAATGGATAAATCAAATGAAGCTTGCTCTTTTCCTTATTTGTTTCCCAAAGGTAAAAATACTTTTTTTGAAAACAGAGATGTGAGAATAACACTAGGTAAATATCTAAAAACAAGATTAATGTCTGTAGATACTCGTTTTGCATCATGCTCAGATTATTTATTTTATGGTCAATATATTTATGAATTACAACAAATAATATCAGGTACATCTATTGCTTTAAGACAAGGTAGAATGGGAGGTAATATGATAACAGCTGATATGTTAACTCAAGATGAACCACTGCAAAATATTCTCAAAGCTGATGCAGGTTATACCTTTATGAAAAACTGTCGTGGAAGTCCAGCCTATTGGCAAGCTACCCAGAAAGATCTTTTTGCTATGTTAAGACAACTTGGTACTCCTACTTTTTTTGTGTCATTTAGCTGTAGTGAATTAAGATTTGAATCATTTTTAGAAACAATATTGTTACAACAAGGTTCAAAAGTAAAAGTAAGTGATTTAAATTGGTTACAAAAACGTGAGTTGCTGAGGTCTAATCCAGTAACAATTGCCAGACTTTTTGATCAAAGATTTAAGTTATTTCTAAGAAATGTGTTATTGTCAAGTGCAGAGCCATTAGGAAAAATTTCTGACTATTTTTATCGCATTGAATTTCAGCAAAGAGGATCACCACATGTACATATGATAATTTATATAGACCAATCTCCTAAACTAAATGTAGATAGTGATGAAAAGGTTGTAGAATTTATTGATAAATATATTTCATGTGAATTGCCAGATGAGAAAACAGATTCTGAATTGAATGAAATAGTATCCAATGTTCAAAAACACAGTAAAAAACATTCTAAATCTTGTAGAAAGAATAAGAAAGTATGTAGATTTAATTTTCCAAAACCACCTTCAGATAAAACATTTATTTGTCGACCATTAGAGCCTGAGAATCCTATTGTACAAGATGAAGAAACTGAAAGTAATGAGCTAATTGAAGACAATAAAAAAAAATTAACTGCAGATCAAGCTAGATCTATTTTAGAATCTATTTGGAAAGAATTATCATCTGAAGATAAGAACTATGAATCATTGTCTAGTTTGTATGATGAATTAGGTATAAGTCAGGAATTGTTTGAGCAGGCATGTGAAAAACTAACTAAAAAGACATATATAGTATTAAAGAGAGGTGTCAATGCAAGCTGGATCAATCAATATAATCCTTCTATGTTAAGAGCTTGGAATGCAAACTTAGATATACAATATGTAACAGATGCTTATGCATGTGTAATTTACATTGTTTCATATATTACTAAAGCAGAAAGAGAAATGGGTATGTTATTACGTGAAACATTTAAAGAAGCTAAACAGAATAATTTGGATGCTAAAGCTTGTATGAGGAAGATTTCGACAGTTTACTTACATTCAAGAGAAGTATCTGGGCCCGAGAGTGCTGTAAGAGTTTTAGGCTTACCATTAAAACAGTGTTCTAGAAAGGTTCAGTTTATACCTACAGGTAAAAATAATATTAGAGTTACTCTCCCACTGAAAGTTTTACAAAGTAGAGCTAAAGATGGAACATTGTCTGACTATAATTTGTTTATGACTTCAACAGTTGATCGTTATTTAGCTAGACCTAAAGGTAAACCATTTGATAATATGTGTATTGCAACATTTTGCTCAGAGTATAGAGTAATGTCTAAATCTGAAAATCCTAATATTAATTCAGAGAAAAATCCTGCTTTTGAGTTACAAAATGATTTAGGTTTTATTATTAAACGTACACGATCTCCACCTGCTATTGTTCGTTACGCCAGATTTTCTGTGACTAAAGACCCTGAAAATTATTACCTTAGTAGTCTTCAATTATTTTTACCATATCGTGTTGACACACAGTTAAAACCACCTCAATTTGAAACACATGAAGAATTTTATAAATCAGGACATGTAAAAATTGGTGAACAAATTGTTTCTGTAAGAAAAATTATTGAAGAAAATCGTGAAAAGTTTGAAACTGATTTAGATATTGATTCAATCTCAGAAGTTATAGAAAATTGTGGTGATTTTCAAGATGCTTGGGCTAGTATAGCACCTGAAACTGAATTAGAAAGAATAGAAACTGAAAGATTTCAAAATGAGAATGATACTGAACAAGAGGAGAATTCTGAGCCACAAATCCCAGACATTATTTCTGATAAAGGTAACAGTGATAGAATAAGATCTGAAAATAATATCAGTGGAATTTCTAAAGGTGATGCTATTCCATTATTAAGGTCCTTAAATGACATTCAATCCAGAGTATTTTATAAAGTTAGACAATATTGTTTAGATAAAGTACATGGTAAAAATCCTGATCCATTAAGATTATTTATTACTGGTTCTGCTGGCACTGGTAAATCACATTTGATAAAATGTATAAATTATGAAGCTTCTAGAATTTTAGCAAAAACTGCAGAAAACTTAGATGATTGTTCTGTCTTATTAACTGGGCCAACAGGTGTTTCAGCTTTTGCCATAGGTGCAAGTACTATTCATTCAAGTTTATCAATTAGAACTAAGTTTACATTACCATATCAACCATTAGGACAAGATACTGTTAACACACTGAGATCTAAATATCGTAATTTACAAATTTTAATTATAGATGAAATATCAATGGTAGACCACAAGTTACTATGCTATATTCACGGACGATTAAATCAAATTAAAGGCACTAATAGTAATGAGTTATTTGGTAATATCTGTGTAATTTGTTTTGGTGATATGTGGCAACTGAAACCAGTTAAAGCTTCTAGTTTATGTCATGATAGTGTAATTGATATTTGGAATGGAAATTTTAAACTTATTGAGTTGACAGAAATCATGAGACAGAAAGATGATTTAGCTTTTGCTGAACTTTTAAATAGAATTAGAAAAAGAAAGAAAAGTGAAGAAATGTTGGCATCAGATATTGAAATGTTAGAAAGTAGAGTAACAAATGAAGAAGTTGATTGTTTGCATATTTTCTCTACAAATGCACAAGTTGATAATTACAATGCTAGAATGATCAATGAAAAGTGTCCGAATGCAATTTCTATACAGGCTTTAGACTATAGTAAAGATGCTAGATCAGGAAGAATGTTATTAAAAGATTCTTGTGTAAAAGCCACTGATACACCACTTGTAGAAAATTTAACAGTTGGTATAGGTTCTAATGTAATGTTAGTTGTTAATTTAGATGTTTCAGCTGGTTTGATTAATGGAAGTTTTGGTACCGTGACATTTATTGAAAATGATCAGAATAATAAACCTAGTAAAATATATATTAAATTTAACAATACTAAAGTTGGTTCTAGTAAGCAAACTAAGCGTCTTCCGCATAATGTTGATCCGGGAAGCATCCCAATCGAAAGACACGAGAGTACGCATATTAATTATAAAGGTGATGTTCGACGTCAATTTCCATTACGTTTAGCTTATGCAGTTACTATTCATAAAGTACAAGGTTTAAGTTTAGATACAGGTGTTGTGTCGCTAGATAGAATATTTCAAACAGGTCAAGCATATGTTGCATTAAGTCGTGTTAAAACATTAGAAGGATTGACTATACAAGATTTTAATGAAAAAGCTATATTTTGTGATGAAAAGATTGAAGCTGCTCTAAATGAAATGCCTAGATTTTTACAACCTGAAGAACGAGTGTTGCCTAATAGTTATAATATTATATTATTTAATGTTCAGGGACTGACTACACATTTTGAAGATTTAAAAAATGATAAAAGATTTATGAAGTCTGACATGATTTGTTGTACAGAAACTTGGCTAAAGAATGTTAAAAATCCAGTAAAAGTAAGATTAGATAATTTCATTTTTTTTAATCAATGTCGTAAAGATAGTTATGATGATAGTGTTAATTTTAAAAATCTTAAAGAAAAAGACCATGGTGGTGTTGCAATATATTATAGTAAGAATAAAGCTTGTAATATTATAAGATTAGGACAATTAAATATGGAGTATGTTGCTTGTAATGTTCCTGATAAAAATGTTTCTATAATAGTTATCTATAGACCACCAAAATATAGATTAGAATTGTTTATGCCTCATTTAGAACATTTGTTGACTGAGTTACAAGAGTCTGGTTATAATTATATTGTTATGGGAGATTTTAATCAAAATCTATTAGAAGGACATAGTTCCATTAAGGATTGTTTTCAAGAGTTTGGTTTTAAACAGTGTGTAACAGAGAGTACAACAGAGGGTAATACATTATTAGATCATGTATATTTGAGTTCAGGTATCAATTTACAACGTGTCAAAATTACTATTGTACCTACATATTATAGTTATCATGAAGCTATCAACATCAATTTATTGTAATTTCATTTTATTTCATTATTTCAGGAATAGTTAGAATATGATCACCAAAAGATGATGGGTAGGGGGGACCATTTACCTCTGTTGGGTGGGGGGTGGTAGTGAGGAAGAAATAAGTTTGTGAAGAAAGAAGTATTTAGGCTGTTAATGCAACAACTGCAGGAAAAAATAAATACATAAATAAAGACATTTTAGTACAACTGATTATTATGACTACATTTCAACTGTAATTTTTACCATAATCAGGTACAGATTTCATTATATCTATATATATGTTATTTTTAAAAAAACTTAAACAAAAAGTTATCAATTGAAGACAGCTAATATAAACCCTAATTACCCTGTTAACACTAGTTCACAATAATTTTTATACAATTATGATGTATATATATATATGTATGAATTTGTGATGCGTTCAAAGAAAATTTAAACATGTGATTATTTTTATATTTTCAGTGTAAGAATTTAAATTGTCCAAATCTGAGAAAACAAATTGAAGACATAGCACATTTGGAAAGGTGAAAAATTGTTTTTATTTTGGTCCCAAAACAGAGGTAAATGGTCCTACTTACTCGGTTTATATAAACTTGATAAAACTATTTGATACAATATATTTCTTATAAAACTATACTATGAATTGATTAAAAGTGTTTGAATATTTTATTCTAAAAAAAAATCAATTGATTTTTACTTATTTTGGCAATATTTTTTGATAAATGTGTTCACATAGAACTATTTCTTTAAAAATTCTATTGTATTCAATTGATATTCTTTATCCATTTGATTCATCTATCTAAAAATATTCAAGCATTTTGATATTGGGGACCATATAAATGGGTATTTAAGAGAAAAACTGAGTCCAATGTGTAAAAAAAGAAATTGTGCATCTGAAAATTTAGTGTATAGCTACGTCTACACTAGGCTAGTAAAACCAATGTTTTTAAAATTGCGGCTTTTCAAAAACCCAGCTTTATTAAGTGTATGGAACGTAGCAGACTGCTGACAGATTTACGGAAAATGCTGTGCAAGATGATTTTGACCATTTATCCATCATAGATGTAAATTCTTACTTCTACACACATAAAATTTTTGATTTTTTCATTCTTAAAAAATAGTCAATAATTGAGGGCTTTAACAAAATTTGGGTTTTTATCGATTTTGAGATTGAAAAACCTGGATTTTACGAGATAAAAAAACACACGTGAAAGCCTTGTGTAGACGGTGAAAGTTGCTAGTGTAGACGTACCTTATGTTTTTTTTTCTATTATTGTCTGTGTCCAGTTTTTCTCTAGATTAAAATGTCTTTTTGTGTAGAAATTGTTTTAAATTGAAGTATAATGTAAGCTCTCTTAGTAAATTAAATGAGTTTTGTTGTTACATTATGAAATAAAGCATTCACACTAAATTTAATAATGATAACAGCATGACTTAAATGTAGTCATGATTAGATAAATGAAGCGGTAACTCTTTACAGTGTGCAATACAAGAATTTGGTCAAGACTTGTCATATGGCTATTTTTTTTCCAAATTTCTTTTTGAAAGAACTCACTGAAAGTTCTGTAACACTCAAAGTCTTGGTTTATAGTGGTTTAAAAATACATTGTCAAATTCATAATCTATATGTATTATTTCTAATGCATTAAACTTGTTATTTGATTGTTGTTTATATGTTTTAATTATGATAAGACCTTTCAAGATACACCAAAAATAAACTACTAATGTGCATTGATTAATGAGACACAATATTGTTAGTGGTACTCCTGTAATACTGAATTTCAATTAATCTTAATTTGTTTATTGTACAAATAAATTATAAATGTATGTACTTGTATACATGTAGTTATTAAGCTGTGTCGTATAAGAGTTATATATAAGTATAAAAGAATGCTAAAAACAATTCAGCTGATTTCTATACATATATGTAATTTCAAAATCGCAATGGGTTTTGATAACTTAATACTGGATAATTGAAAAAGTGATGTGGTATCAAGACTCTTGACATACAGTTTTTTTCCAAATTTCTCTTTGAAAGAATGCACTGAAAGTTCTGTAACACTCAAAGTCTTGGTTTACTTAATACTGGATAATTAAAAAAGTATGTGATGTGGTATCAAACAAAAGATATTCTTGCTTTGTAATAAGAAAAACTTGAAAAAAACAGCAGAAAAAAAACCTACTGAAGTGCATTAATTAATGGCACACAATGTTGTTACTGTGAGTTATATTTTGTTTATTGTACAAATACATTATCAATGTTACATGTCTACTTGTCTATAAGTGAACATTGATATACTGTATAGGTGTATAAGAAAAACTCTTTCTCTTAGTTCTTGTCATTATTAATTCTTAGCTGTACAACCACTTTTAAGTAAACTATTGAAATACCAAGATAACATTTCTTTGTTGATTTTAATTCAATCATTTATATTATTTTATATTAACCTCATGTCATAGGATTTGAGTATTTTACACATTTGCTAACCAAGACATTTCTTAGTTTTTTTAATAGAATTTACCTTCAGATTATTTATTCATTGGTTACTTAAAGCTACATTGTCACTGTCGTGACCAGTATTTTTATTATTGCACACTGTAAGATGTTACCAGCTTTCATTCGTTTGATAAATTGCATAAAAAAATTATGTTAAGTTATTTTATTCATTAAATATGCATACGTATGAAGTCTGTACCTTTATTTTAATTTGTAAAATACTTCAATAAATATCATGATTAAAACATAATTATACTTTACTTCTACTTCCACTACACAGCTGTAGGAGACCGAGAGCAGGGGGGGTGAGGCATAAATTCTATTGCTGATAACTTGTAAAAGCCTTACAACGGATGTCACTTTAATAAATGTAAACAAAGATCATATGGGAGATAACTCTTTTCCTGTACATGGGGAAATTAATTGTGGTCCGCTTTAATGCCAAATAACGACCCCACACCCTCATATTATACGTGCACAAATTGACAATGACAAACTGACAAAATATACAATATTAAGTAATATTAAATACCGTGTTATTAGACGAATCTCTCCTGAACAATTTTACATTGTGATGCCAAGGAAATAACTGACAATATACTGATAAAATATAAGAAATGCCTTTTACTGCCAAGAAAGCATACCGTACCATGAAAATTCTAGTATATCACGTGACTAATATCAACCTAACATTTTGGACATAATGACTACCAAAAAACGAAACAATACTAATGCCATGCTTGACCGATAAGTTGACTTAAAATATGGAATCGCAAATACAATATTTGAGAAACGAAGAAATTAATTATAAAATGGCCATAACATTCCGGCCTCCTAATTGTATATAAATGACAATTATCAATACTATTTTAAAATATGGCCATAAGAACATACAAAATGCAAATATGAGTTTACATCATGATGCTATTCATATTATACATGTACATTACTATTTATAACTTTGTGTCTGCCTCTAAAAGTAAAACTAGTTTATCTATAGGGCGTTCAAATTCACTGTTCCTAGATTTCACTTTTACAAATCTAACTAAACCATGTTTGTCTGTTTTCACTTCAATAACTTTTCCTAAACACCAGGAATTTCTGGAAACTGTATTGTCTACTAATAAAACAATATCGTCTATAACTAAATTACGTTTTGGCATAAACCACTTCTGTCTCTCTTGAAGCATACACATATACTCCTCACTCCACCGTTTCCAAAATAGATCTGATAAGTATTGGATCTGTCTCCATTTTCTTCGTACAAAATTATCAGTTTTTTTAAATGTTCCTAAGGGAAATGATCCAGAATTGTTTAACAATAACAAATTATTAGGCGTTAATACAGTTAAGTCATTTGGGTCATCTGAGCAGAGTGTTAAAGGTCTGCTATTTATGATATTTTCTATTTCACTGAAAAGGGTTTGTAAAGAATCATCATTTAAACGAATACACTGTTCTTTCATTAAAGCAAATAATAACTTTCTAATTGTCCTAATTTGCCTTTCCCAAATTCCTCCGAAATGAGAGGCAGTGGGAGGATTGAATTCCCATTTAATAGAATCATTTAAGAATAAATGTTGAAGTTTCTGGTGATCTAATTTTTTAAATTCTGCCTTAAGTTCTTTGTTTGTTGAAATAAAATTTGAACCATTATCAGATTTCATGATGCGAACCGGTCCTCTTCTGTTTGTAAAACGTCTTATTGAATTCACACACGCATCTGTGTCCAACGAATACGCCATCTCTATATGTATTGCACGAGATTTTAAGCACGTAAATACCACACCATATCTTTTAACAATACTACGTCCTTGTTTTATTTCATATGGTCCGAAATAGTCTACACCAGTAACAGTAAATGGGGGTTCATCACCAATTACTCGTTCAACTGGCAAATCTGCCATCTTTTGCTCACCAACTTTAGCTCGATAATGGCGACAGGTAACACACTTCGATACCAGGCTTCTTATAGCTGCACTAGCTCTTGGCAACCAATATTGTTCTCGTAACTTTGTCAACATAGAGTTTTTACCAAAATGTCCCACCTTATGATGAACTTCCTGTAATATAAGCTGGGAAACATATGAGTCCTTTGGCAGAATAATTGGGTGTTTCATGTCATATGCCAGATTTGATCTTTGTAAACGTCCACCAACTCTGATCAACCCGCTTTTCATATAGGGGTCTAGTTTCAGCAATGAACTGTCTTTAGTTACATTTGACACCTTTTGAAGAGAAGTTATCTCTTTTGCAAAATGCTTATGCTGGGTATATTTCAAAATTTTGTTTTCTGCTTCTTCTAGGGATTCAAGTGAAAGAATAGGAAAATTATTCTTACTTGGGTATGAGTTCTTCTTTAGTCTATCAATTCTACCATTAACTAACTTAACTCTCTTCTCAGGATCTCTTTCTTCTTTCAACAAACTGGTATTTATTTGATTTCTTTTTTGAATCCAATACTGAAGATTCTTCATACCAGTTATCAACCAAGCTACCATTTTCTTCAGTTTTGACCAGGATGAGAAGTAGTGTAGAATTCTATCCATGATATTTGGATTAGAACTATCAATATCTGTTGATGCTGTTATCAGTTGTACTTTTTTCACCTCAACATCATTATCTGGTAAAGCAAGGTTTAATTCTGTCTTGGGCCATTCTATTTCTGGTTTCCATAGAAATGTAGGACCTTGTAACCATCTCATGTTTGAAGTACATTGTTGTCCTGATATACCTCTTGAAAATTCATCTGCTGGATTAGATTTTGAATCTACATATTTCCATTGTGAAAGCTGTGACGATTCTCTGATATGACTAACTCTGTTGGCTACGAATGTCTGAAATCTGGTTGTTGTATTAGCTAGGTAACGTAATACACTGTAACTGTCAGTCCAATAAAATATGTTGGTATCATTGAAGGTTGCATCTAGCTGCTTAATTACCATTTGACTTAGACGAAGGGAAGTAACTGCTGCTGTCAGTTCTAGTCTTGGTATTGTTATTCTTTTTAGTGGTGTAACTCTTGATTTCCCAAGAACAAGAGAACAATGAATTTCATCATCTTGATTAATTTGACGTAAATATAAAGCAGCACCATATCCAGACTCACTGGCATCGGAAAAACTGTGTAACTGACAGGTTTTTACTCTTCCAAAATTACTTGGTTTGTAGCATCTTGATAATGAAACTTCTTGTAGGTTTGGTAGATACAATAACCATTGATTCCATAGTTGTAAGATATTTTCAGGAATTTCATCATCCCATTGTACTTTTAGCTGACATAGATTTTGTAGAATGATTTTTCCTGGTAAAATTAAAGGAGCAGCTAATCCTAAAGGATCATATATAGAGCATATTGTAGACAGGATTCCTCTTTTTGTGGCTGGTTTACTTTGTAATTGAATTTTAAATCCAAGATTGTCCGTTTCTGCATTCCAATAGACTCCCAAAGCTCTCTCCACTGGCAAATCATCACTGTCCAAGTTCAACTGTCTAAGTCCTTTGGCACGATGTTCATCAGGAATGGTTTCTAATACTTGTCTACTGTTACTGATCCATTTCGATAATTCAAAACCACCTTTTCTACAAATATCATTGAGGTCCTTTACCAATTTGATAGCTTGAACTTCATTTGGCACAGAACGTAAGCAATCATCAACGTAGAAGTTTCGCCTTAAAGTTCTTGCAGCTTCTTTGTTTGATTCTGTTTCATAATCTTCTGATGTTCTTTTTAAAGCAGATATGGCACAACTGGGTGATGAAGTTGCACCGAATAAATGAACTGTCATTTTGTAGATACATGGTTTGCTGTCAGTGTCACCATTTGGATACCACAAAAATCTCAGGTAATCTGTATCTTTTACAGGAACATTAACCATGTAATACATTGATGTAATGTCTGCCATTATAGCTATTTCTTCTTGTCGAAATCGTAGTAAAACATTAATAAGTTTATTGGTTAAATCTGGTCCACTAAGTAACATCTGGTTTAAAGAGATACCATGAAATTTGGCAGAACAATCAAATACCACTCTTATGTTAGGTTTGTTGGGGTTATACACTCCATGGTGCGGAATATACCAAACATTCTTGTTACTTTCTGTTTTTTCTTCATCAATTTTGATTGCGTATTTCTTGTCTATGATTTTATTCATAAATGCTGTATAATCTTCTTTAAATTGTGGATTTTTGTCCAGTTTCTGCTTCAAATATTTCAACCTTTGCTCAGCTTGTGAAATGTTATCTGGTAGTTTAAAGTTTTCAGTTTTGAATGGCAAACCAATCTCATAGTGTCCACTCTCAGTTTGTTTTATAGATGAATCTACCATTTGTAGGAACCTTTTGTCTTCCATACTATTTTCAGCTTTTTCATCTGAAGGTTTTTCAGGAAAATCGAAATTTATTGATCGATGAACCAGAGACTCCAATTTATCTATTTCACCAACAGCATTTACTTGACATCTATTGACGATGATATTATTGACTGTTTGGATTCTATTAGCTTTATGTTTTCTGACAACGTTCCATACCATCCAACCCAAGGCTGTTCTTGATGCATGAGGAGAACCAAACTCGCCTCTGATGACTTCTAACGGTGTGTATGCATCTGCTATTCTATTTCCAATAAGCAATCCAACTTCAGCATCAATTTGAGGAAGTCTGACATTCTTGAGATGTTCCCAATTTGCAACATCATCTTCAGTTGGAATGAGGTCATGGGTGACTGGCATTTTGTCTTTGGTATATACTTTTGGTAAGGGTACAATATTCTTCATGTCAAGATCTAAGATTTCAAGGTTGTGTAGAACATAAGTAGCCATGTTGTATGGTAAGCCCATAGTGTTCAACGTAATTATTTTGCGCTTGCCCATTATTCCTAATTGACGCATAAGATTGACTGTACAAAAGGAAGCACTACTGCCATTGTCTCTGAATGCATAGGTCTGAATAAGTTTATTGCCACCTTTTAATCTGATAAGTACAGGAATTATATTCATAGTACATACACCTTCTCCGGCCTCCGTAGATTCACTACAAGCAGTGGTAAGAGAATTGTTTGAATGTCTTTCATGAAATTCTTGGTCATGCAATATTGTGGGATGCCATCTTGAACATGTGTCACATTTTAATTTAGTCTTACAATATTTGATGGAATGTCCTTCTTTTAGGCAACCAAAACAAAGTCTTACACCTTTTAAAAAATCAATTCTTTCTTGATAAGTTTTCTTCAATATTTGATAACAATCTGGTAAGCAATGATTTTGTCTTTTACAAAATAAACATTCATTTGCAGCTTTATTATCATTGTCTTTGCTAACAGATGTTGTTAAAACCTTAAATTTTTTATGACTCTTAAATTGTTTATTTTTATCATCATTTAAAGCTTCTCTACCATAAGTTGGATCTGTTGCTTTCTTTGCTTCACTCTTCACAAATTTGACAAAATGATTAAATGTAACTTTCTCATCTTTATCTCTTAAGCTCTGATACAAAGTTCTCCACTTTTCATGAAAGGAATAAGGTAGTTTCTTCAGTAATATCTGCATATTCTTTTTATTCTCTAAAACTTTAACATCTTCAAAGTTTTGTACTGCTGCTTCGCATTCACTTAGAAATATTCCAAAATTGTCTAAACCTTTAGGGTCATCTGCTGCAATCTTGGCCCAATCCAATGCTCTTTCAGCATATGTTGCTGCAGTTGCTTCTGGATCTCCATAGCGTTCTTCCATTTCCTTAAGTGCTGCTGGAAAGCCTACGTTGGAATCCATATGACCATAACCAGTGATTATTCTATTAGCTTCACCAGTTGTATAGTAATCTAACAAGTTCATTTTTTCATCATCACTGTCAACACTACTCGTAAAGTAATTAAATTGTCTCATAAACTTCCTATATAATGTCATATCAACTCCACTAAACTTCTTAATCTCAGTTTTAGGTTTTTTCATTTCTCGAACTACTGACATGACAATATCTTCAGTTGACTTTTCAGAAGATGAAGATGAATTTAAATTGCTTCTATTAACATCAACTGGATTGTGATGTTCTTCTGTCTTAACACTAACAGGTGTTGTAAAAGAGGAATTATGAGCTGGTAATGTTGAAGGGGGATAATTTGATATTTCAAAATCAACTTTACTTGTGAAATCTTCAGCTTCATAGTCAATGTCAATTTTAGCAGAAGCCATTGCTAATTCCATTTTGAGTTCCAACATTTCTTCTCGTTTTCTAATGTCAAATTTAGCTTGCTCGATCGCTTGTTTTTCTTTCAACAAGTGCATCTTGGCTTTAACTTCTGCTAATTCTGTTTTAGCTTTATTTTCAATAGCCGCACTCACTTGTGAAATACTATCTTGAGGTTCTATCTTAGATGACAAAAACCAGGGTGAATCAAAGTCTTCATCAATGTTCTGATTTACAACACTAGCGTCTCCAATGTTATAACTGTAATCATCATCCACTATTTGAAGTGTCTTCTTTTTACTGGATTTCTTTTTAAACACAGCTCCCTCCATGTTAAGAATGTCACTAGTCTAACACGTTAATATAATGTAACTGCCAATGTTCAGGGCTCTAGAATGTTAATGCGCACAATTGATTGGTTCATAAAGTTTATTAAATTACAGGATTAATTGGGTACATAAAACTTCCATCAGATCAACATAACAAATCTTGAAGGTATAGCGTGCGATTAACTGAAAATACACAATATTAAGTAATATTAAATACCGTGTTATTAGACGAATCTCTCCTGAACAATTTTACATTGTGATGCCAAGGAAATAACTGACAATATACTGATAAAATATAAGAAATGCCTTTTACTGCCAAGAAAGCATACCGTACCATGAAAATTCTAGTATATCACGTGACTAATATCAACCTAACATTTTGGACATAATGACTACCAAAAAACGAAACAATACTAATGCCATGCTTGACCGATAAGTTGACTTAAAATATGGAATCGCAAATACAATATTTGAGAAACGAAGAAATTAATTATAAAATGGCCATAACAGCCTTAAATATTAAGGTATGAGTAGATAGTTAGCAATAAAGAATCCGTTGTGGTTTGATTCACCAATCTTCAATAAATAAAACAAATATTAATCTCCCTTTAATAATAAAACTTTTAAATTACTAAAAACGATAATTGTACTAACCTACTACTTTAAAGTATAACAATACAGCACAATATTATGGGATATAATACACACTTCTTTGTACCTAATAAGATAAACTATACTTATTACTCGATTACCCGATTTTGTCATTCTTTGGACGACTTTCTTTTATTAACAGAAACGTCTTACTTTATACAGATATTTATTAAAATGCTATGCTGTGGCCTGATAAAACGATCTCCGGTAAGACAAATATTAGTTTTGGTTACTTCCCTTAAAACATAAGTCAAAATTCTAAAACCTTGTTCCCTTTTTTGAACTACAAAGCCAAAATCAATGAGCCTTGAACACAAACTGAATAAAGCAATGCTGTAACTGCATGCAAGGTCATTTTTTGAAAAATGTCATTCTTTGGACGACTTTTTTTTTATTAACAGAAACGTCTTACTTAACAGATATTTATTAAAATGCTATGCAATTAAAAAGTTCGGTCAATGAAAAATCTGTTGTGGCCTGATAAAACGATCTCCGGTAAGCCAAATATTAGTTTTGGTTACTTCCCTTAAAACATAAGTCAAAATTCTTAAACCTTGTTCCCTTTTTTGAACTACAAAGCCAAAATCAATGAGCCTTGAACACAAACTGAATAAAGCAATGCTGTAACTGCATGCAAGGTCATTTTTTGAAAAAAATTTAAACTTTACCCTTTTTTTTCATAAACAAAATTTTAACAAAATCAAAATTTTGTGCCACGCCCACGTCAGATTTTTTTTATCTTATTTTACATCTTACTATGGCTGAATTATCAAGCCTTTGCATCTATTGGTTAATGAGATATACAATAATAAATGTCAAAAAAGGTCAAAATCTATAATCGGAAATTTTGAAATTAATAAACCTTGTTCCCTTTTTTGAACTATACAGCCGAAATAGCTAAAATTTTGATATAATTGAGATAAAGTAATGAGGTTGGTGTGTGCAGAAGCATTTTTCAAAAAAATTTAGTCTATATGGATTTTTTCCAGACAACAAGATGTTAACTTAACGAGATATACAATCATAAATGTCAAAAAAGGTTAAAATCTATAATCGGAAATTTTCGAAATTAATAAACCTTGTTCCCTTTTTTGAACTATACAGCCGAAATAGCTGAGATTTTGATATAATTGAGTTAAAGTAATGAGGTTAGTGTGTGCAAAAGCATTTTTTTTAAAAATGTAGTCTATATGGATTTTTTCCAGACAACAAAACGTTAACAAAATTAAAATTTAACCCGGATGTGCCACGCCCATGTCAATTTTTTTTTGACGTATACATTTATATGGAGTATGTTCACTTATGTTCCAAGTCTCAAGCCTGTAAAATTAATAGATCATAAACTATGCATATATTAAAGTCAAAAAATTCAAAAAATCGGGTAAAGGTTTTCAAAATTGCAAAATTTAAGAAAAAAACAATTTTGCATTACCGTACATTGTGATATATCGTTCGAAAGAGCTCATGAAGCCCATTCAGAATATGCAAAAATGAACCTTCTAGGTTAATTAGGTCACCTGTAGGAGCAGTACAAAGTTGCGAATTTGGCTATTTTTGGACACCTATAAAACCGGAAGTTAATATCGGAGGTCAAATATTAAAGTATCATCAGGTAGCCAAGGTCGATGACCTTTGACCTACTTAAGGTCAAGGTCATCAAAGGTCAAGGTCACGAGATATTAGCATTCAAAAACTGAAAACAATTCAACCGGAAGTTGTATAAAAGGAAAATCGAAATTCAAAATTCGGCCTCCTAGTTTCTGGTCGGAATCGACTATAGTTTCCAGAAATACAAACAGCTAATACACCACACTTACCACCAAGGCCCCATTTTTCGTTTTATAAAAATATTACAAATCAACATGGCGGCCAAAGTATTTTTTTCGGGCTAAATTTTATTTTAAAATCGGCTGTAGAATTACGATTAATAACGATATACATAATTTCGTTGAAATATTTCAATTACACCGGAAGTTATTCAACCGGAAGTGAAAATCGATTTTCCACTTTAACCGGAAGTGACGCAAAAAATTTGAATACGTCAAATTGTTAACGTTAGTGACATGCATCTTTTATTAAAATTTCAGATTAATCCGAAAAAAACTGAAAAATGATCCGAAAATTTCGAACTTCGGCCAAAAAATGTGTACTATGAATTTTCGAAATTTGAATTTTTTTAACTCGTATCATATTGGAATTTAGTCACAGATTCCAAAAAACAAAACGTTAACAAAATTAAAATTTAACCCGGATGTGCCACGCCCATGTCAATTTTTTTTTGACGTATACATTTATATGGAGTATGTTCACTTATGTTCCAAGTCTCAAGCCTGTAAAATTAATAGATCATAAACTATGCATATATTAAAGTCAAAAAATTCAAAAAATCGGGTAAAGGTTTTCAAAATTGCAAAATTTAAGAAAAAAACAATTTTGCATTACCGTACATTGTGATATATCGTTCGAAAGAGCTCATGAAGCCCATTCAGAATATGCAAAAATGAACCTTCTAGGTTAATTAGGTCACCTGTAGGAGCAGTACAAAGTTGCGAATTTGGCTATTTTTGGACACCTATAAAACCGGAAGTTAATATCGGAGGTCAAATATTAAAGTATCATCAGGTAGCCAAGGTCGATGACCTTTGACCTACTTAAGGTCAAGGTCATCAAAGGTCAAGGTCACGAGATATTAGCATTCAAAAACTGAAAACAATTCAACCGGAAGTTGTATAAAAGGAAAATCGAAATTCAAAATTCGGCCTCCTAGTTTCTGGTCGGAATCGACTATAGTTTCCAGAAATACAAACAGCTAATACACCACACTTACCACCAAGGCCCCATTTTTCGTTTTATAAAAATATTACAAATCAACATGGCGGCCAAAGTATTTTTTTCGGGCTAAATTTTATTTTAAAATCGGCTGTAGAATTACGATTAATAACGATATACATAATTTCGTTGAAATATTTCAATTACACCGGAAGTTATTCAACCGGAAGTGAAAATCGATTTTCCACTTTAACCGGAAGTGACGCAAAAAATTTGAATACGTCAAATTGTTAACGTTAGTGACATGCATCTTTTATTAAAATTTCAGATTAATCCGAAAAAAACTGAAAAATGATCCGAAAATTTCGAACTTCGGCCAAAAAAATGTGTACTATGAATTTTCGAAATTTGAATTTTTTTAACTCGTATCATATTGGAATTTAGTCACAGATTCCAAAAATGAAAACCCGAGCAAAATCGGCCCAAAGATGTGGCTTCCAGGGTCAAAAAACCTGTTTTTGCTGATGTTGCATTGTGCAACTTGTACTTTTGCAAAAATTTTCCAATTTATATTTATGCAATACCTCGAAAAAAATGGACCTCAGAAGTTGCAAAAAGGTTGCTGCAGCTGTTGTGGTTTAGGCTGTGTACTGATTGTAAAAAACGAAAAAAAAAAAAAAAAAAAAAAACATTTCGAAAACAAACTGGGACTTTGCGGTAGCAAAGTCCCACAATAAAGGAAATATTGAGTGAGTGAACATTCTATCAAATAAGTTATAAAGCTGAGTGAATTAGTACTCTTCAGTGAGAGGTGATTCAGTTGGGTGTGATTGTCTACTGAACAGTAACTGTAAGAAAGAACAGAGTGTTAACTACTATTCAACTAATTATGAGCCAAGTTAATGAGCAAGTGATTTTAGGGAGTATTGATCCAAGAGTTGATAAAAATCCAAACAAACGCTTTAGAGAAAGTTCAACTCAGTCTGATACAGCTAGTGATATAAGTTTTGAAATGAATACAGATATAAATGATAATATTGCCTCCTTACAACAGAAAATGGATGAAAACTTCAAACAAATGATTACAAAAAGTGACATTGAGTGTATAATAGGAAAAATGAGTGAAAGCATTTTACAGAAAGTAAGAAGTGAAATTAAAATGGAGATACGGTCATTAACTGACGAGACAGCCAAACTTCAAGATAGGAGTGAAGAAACTGTATTAATAACGGAAAACCTCAAGAAAATGATGTATTGAAAAAGCATATCAGTGAAATGAAACAGCAACAAGCCTGTACAGAAACTAGAATGAATGAAGCTATCAGAATGGCTAATTACAATGAACAATATTCTAGAAAAATGAACATTAAAGTTTTTGGAATTAAAGAAGAGACTGGAGAAAACATCAGAGTGAAATTTTGCAGCCTTGTGAGTAAGGTAGCAAATATAGACTTGTCTCAACAAAATATAGCAGCTATACATAGACTCCCATCATCAATACCAAACCAACACAGGCCTATCATCGTAAATATTCGATAGTAGTGAAACAAAATCTATGGTGATGTCAAAAAGACAATCCTTTAATAACAGTTTCAAGATTTTTGATGACATAACTATACGAAACCGAGAACTACTAAATCGATTAAGAACGAATAAAGACCTGTCAGCATGGTATAGCAACTGTAATGTGTATGCAAAAGTAGAAGGCAGAAAACGAGTTAAAATAGAACTTTTTGAAGACACTACCTCCATCAACAGTAAAGTCAACAAGTCTCCATTAGAAGATAGAGAAACAAGAAACAGACGAGAAACCAGAAAACACCAAGTATAGAACGGTAAACTCTTACTTATACCAATATATTAACTGTGAAATAACTGTGAAATTTAACATAACATTTTTTCGGATACATTTGAACTAAATCAGTTTTAACCTTTACCCTACTTAATTAACGTAAATTGTCATAATTTCACATTACCGTCAAAGAGTCCACCTTGGCTTCACAGATGCCAAGGCAGACCAACTTACGTGGAGATGAGCATTTGTGCTACCCCCGGGTTTATCAATTGTACTGTCCAAAACCTTTACGCAACAATACATGTACATGTATATATCCTGTGTAAATATAAAAACTTTCAATCTATTGTGTGTAAGACAAATCTCATATAAAATAAAGATTAAAATATTTTTAATAATTAAAATGAAAACAATAAAAACTGTTGTAATTACTCCAAACTATGTAGTTCAAATTATATTGATAAAACTGTATCATAATATAGTAGTCCTGTTAGCGATTTTTTTTCCAAGTATTTACACAATTTTCTCTAAATGTCCGACGATATTGATTTAATTTCAGTAAATTGTCGAGGGCTTTGCGATAGAAATAAGCGTTTAGATATCTTTGAATACCTAAAAAAAAAAAAATTTTGATATATGTTTTCTTCAGGATACTCACTGGGACGAAAAAATGATAACACGGATTAAGCTAGAATGGAATGGTTACTGTGCTATTTGTCCCTTTAAAACAAATGCTAGGGGGGTGGCAATATTATTTAAACACTCCCTTGATATAAAAATCTTAAACACTAACATTGATAAAAACGGTAACTTTATTGTTTTAAACACATTAATTAATAATAGTCAATTTACACTTATCAACATATATAGTTGATATAAAACCAGGATACAGAACTGACCATTCGCTAATTCAAATAAAATTTAATATGACGAATCATAAACGTGGACAAGGTTATTGGAAATTTAACAATTCACTTCTATCAGACACCTATTTCATCAGACAACATCTATTTTATCTCAAACGCTTATATGCTGCCACCCCTTATACTGATGAATTTCTTTCTACGAGTAACAACTTTGAGTTAACTATAGAGGAACCTTTATTTTTTGAAACAATTCTAGTTGTCCTTCGTGGTATTATAATATCGTATGCATCGGATAAAAAGAAAAAAGTAAATATAAAAGAAAAACTTTTAGAAACAGAAATAAAAAATCTAGAAGAAAATTTAACAGAGGATAAGATAGATAAATATAATAAACTGAAAAGTGACTTGGAGGAAGTTGAGAAGGAAAAATTAAAGGGTAGGATTATAAGATCAAAAGCTAAATGGCATGAAGGAGAGAAACCCACCAAATATTTTTTAAATCTTGAAAAACATAATTATATTAATAAAACTATAAGTGTATTAGAAACTGAAGAAGGGGGGCAAATAACGGAGCAAAACGAAATTTTGAATAGTCAAAAAGAATTCTATGAGAAACTTTACACTAAAAATACAGAAATATCGGAAAACTTGTTCAATACAAAAAAATGGACAGAATGCAAATATAACATCTTGTCTGAAAAAGAAAAAGAAAATCTAGAAGGCCCGATGACGTTTGAAGAATTAAGCAATTGTCTGAAAAAAATGAAATCTGATAGAGTCCAGGACAGTAGTGTAGGTAGACTCAATTCGGTCGCACCTTTCCCCATGCCATTTTCATCCCATGGGGAAACTTGCAACCAAATTGAGTCTACCCAAAACACACCTTAACACCCTACATTTCATAAAACAGCCTACATTTTTCATAGAATTCTTACGACAAACACCTTCAATAAATTTCCTACATTCCATCAAGTCCCTACCTAGCATAAAATACCCCAAATTCCATCATAAAATACCTCAAATTACATATTATCCCACTATTTGAAAATGATTTATTTATCTTAGAAATCCATTGTGGTCTGGTTTTTATTAAGATCGACAGACTTGTGTACCCTTTAACCATGTTGCATTATCATGATATTGTAAGGTCTTTATTATAGATCAATATTGCATGAATATATAAACATCAATACATTGATTACTATGAGCTCACTGCAGGTAAATGGAAACAAGCTGTTTCTAAGAATAGTATTCAGTTTGCGTTCTTTGTTTGAGACAGACACATCTACAGGGGAAACATGGCAGAAGAAAGCATGTCAGTGGGATCTCAATCTTCAGACACAGGTAAGTACATTTTAATATGTAATTATCTGTCATTTTTATACGCCCTCATCTCTCTATGAGGACGTATATTGTAGTCACCCCTGTCCGTCCGTCCGTCGGTCTGTCCGTCCGTCCGTCCGTCGGTCCGTCCGTCGGTCCGTCCGTCCGTCAACATTTGCTCGTAAACGCTCTAAAAACTAGAGTTTTTGACGGAATCAAATGAAATTTGATATGTGTATACATATTCATAAAACGAAGATCAAGTTCTAATTTGAGCTATTTTCGATCGTTAGAAGCAGAGTTATTGCCCTTGCCCCAAATCCGCCGGTTCGTCCATCAACATTTCCTTGTAAACGCTCTAAAAACTAGAGTTTTTGACGGAATCAAATGAAATTTGATATGTGTATATATATTCAGAAAACGAAGATCAAGTTCGAATTTCAGCTATTTTCGATCGTTAGAAGCAGAGTTATTGCCCTTGCCCCAAATCTTAAATATGCTATTACTCTCTTAGTTTTCAACCGATTTTGATGAAACTTAAAATGGATGTTATTGGACCTAAATTGAAAGGTTTGAGAAAGTTTAGTTTTCTCCTGATTAAATTTTTTCCTTTTTCGACTTTTTCGTTAGGCGTATATGGCCGTGGTCCACTATCTTTATAGTATTCCTCCCTTGGTCATGAACTTATTAGCCCAAAAGTGAGCATCAATTCCTTTTCATTTCTGAATCACCAGAAACAGATAGCGTAGAATGGACAAAATATCTTAAAATATTTCCAGAATCTTTTAGAAAAGCATCATTGGCCAGAATGTTTTAAAATATTTCCCTCATTGTACACTGTAAAATACACTTTGATCAAAAAAGCCCAAAAAGGAGATGGAAGCTGAAACATACAACTCATTTCAGTTTTGACCAAGAATTCCAGAAAATTTTAGGAAAAAATGGCCAAAATATCTTATAACATTGGTATTCAGTGGACATGACCATCAGAAGACTGTTTGTTGACTTGAAGACAATAAATAATAGTTATGTATTAACAGAGTATCTTATCGATATTTTAGGTGTGTCTGCAGCAGCGCGTGCCTTTATAGAGTCTATAGGTAAAGTGGGGTATTCAGGAAAACTTCATTGTAAGGGTGGAGCAGAAGAAATTGGTAAGTCCTTAATCCTCTTTATATATTTATAGTTTCATAGCATTATATTCTTTATATTTATTTATAGATAAGTTTTCACACAACAATTTTCTATGTCAATAGATTTAGTGGTCAAAGATGACTATTTGACCAACAATACAATAGTAATAGGCTACACAGCTGAAATTATATCCATGTTTTTGACTTGTTACTTGACAGCACTAACTGTTTCCACTGACAAAAAAGCTGGCTTTAAGCTAGCTTTCTTGTGTTTCCACTGGGAAATATCAATGGAAACACAAAAGCAAACCGGCTTTTTCTCGGTAATAGGGGGCGCTGTTTATTGTTGACTGGTAGCGTAAATGAGACTTGTAGATCGCCTATAATGTGTGATTTATGATCAAGGCTAAAGTCGTTCAGGAACCAGTAAAACTCTATGTAAACGCAACATGTTCGTCAATAAAGCTAGCTCTAGGCTAGCTTAGAGCTAGCTTTCCTTCACAATTCTCAGTGTAAATGCGGTTATTGACTGTATGTTTTCATAGGGCCTCTACCCACTGCCAACTGATCTTTAGAGTACTACTCAATTTAATTTCTCATTTCTCATTGGATTATGACTACTATATTGTTGGATTATGGCTCTATAAATATACATGTATTGCTCAAAATGTTTGGTTATATTAGTTTGCGATATCAGCTGCTGCTGGAAGCGAACGTTAACTTGTCATCTACCAACCAACCTGTTTGGTTATGGCGTCATAGGGTCCCTGATTCTTTTTGGGCTACAATATAGTTAGTCAACCTTACTCTAACAGACAGTAAAAAGATGGTGTTATGTATAACTTTCTTAAAAGGTTGTGGAACCTTCTTGGTAGGTTGGGGAATTGTCTTGATAGGTGGTGAAACCTTGTTGATTGATTGTGTAACCTTGTTGATAGGTTGTAGAACCTTCTTGATAGTTTGTGAAACCTTCTTGATAGTTTGTGAAACCGTCTTGATATGTTGTGAAACCGTCTTGATAGGTTGTGAAACCTTCTTGATAGGTTGTGAAACCGTCTTGATAGGTTGTGAAGCCTTCTTGATATGTTGTGAAACTTTCTTGATAGATTGTGTAACCGTCTTGATAGGTTGTGAAACCGTCTTGATAGCTTCTTGGTAGGTTGTGAAACCGTCTTGATAGGTTGTGAAACTGTCTTGATAGGTTGTGAAACCTTCTTGATTGGTTGTGAAACCGTCTTGATAGGTTGTGAAACCTTCTTGATAGGTTATGAATTCTTGATGTAACAAGGTTCATTTCAGCCTTTGGAAGATAACTGAGAAAGTTTTCATGTGCTTATTAATTCTTCAACATCACTCTCAGAATATTGTAATGTTTGCTGTAACTGCACTGAACTAGATCACTTTTGACAAAAAAGGAGAGTAGGCTAAGTCACAAGAGCAACATAGCCACAGAATGATATAAGATTTAACTGCATGTGTAACATGAAAGTAAGAGGGGATTTAACATCAGTATACGAAATATTTTAAAATCACGATGAGAAAGCTACGCAAAATTCAACAGTGTACCCTAATCACCCAACTACTAGCATTCTGTCTAAATATTGACTTTTAACTCAACTCTACTTGTTTGTCGCTTCTAATGAAAGAAATAAGTTTGTCAAATAAACACTTTACCAGAACGTCACTAACTTATAGTGTTTAGTTTTACTATAGTTTATAGCTTCATACCTCTTTCCTTTATATCCAGTGGTCATTGGTCAAAGGTCAGACAAGAAATCTTTTAAAATGAGAATATATTTTTTTGGACAATGTTTATTGATTCTGGTTTGATTGAAACTTTCGGCTGAATAAGGATATTATTTTATTAAATTTTTAAAAAGAATTGCAAAAAGGTTATGTGGCATTTGTATGTATTGGAAATATCTATGGTTTTTCAAATTACACTACTTCACATAAGGTTAAGATACCTTTTGAATGTGACAATAAACTGAAGCCCTGTATTCTTAAAGGGATTGTAAAGAGGTTTTCTAAACTTTGTAAATGTTTCGGGGACACTAATAACATCAATTTGCGCCATTCCGACATCTGTGGTTCTTGCAATTCCACTAAAACTAACAAGTTTTATGACGTCACTGACCGTGATCTACCGGAAGCTACTATTGATATCTATACAAATCACTGTCAGTGACGTCATAAAACACGTTAGTTTTAGTGGAATAACAAGAACCACAGACGTCCCTGATGCACATACAAAGTTAACCTCTTTACAATCCCTTTAAAGATCAGGCTTTTTGGTACCATTTTCCAAAACCATACTCTGATATTTCATTCTTCTGCTCAACAAAATTATACCGTGGCACTTTAGAGTATCATCATTTCCAGAATGTTGTCAAAATTCACAGATTTTCAGATATTACCATTATAGCATATTGTTATTACTATGGTAACAGTCTCTAAACAACAAGAGTTCCAATTCAAAGAGTTCATAATAGGTAGTTTATAACAAAAATTATTATTTTTACTGAAAAAGAATTTGATTTTGATTTTTAGAAATTGATCTAGATAGCGGAAAATTACTTTATCAACTTATAACGAAACTATATTTTGATTTTAAAATTATCAGAGAATGAACTGTCTGCATAAATTGTTAAGTTGAAAAAAAGCAAAACTGAATCTAACAATGTGCGAACTGTCCGAGTGAAATGGACCTGACTAGATGTGATATAAAATGTCCAGTAGTAAATTGACATTCTAGACCAAGTCAATGTTATTTTCACTGATTTTGTCAGTTTTAAGACCATGGTATTGATTTGAACCGGATCACTAAAATTGATTTTAGTTCTTTATACTTTGTATTATGTTTGTCTGTAACTACAAGTTTGTAGTTTTTGGTCACTTTTCTTTAAGATTTCATATTGGTTTGTGGTCAGTGATAGGGTTTGATGAACCAATTCCTTCACTCACTCACTATGCTCATATGCCTACAGTCTAGTTTGAAAAGTTGACCCCCGTTTCACAATTGGTCACCCTGATGAGGATTGGTTATCCCAAACATGTCTTGATACTCACGGTGGTTAGAGAAAGTGATATTTTTGAAGAAAGTAGATATCAGGAGTCTCATTCTCAAAAACTTAACCCAGATAAAATCTGAATTTTAAGATATACGGCAATCTGATTGGATAATAGAACTCAATATAAAATCAGAAGACTTAAAATACTAAAATCATTTTTATACGCCCTCATCTCTCTATGAGGACGTATATTGTAGGCACCCCTGTCCGTCCGTCCGAATATGCTGTTACTCTCTTAGTTTTCAACCGATTTTGATGAAACTTAAAATGGATGTTATTGGACCTAAATCGAAAGGTTTGAGAAAGTTTAGTTTACTCCTTGTTAAAATTAAAGCTTTTTCAAGATTTAGGCCTCTTTCATCAGTTTTGAGGAGTTTTCGCCCTTTAACCTCTATACAGCAAGTGCTTCTATCAACATCAATTGCTTGTAAACGCTCTAAAAACTAGAATTTTTGATGGAATCAAATGAAATTTGGTATGTATATACATATTCAGAAAACAAAGATCAAGTTTGAATTTGGTCTATTTTCGACCGTTGGTAGCAGATCGAGTTATTGCCCTTACCCCAAAGTCTTCTATATATGCTATTACTATCTTAGTTTTCAACCGATTTTGTTGAAACTTAAAATGGATGTTATTGGACCTAAATCAAAAGGTTTGAGAAAGTTAAGTTTACTCCTGATTTAATTTAAGGCTTTTTTGTTAGGCGTATATGGCCGTGGTCCACTATCTTATAGCTGGGTGGCGTACGAGCGTGTCAAATTGTTTTCCTTGTTAAAACACTATGTTTTTTTATTTTCAGCTCAGATTTATACAACTGATATTGAAGCTCACATAAATTACCACCAGATGCATTTAGATCATTATATGGAATTAAGAGAAAAGATACTACTTGAAGGTACAGAAACAGTTGCAGATTATCATTTTGAAATGAAAAAATCACTTATTAGAAAACCAAAACCTCTAACTTTCAACAAAAGTTTTACCAAAGATAAGGAAGTGTTAAAAAAACTCAAAAATAGTGTGTGTGATTTGCCCCATTCGCAGGAATTGAAACATTTTGACAATAGTATAAACGAGGAGAATACGGTTAAAGACATAGTTAAGGATTGCGATATTTTTATTAAACAAAACTCAGCGCAAACTATTCAAGTCTATGTAACGTATGGACAGTGGCTCCAGAAACTTTTTATATTAAATTTTGGTTTATTTAGTAATTTCGTTAAAACCAATTTAAGTATTTCGCTAAGCCATTGTAGAAAACTAAGACGTCTAGCAAAACTCTGTACAGAATACCCAAAGTTTAAAACAGTCACAGTTTCACTTTCTCAATTTCTTAGTTTAATACCTGATATTAACAAGGAATTAAAAGCCAGTCCTGAACAACAAAGGTTTTGGAAAGGAACGTGATTCATAATGACTGTACAATATTCACGTTATAGAGTTTCTAGATTATACAGAATGTATTGATTCAATGCTTCACTCGTTTATGACTCTGTCTGAATGCACTATTGATTTTACCCGTAACAACTTTCTTTGTGTAATGCAACATGTTGATAATCGATATTCACCACTTGTTACGGTCCTTAGTAACCAATTTGTTTATAGAAATAATACTTGTAACTACACAGCGATTTCTTCAAAGCGGTCCCTGGATACCAGTGTTTATCCGTAGTCAAGGAGTTGATTGATACAGTATAAGTTGTTACCTCCCTTTACACATTGTTATTTATATAATAATACTTGAAACTATGGAGTTGATTAATACAGTAAAAGCTGTTACTACAAATTATTGAATTTATTTATTGTTGTTATTAAACGTTATACATGTATATGCATATAGTAAATGTATTGTATTTTATCAAAATAATTCCTCTAAAAATGGCAAATAAAATTCTTGATCCAATTTTTAGATTATACGATCCAATTCTTTATTCATTTACTCGTAAGAAAGAGGATTACATTATTATTAATGCATCTGTGGGGTCTAAATCACAATTGAATGATGGTGGTAGGGTCACTTTCGAGATCAATAGTCTGTCAAATTGGTTATTACTTTCCGATGCCTATTTCAGATGCGATTTCAAAATCAAGGACGGAACAGCAAATGAAAATAGAGTCCCACAGACTAATACAACATTAGAAAATAATTTCTTTCCTTCTTTATTTAGCGAAATGGTTTTGGAAGCGGGATCAAACCCCATAGAAACCATCAAACACCCTGGAGAATTTGACACAATGTTGAAAACAGTCCTTTACCCCAAAAACTACGATTCAGTCTCGGGTTGGATACCCGATGTTGGTGATGGGACCGTTTTAAAAGAACCAGTAAAAACTGTAGCTAACGATGCTGATATCGCTAGAATGAGAGTCATTGCCAGAAATAGCATCGAGAGAATCGGTAGAGCAGTAAACCAGGGGTTTGACAAACGAGTAAATCAGTACAATAATGTTGTTGAGGATAATAGATGGGGTAATTACGTCAATTGGAAATTATATCCTTTATTCGGTCTTTTAGAACATAGAAAAGTTTCTATAGGTTTACCATTTAAAATTCATTTACAAAGAGAAATTAATGACGATAAGATATTCTTTGGAGAAGCTAATTCAAATGCAAAATTAGAAATAACAAATCTCCAACTTTTCATACCCGTAATAACACCATCAATTGAAGTAGAAACGAGAATATTCAACTCGTTAACTAAAGACATTGAAATAGCTTTTCTTCGGCGCAACACTGTAGGGAGCATGACTTTAACTGGAGAATCCACAACATGGCCAATCACTAACAGCATTAAACCAGCAAGATATTTAATAGTTGGTTTCAAGAACTTACCAGATTCTCAGACAAATAACAACAATATCTTTAGAGTGGCAATGAACCAAACTCAAGATCCTATAATCCGTAAAGTTCAAGTAAGATTAAACAACGATAATTATCCTAACCAACCTTTAACTATTAATCCATCCACAAAGGATTATAATGAATTGTATAGAAATTATAAAAATATGTGTGAATTATTTGGAAATCCACCTCAGTTTGGATATGTAGATTTTGCAATTAATCACCCAATCTTCTGTTTTGATCTATCAGCTCATCAAGAAGATCTTTTCAAAACTGGAGTAAACATAAATATTCATATCGAAAAAACACAAGGAGATGTAACCGGTTATTGTTTATTATTGGAAGAAGCAAAACATATAATAAAAATATCCGACAGACGGATGATTCGAATAGAATAAATTAATCCCTTAAAAATGAAACCCGAAACTTTAGTAAAAAGAATAATAGACGCTATCGAAACAGAAAAGCCAACTACAATTACTTACAATGGTAAAAGAATCAGAATAACTAAAAAACTTATTGATACATATAAACACTGTAAAGTGCGAGATGATATAGATTTAGAAAGAATTGACAAGAACATAAAGGCAGGTGGATTTTTACCTTTCCTACCCTTGATCTTTGCTGGGCTTGCAGCCGCAGGTGCCACGGCCGGCGGAACGGCAGGAATAGTTCAAGCCGTCAATGCCAAGAAAGCAGCCGAAGCTGAAAAAAGTGAAAAACGTAGACATAATTTGGAAATGGAAAAGTTAGCAAAAGGTTCGGGAGTAGCAGACATATTAGGTACAGTTAAAGAATTTGGAAATCGATTTAGTGAAGAAACTAAGAAAACTGTCAAACAAGGATTAACTAAATTAGTGGATAGTATTGACACAGGGGAAATCAAAGTCAAACATAAGGGTAATGGAATAGTTTTTAAAAATATACACACTGGAGAAGGAATATATCTTTCAAAGTATAAAGGAGAAGGTGTAATTTTTGGTACATAAAAATGGGAAAGAAATTTAATCATTCAGAAATATTTCCTAATAATCCAATGCTCATGTGTATATGCGGTAGTTCAGGTTCTGGGAAAACTCATCTCACTTTTAACATGTTGACAACACCCAACCTTTTAGATTTCGATTCTTTGTATATCTACACAACAACACCAGAACAACCGTATTATCAATTTCTCGAAGCTTTAGAATATTTACCAAAGAAATATGTTCAAGAATTATTTCAATATTACGAGGACAACGATGAGATAGAAATAAAAGATATCTTAGATAACTTCATAAAAGAAAAGAATCCATCTTTCAATCCAACTGACATAAAAGTGTTTCTGACAAAAAATGTAAATGATTTGGACTTGTCTAATATTGATAGTAAACGAAAGAACTTAATATTGTTTGACGACTGTGTAGCGCAAAAAAATCAATCTGTTCAACAAGAATTCTTCACGAAGGGAAGACATCACAACTGTCACTGCTTATACCAATCCCAATCTTTTTACGGGATGGATTCTATGTTTATTAGAAAAAATGCTAATTGTTTTTTATTATTTGAATTAAACGATAAAGATTTATCTCAAATCATACAGTCGATAAATCACGGAATGGACAGAGATTCGTTTAAAAAGGTTTGTAAAGCTCAATGGAGAAATCCAGAGGAACATGGATATGTATTCGTTAATACCAGAAAACCTGCGGGTGAAAGAGTAATGATCAACATATGTTAATTTATTTTTTTAAAAATGGAATGGAATAATATTTTAAAAAGAAATAGAGAATATATCAAAGCTAAGAATAAAATAAAGACCCAAGTTGAAAATAACAGATTACAACAACTTGGATTAACGGAAAATCTACAAACTTTATTTAAACCAATATTAAAAAGTCAAGAGGATATCAAGAATAAATTAGAAGCTCCTAAACAACAAATTCAACAATCTCCTCCACAAATAGAATATCCCATTGAAGATGATGGAATCGTAATCAGGACATTAGATGATATAAAACGTTATTTTTCAAATCCAAATCCAACCCTAGCCAAAACAATAAAGCCAACAATTGATCAGGATGGATTGATTCTTAACGGTTTTAGGATACGTTTCAATCAACTCAACCCAACATTTAAGATTGACAGAATAGACGCTATATATGATTTAACACCCGGTATGATTAATCTTTTGAATGGGTATGATAAAGATTATAATTTCAAAGATTTAAATTCATACGTGGAAATTCTTACATCGACAAGGACAGGAGGACCAAAAACTTTAAGATTAAGAAGACTGGAAAAAGAATTAGATGATAACACCGATGGTAGTGATGATAACTACACTGATGATATTATAGAAGAAATCGATGACTTTTTGGGACATACAGGAGATGGTGTAATTTTTCTACCAGACAATAACGAAGAATTGCTTAATAGATTACAAATAATATTAGCGGCAATGAAGGAAGGACATCAATCACACAGACAATATAATGAATTAAATTGTATATTAAAAAGACTCCTACAAAAAGGTATCATAGATAAAAATGATTATAAAAGTGTTATTAAAAATGAGTCAACTATTCGTCATCACCTCAAATAAATCAGACATTAAATTATCTCTAGATTATGAGTATGAACTCGATCGAAATCAAGAATATGAATTGGGATTAAAGTATTTCTCTGTTTACAATTCCATTAGAAATATCAACGAAGATAATAACAAAATAAAAATATCAACAGATAATGGAGCAACATTCAAAACCATAAGTTTACTACCAGGAAGTTACGAATACATAGCCATTAACGAATACCTATCTGAATACGCAGGAAGTGTCAATGGTAAAAACAATATTGAATTCGAAGGTAATTTAAATCTGAACAAAATGAAATTGATATTAAGAAATAATAGTCAAGTTGATTTCAACGTAGAAAATTCATTGAATACGTTACTAGGATTTGATAAACGAGTATACACCCAATCAACTATAGCACCAAATAAAGCTAATATCGAGAATGATGTCGATGTGATCAATATACATTGCAATTTAATAAACGGTGGATTTTTCAATAAATACAAACGTCAGATTATTTACAGTCTTCCAACATTCACTGTACCGATAGGATATAGAATTATAGAGAAACCATTTCAAACTACGTATTTACCACTTAATTCCTTTATGATCAAAGATATAAATCTGGAAATCAAAGATGGCAAAAATAGGTTTATAGATTTTGGTAACGAGGAAATTGTTATTCAACTTCATTTAAAACAAAAAAATTAACATTCTTCTTGAAGAGTTAGATAATCAAAGTCATCAAATTCATAGTTTTCATCCAAGGACATCTCCTCTTTATCATTGTAAGGATACATGATTCCTTCATCGTTCGGTGCTTTTCTCTTTATGAGATTCAGATAACTTTTAAATTTTTTAGTTTGTTTTTCTTTAGGAATAACTATTCCATTAGTAAAACTCTTCCCCCATGGTTTATCGAATTCATTCGTTATGTCATGTCCACTAGCTAATTGAATATAATCCTCTACCTTAACCTTATAGTTCGAGTAACCCTTAAACGTTTTCTTTTCTTTTAGAACACCGTCGGAAGTTAGAATGATATTGTATTTAACTTTTGGCGCTAAATATAAACCAAATATAATTCCACCATCACCATAATCATTCTTTCCTTTACAATACTCATTTTCGGACACCAACCCAGCTTCATTTAATTTATCCCAATTGCTAGAAGAAATGTATAAACTATCGGTATCAGTATAGTATATTTCTGGTTTATAAAAACCATCTATTACGTGAATAAAATTATTCATTATTTTTTTACTGTGTGATAATATAAACGTACCTAAATGAGTGGGTGTTAATCTCGTAAAATCCTTTGGAGGAACAAACTCTTTTTCTTCGTCATTAATCTCAACAATGTATTGACTATCATTTAGTCTGTCATACTTTTTGACGTGTTTGTCGTAATTAAGGCGAAAGGTTTCTCCATTCCATAAGTGTAATGAGGTATTTCTATCCCTCTGAATAGATTTCCCATACAGGGCATTACCTAACAACTTCATGCAGTTACTGGCAACCATATCCCCTTCCTTTTTGTATTTACTCCTTAATTCCTTCAAAATCAAAATATAATCTCTATAGGGTGGATTTTTAAAATTTTCTTCGTAAACTATACCATCTAATATTTTAATAATTCGTCCACCGGCTTTCACTATTTCTTGAATATCGACTGATGTTAAAACATCTGAACAGAAACCATTTCTGAATCTGATTTTAGTGCCAGTTTCCTTTTTACCTTCTTTATTCGTGAAAGTGATTTTATCTTTAGCTGGTATGGGTTGAAAGAACATGTTTTTGGGATATTCAAACCAGACTTTTAAAATAGCAGTTCTAGGTCTGAATTTCTGTTCATTAAAGAGCTTGACAAATTTTCTATTTTCTTCTGGTAGAAACGCTCTTGCACTTTCAGCTTTTGGATATTCACCTTCTGTCATAGCGGAAGCGTACAAACCGTTGGCGTCAAATGCCATCAGTTTAGTACATTTTATTTTTTTAAGTCTCGAGTGAACTTCCGTTTTATCTGTATCACTTTTACTATATTCTTTAAATAAATCAATTATGTTATTGCTTTCAAGTTTTGTGTATTCCCTTAATACATCACAAATTTCATCCATTTTGTTCGTTTCAAATGATTTTCTGTTTGCTGAAACTCTTCCTCCTTTAATACTTTGTCTTATAAAATATCTTATAAAAGGGTGAGTATGCGAGTAAACTTTTTCTATGTTTTGCTTTTCGGTGTGTTTCAGAACCATTCTAGTACTTTCGTACCATTCTTCTTCAACCATTTCTTTATCGTAATGATATAAATAATACCAACCCTTTAAAGATAAAGATGGAGCCGTAAGATTATTTGAAACGTTTTGGAAGACAGTTTCTCTCATTGCTTTATTGTATTTTATCAAACAAGCTGCGAGACATAAGGTATCTCTTTTAGCGTACGGTTCCCATTCGTGTCTTAAAGATTCCCAATTATCTTTGGTGTATTTTGCAATATTAATATCGGCAATCTTCCTCAAATTCATCGGTAGATTAGACGAATTCCCCCATGCCTCCAAACTAGATCTTTCATGTTGATAGGAACAAGTGAGAGATATATGTTGTAAATATTTATTTTTATCAGGTATCTCTTTCTCTCTTTTCCATTTTTTCTGTAATCTTTCTTCTGTATATGGATTAGATATAGGAAGAGATAGAATTTTATTATCTGCTACTAGTGGACATTGTGTTAGTTTATCAATGGTTTGAAGTGCAACCCAGTTGTCAAAACCACTCCCGTTATGGGAAATTAAGGTTAATCTTTTTTCATCTACTCTTCCTAAACGACGCAACATCTGATCAAAACAATCTGTTCCTACAAATATTTCTACTATATTAGTCATGAGTTTGTTGTAATATTCTTCTGGAATGGGATCAGTTGGTTTTAAATCTGGGAATACTCTTTTAATTAGTTCTAGTTTTTTCCTTAGTTTTTCCAAATTGACTAAAGTACAACAATAAGGAATGGCTTTATTTTCGTTATAAGTTTCGCAATCCCATGCGTATAAAGTATCATCATGAGGGTGTGAAATCACATTTAGTTTTAACTGAGCAAAACAAGTTAGTGTGTCATCATCCCCACAGGTTCTCCATACATTTTCATCGTAATTATCTTCTATTTCTTGAATGCCTAACTTTTTGTTATTTCTTCTTATCAAACAAAAATGTTCTTTGTGTAAATAAAATACCCAATCTAATTCTTCGGATACTTTCTTTGGTTGAAAATGTCTATGTGCGGGCATATAAATTTGAAAATAAGTATTAAATTTCTTATTGAAATCAGAGATTCTAGCAGATGTCATAACTCCTTTTATGTCTAATCAGCCACCTAGTCCCCCATCCTATGCACTAATACGTTGATAAAAAATATATAACTACAATTGGTGTGAAATATCATTTTAATCAAATGACGATATGAAATATGGGTTCAGATGTTCATTGACAACAATGAACACAAATGTAATTCTAACAATTAAATCGAGATAATGTAACCAATGAATATTACATCACATATATGTAACTAAACTAGAACTCATATTACATATACATTTATGAGTTGGGCTTAAAAGAAAGATTACTCAGCCTAACAAAAATATTATCTTTCATCCCGGATAACCCAATGCCGCCCAGGAAAACCGCTTATTGCGGAAACCTGTGTCCAAACGCAAGCAGAAGGTATCTCAGAAAGAGCAGAAGGACGTCTGCTAAAACAATGGAGGAGTAGGGGAGGTGGTGGGTCTTCAACTATCTCAGAAGTTGAACCATGCAAGGTGACGTCGATGAAGTGAATGAATAACGCGGTAAGTTTTACCGCACGTGACTAAAACAGCCAATAGAAATTAACAACCAATCAAACTTCTATCCATAAATTATATTATATTCATAATATTTATTTATGTCTAATCAGCCACCTAGTCCCCCATCCTATGCACTAATACGTTGATAAAAAATATATAACTACAATTGGTGTGAAATATCATTTTAATCAAATGACGATATGAAATATGGGTTCAGATGTTCATTGACAACAATGAACACAAATGTAATTCTAACAATTAAATCGAGATAATGTAACCAATGAATATTACATCACATATATGTAACTAAACTAGAACTCATATTACATATACATTTATGAGTTGGGCTTAAAAGAAAGATTACTCAGCCAAACACATCACCAGTGATGTTTAGCCCAAACCCTAGATAATTCACACCAAAAGAAGCTAGTTAATGTAACAAAAATTATTCTTGCTGATCAGACGCTTACTTTGCACTTCAAAATAATATAATGCAGCATAATACAGAGGAATACATGAAAATAAAAAACACTATTACTAATAACCAGTCCGGGCCGCAGTGGGTAAAAAGAAACACAAGCAGAAACAAAGTACCAGCCTAACGCTGACAACTCTGAAACTACAAGTGTAAGTTTGGTATCCTAACATAAGATTTGACAGCATTACTTTTCCATCGTCCCATTTTTTGTATTGCTTCCTCAGAGTAACCCTTCATGAAAGCAGATGTCGCAGCTCCCATTCTAAAGGAATGTAGTTTATATTGGTTAACATTAAGCCCTAAAAAAGTTATCAATTTATGTAAAGACGAGTTAACAAAATTATAAGTCACAGGTGTTTCCCCAGGAAATTGAAACAAAGGACCTGTTTTATGTGGACAAAATTTTAAATATTCCAGAAGCAGACAAGGAGCACAACTTAATTTGTTTTCAGAAATACATGTGCAATGTAATACAATTTTAACGGGCGTGTTAGACGACTTATGCTTAAAATGAAACATAGATATTTCCACAAAGGATAACACATCTTTAACAAATGAAAACTGTACAGATCTTGTGTAAATGACATTAACCGATCCAGATTTAGACTTTTCAACCAGTTCACCAAGCCGAAAAAACCCGGCAAAGGCAAGTGAAAAAATAGCCCGCAGTATTATGCAATGAGCACGAACAGAAAACACAGAATTAATGGCTGATAATAACCTACACAAAATCGGATATGTAATTGGCAGTCGAGACTCATTTGATGCACTCAAACGTCTTGAACCTTTCAATAAATTTCCTATCATAAAAGAATTTGTGTCTGGATATCCAAGAGACTTCTGAACAAATGCAATAACTGATGCAGATGATGCAATGGAGCTTGGAGCATATCCTGATTCAAATAAATAAGCTAAAAAATTACATATCAAAGTTGGTGATAGAGGGAAAACTGGAGATAAATCTTTTTTAATGCAAAATTCTATAAACTTTGACCAATGTCGATAGTACGATTCACAAGAAGAAGGAGCCAATGCATTTCTTATCAATAAAGAAGCTGCAGTACTTAAAGTCGAAGCAAATTCTGTTCTATCGACTGTGGCTGTGTCTCCAGCCATGGTGCCCAACTTCTTGCCTCCTGAAACTTAAAACGTGAAAGGGAATCAGCAACGACGTTGGTTTTGCCTGGAATATGAGTAGCACGTATTAAAATATTAAATTTAATTGAAGCTAATACAAGTCTTCTCACAAGCGTCATAAGATTTCTGCAGGGAGACGTGGCTTTATTTATAACCCATACTACACATTGATTGTCAGTCATTATACGAACTTTATGATTCCTTAAAAGGTTACTCCAGTGCTCAATGGCTAAAACAATAGGAAAAAGTTCCATGACATTGATGCTTAGATCCTTCATGTCTTCAGACCAGCCACCATAAAACCATTTGGCACCTAAAACGGCAGCATAGCCTTTTGTCACTGCAGCGTCCGTAAACATTTTTAAATAATCAGAATCAACCCATTCATCATGGAGAAACATACACCGTCCATTAAAATTCTTAATAAATTCATGCCAAACTTTTATATCCAAACGAGCCGAATTAGTTAATCTGATCTTATAATATGGTTTAGCTACCCCAATTGTTAGGTCATATAATCGTCGTAAAAATGTACGTCCAGGAACAACAACTAATGTAGCAAAATTAAGAAGTCCAATTAAAGATTGTAATTCCCGGAGTGTTACTTTGCGTTTTTGTAGCGTGGCCTGAAGTGCTGCACGAATCTTGAGGACTTTCTCCTCTGGCAACCGACAAATCATTAAATTGGAGTCAACTTCTATGCCATATATTGTAATAACAGTAACTGGACCAACAGTCTTGGAAGCTTTGATGGGTACACCAAGGTTATCAGCTAATGCGAGGAATGACTGAAGAGAATTATCACACTTGGGCGAATCAGCAGGGCCAATCATGAAAAAATCATCTATCATATGGCTCATAGAAGCTTGAAATTTTGATTCCATTATCCAATGGATAGCTGTGCTGAAACGTTCAAATGTACGACAACTTATACTAAGTCCCATAGGCAAGCACATATCAGCAAAGTAGTAAATTTTTCCATTTAATGAAATTGTAAAACCTAATAAATCATAATCATCAGGACAAATTGGAAGGAGACGATAGGCATTTTGAATATCTGTTTTAGCCATTAGTGCACCCCTCCCATTCTGTTTCACTAACTGGACCACCTTATCAATTGAATCATAAGACACTTCTGTGTAACTAGGATCAATAAATGAGTTCACTGAATTTCCTGCTGGATAGGATAGATCATGGATCAATCTAAATGAGCCCTTTTCATGCTTAGGGACAATCCCCAGGGGTGAACATCGCAAGTTATCAACGGGGGGAGAATCACATGGACCAAGCACTCTACCTGCCAATAATTCTTCATTAATTTTATGAAGCAAAACTTCAAAGTTGTCTGAACACGATTTGTGATTATTTGAAAAATGAAATTGTCTCGGACCTGAATAAGGGATTTTAAAACCAAAGGTTAAACCGTTAAATAGAAATTTTTTCTCTTCTACATCATAGCCATCCAGGCACTGAACAAAATTATTTACTTTTATTGGAGTTGGTAAAATTTGAGGAACCACCACCACCTTTGCGAAATGAATACTGAGATTTATTATTACTAGATTTTGACTGGGAGGTAGGTTGATGCGGAGGAGACTGATCTACTTGATTATTAGTTGGTGAAAGTGGAGCCTTACTTCTAGAATAACAATTATATTTAGGATGCCTGAACCCACAATTACTACAAACATGATCATAGGAACACGTTTTGCGCCTACACCCTGTCTCATTGTTATATTGCCAACACACACCATTTCCCCTTGATCGCTTGGACTGAAAATTTGATTGTTTATCAGGAAGGGTTCTGGTTACCTGTGATCCATGGAGAGTTGTTGCACGAAGCCACAAATCAAAATGCATTTTATCCCATGGATGAGGCCCGGACTGACGTTCAAGTCTAAACTGTGTATCATAAAAGTTAAAAGCCTTCAAGCCATACACAGATGCCAACTCAGCTAGCATAGAGGAATAGGCCAAAAGAGCAGAGGCCAATTCTGGTGATTTTTGAATAACAACATCCATAAAAATTGAAAAAGCCCTTTGCCATTTATCAAAAGTGAGCAATATTGTCTTAGGTGAAGAGGAAATTTTAAAGACAGGTTCATTATTATCTTTTTCTAACAAATTTAGAGCTAGCTGAGTAGACACTGATCCTGGTAACAAATGTGAGAACTCTACAAACTTGTCAGACCAGATATCCTGTTTCATTTTGTCTGACAAATGTCTGGAAATTGACAATGAATATGGTCCTGAATTACCTGAATTAGGTGGCTGGCAAAACATATTTGAAGCATTCACTGAAAAAATTGATTGTGGTGCTATGATTGGGTTCACAGAAGGTCCTGGACCAGCTGGTCTTGTTTCAGAATGTTCAGATGTTAATACACTTGAAGGTTGAGGATCACTATTATCTTTCTGACTAGCACAATCAGAATATGTGTTGCTAACCAGACGACGACTCTTTGTTGAGCTGGCAGTCGGCAATTGTGATGTGCTTGAAGAACTTGAAGGTGTGGATGAGGAACTCCTATCTGTTCCATTCTGGGGAGTAAACACCATACCCCTATCAACCATTTTCTTCAACAATATTTCGGTTAACCGATCCTCTGCAGATGACATCGGTATCTCTTGAGACGGTTCATCGTCTCTAACTTGACCATCATCAGACCTTGGAATGCTCGAATCTAGTGTTACTTTTCTTTTAGGCATGTTTCTACAAAAGAGGTAAAATTGATTACAATCAATCTAAGCTAGTGTCAACACCAAGATGAAGTATTATCTCCTTTTATATGCGCACAAATTTCATGTTCTCAAACACACCGGCTATCATCCACCATGCCTGGGAAAATTAATCTTGAACATTGTGCAATGCACAAACACCAAGCCTGGTACCGTACAGATCATACTGAAAGACAACACCATGCCTGGTAAAAACCCGTACAGATCATACTGTAGTAAAATACACCATGCCTGGTAAAAAACATAATACAATACAGATAACACTGTAATAAAAACACCAAGCCTGGTCAAAATCATGTACAGATAACACTGTAATAAAAACACCAAGCCTGGTCAAAATCATGTACAGATAACACTGTAATAAAAACACCAAGCCTGGTCAAAATCATGTACAGATAACACTGTAATAAAAACACCAAGCCTGGTCAAAAATTGTATAATATACAATCACCAAGCCTGGTAAACACTCCTTTCTAATCATGCCTCCCTCCCCTATATCCAGTAAACGAATTTTCTTACCGAAAATACAGATGAATGTATAGATTTCCAAGATCATGACTAAATTGTAGTGATGATTGAAAATGACGTTTTTGGCCATACGATACTCGTTGAAATTCATGTGATGTTTTCAAGGCGGTGTGACAACACGGTAGCCGTCATCATAATATAGCTTGAATGACCCATTCAAAGACGTTTCAATTAATCCTTTGTTTGCATGGATTGGTAAATTTATGATGACAAAATTAAATTATACTCGATTCATTCGAAGATAATCAGAAAAAAGGTTTGTTTACGACGCCATTTTGGGATTGCCATTTCCGGCTGCGCACGCAAGGGTACGTTCATAATTCGTAACCTCTATAGATAGAGCCTAATTTTGGCTTCATAGGTACGTTTTAAAAACGCGAGGTCAAGAAAATTTTCTGTAAAAAATCAGGAAAAGGATAACGCTAACAAAACTAGGAGGAAAACATCAAAACCGGTTCTTATCGAAATTTTAAGAAGCCCCTTGACAGAAAATTCACATGCATCATTCCAAGTTCATCGAGGCAAAAAATAAACACGTTTTCTGACAAGGAACGTAACCATGGAGCGGGGAGAGAGCTGACTGACTAGGAGGATGTATCTCACTTCAACCTTGCCACCATAAATACTTATCTTTAAAGTAATTCAAGAATGTTCAGCTTATCTAATAAGCACTCAGGAATCTTCAACTATCTCAGAAGTTGAACCATGCAAGGTGACGTCGATGAAGTGAATGAATAACGCGGTAAGTTTTACCGCACGTGACTAAAACAGCCAATAGAAATTAACAACCAATCAAACTTCTATCCATAAATTATATTATATTCATAATATTTATTTCGGTTTGATTTTTGAAAACTATTGACGAAATCTTTAAATTCTTTTGTTAAGTCTTTATTCATGAAGTGATTTACACACTTTATAAAACAATAACCATCGCTTGGTATGAAACAATTTTTGCCTTTGTACTCATTTATCTTTTTAAGTAAATTACCACCTCTGCCAGTTTTAGATCTTTTTATTATACTAAAATTATTTTTGCGGAAACAAATCTCTCCTGTAAAATACCAATCAGATGCGTCAGATTTATCATCCATCTTTGAATAAATAACTTGGAAAGTTTGAGCATTGAATCCAGATAATCTCATGTCTTGTTTATATTCCCCAACTTCATATATTTGACCATTTATTTCAATTTGACCTTTGATTTTAAAATCGTTAAATAGAATAGTTATTCTCTTGATTAATTCTGAAAAAAGTATATTTGATATTTTGATTTCATCTTCTTCTACATTTTCGGCTAGATATTTGAATTTTTCTTGCGAAGATAAAGTAGGTATTGCCTTGAATAATTTTGAAAAAGAATTGTTTAAATTTTCAATATTTTCCATCTTCTTTTTTTAAGTATCTATTTTAATTATGAATTTTTAACTTTTATTGATGACATTTCTACATTAAATTTATCTAAAATTTCATTGAATTTTTCTAATTCTTCAACTGTTATGTTCTTGTCTTCTCTCGATCTTTCGAAAAAAATAAACAATTTATTAAGATACGCATTTAAAATTTCGATTTTCCTTTTATAATGAGCTTTCTGTTTTGATGTAAAACCTAAAGTTATCAAACCACAAGATGAAGTTTGAACGGCAGTGAACGCAGCTAATACAGTTGGGACAATTATTGGAAGCATTAATCCACCGGTTACAGCTGTTGCCACCGTTATTCCTACTGTTAAAACTGTACTTAATGTTTTGAAAACAGAATCGATTCTGCTCCACGTTTTTCTGCATTTGTTAAATTGTCTTAGTTTTTCTTTTAATTCTATTTGTTTGTCTATCATGTATTTTTGTCTGCTTTCTTGTTCCATTTTTAAACGTTAAATTAAGTGAACTTCCGATAATGCTCTACGTATATCCTTAGGGTTTTGTACAATAGTGACATGTACCTGTACTAAGAATGATTCTTGTTTTGACTCCTTGTTCTTCTTATCCCGATAAACAAAAAAATTTGTTTTTTTTTCAATAGAGATTTCTATGAAAAAATATGATACATATAGATTTTCTGTTAATGCTATTGGAAAATGTTTAAATTGTTGATTTTTATTAACATCAACAGAGAAGAAAAGATCATTATGAACAAAATATAGTTTCACATATTCAAAGTCTGTTGTTCGTAAAAACTCATAAATCTGTGTTTCTTCTTCTCGTGGTTTTGGATTTCTAATTATGCTTGCTGATGGTGGAGTTTCCGTTTCCAAGATCATATCAAATAACTCAAATGTATAAGGCCCTATTATCTCAACCTCCTCGATTGAGATTCTAAGGTTATCTATATACAACTGATTTGACGAAATATTAGAAATTTCATGAAAAAAATAAGATTCTTTTGCATCTACAATGTTACCATTTTTGATAAAGTGAACAGATAAAAGAGAGTTATAATTGGAATGAATTGGAAAATCGACTTTTACCTTCATAGGAAAAAATATGTCAATTATAGTATTCCCCATAAAATGAGACACACTATGAGGACCTTTATCATTTTTAATATTTACTTTAAACCCATATTTATAACCACGAGTAAATTCTCCAGTGATTTCTTCCACCGAATAATCTTTATAGTCTTTAGAAAATGGAAGAAAGAAATAATAGGGTTTAATATATTCTAATTCATTGAGATTATTTTGTAATGTGGTTATATTTGTTTCCTGTTTTAAAACTTCATTATTAATAGTAGTTATCCGTTGTTGAATCTCACTATAATCAATATTTTGTATTTGTTGTTGAATATAAGTTTTAATTTCACTATCATCAATATTTTCTATCTGTTGTTGAATATAAGTTTTAATTTCACTATCATCAATAGTTTTTAGTTCGTTTTGTAATTCAGTTTTAAATTTACTTTCCAGAGCAGTTAATTCTTGTTGTAATTTATCTTCACTTATGCCTGGACTAATGTTGGATATTAGTTTTTTAAAATCTACTTTTTGTTTTGATAGTTTATCATCTAAATTAGATATTGATGACCTTAAATTTTGTAATTGATTTTTATCTACTACATTTATTAATTTTTGTTGAATAGATTCTATTTGTTTTTGTATTTCGCTATCATCACTAAGTTTACTTTCTAATGCGGTTAATTTGTCTTCACTTATGCCTGGATTAATATTGGATATTAGTTGTTTAAGATCTACTTTTTGCTTTGTAATCTTGTCATCTAATTTAGATATTAATGACCTTAAATTTTGTAATTGAGTTTTATCTACTGTATTGACTAATTGTTGTTGAATAAAACTTTTTAAACTTGTTACTTCTTTTTGTAATTTACCATCATCAATATAATCTAATTCTTTCAATTTAGATTCATTTATAAAATCTTTATTATTTATTTGTCGTTTGAAGAATCTTTTCACATCAGCTATTCGATCTTTTAAATGGTCTTTATCTACTTCAATTAAATTTATTTGATCCATTAAATATTTCTTGTTAACAGCATCATTATCATTTTCTGCTAACTTTAAATTAGTTATACCAAAATTGTTCATATCAATATCACCCTGAAGAATGTCTCCGATTTGATCCACAAAATATGGTTTGATTTTATTGATTGAAAATGTAGTGTTTGGTTTTTTAGTATCTAAAGGTAAAGCACCTAAACCAAATTTATTTGCCATTTTTATTGAGTTAAATTTATTACAATTTCTTCGAACTGTTTTCCTAAACTCAACTGATATAAAACCCAAAGTGAAAGTTGTCCACAAAACTTTTGACCCGGCTTTTGTATTTGAAATGTAGAAGATTTAATTGGTTGATTAGTTAGATTCATTATCTCTTCAGTGGGATCTAATCCAAAAGAGTCGAAAAAATAAAAGTTAGAGTCTTTGTACAAAGCAGAATGATGAACACCTTTTTGATCGGAAGTGTGTATATTTGTTATAGCGTAGAATTTACCTTTTTTACTTTTGAGATTATTTATTTCATCTCTCATACAATAATAAAACGGTGATATGTTTAACTCATTCGCCCATCTCATAAGTTGGAAGTTTGTGGTTGTATCGGTACCATATTTATCGAGAAATTCATTCATTTTTAAAAGTCAGTTTTTTGAAGTTCATTTTGATAAAACCTACCTATAATTTGTTCTTTGTCTTGATCGATTAATTCATATGTTGGAGGGGATGTGCTATTAACTTTATCTACGATAAATATTTCGTTTGTCCAATAACCAACATATCCTTTTTCGAATTTACTTTTATATTTGAAAATACGAACTCGATCTCCAATTTTAAATTTGGGTTTGACATTTAGATTCTTTATTTCATTTTCGTAGTTATGTTGCGCGTTAATTGATCTTATAATATTTGGATTTTTTGAGGCTTGTGCTGGTGACACTCCTATAGATGAATGTATTTTGTTATTGTATTCGTCTACGACCTCTGGTAATATTTTTAGCCATTTTTGAGATTTTAATTCCGTGAACTTTTTGAAAAGTTTATTTTTTAGAGTCCTGTTGAATCTTTCTATTACTACAGCTTTACCTTCGTTATGAGTACTGTAAATTTCAAACCCCACAAATTTCATATTTTTGTTATAAAATTCGCTCCCTTTATCTACCCATAACTTTTGGGGCCGTCTGTCAGATTGTTTCATTATGGTTTCAAATGCGTGTTTGACTGATATTCCTGTTTTGTTTTTCAAAGGAATAACCCAAGCATATCTCGTATACAAATCTATAACTGTTAAGCAATATTTAAATCCTCTTTCAACTGGCATATTAATTAAATCTGCTGACCATATTTCATCTTTATCAAATACTTTAACTTTTAAATAATGTTTGTTTTTTCTAAATTCTTTATGAATTTCATCCGCCAATCCCATACCCAATTTCATCTTTGCTTTTAACAGTTTAATGATTAGCGCTCTTTGCATTCTCTCTTTGAATGTTGGATTTGGAATATTTTCGAGTTCGATTATCATTTGTTTGTCTGCTTCGTGTCTGAAGTTTATGTCTTTGTTTCTGTAAAGTATGTCGTGTTTAAGCGCAGCAGCGTCAACTCTATTGACTGGTTCTTCCCCTGGTTTTGGTTTATCGTTTTCGTCTAATCGCAGATCTAATCTAGTACCTGGACCGGTGTAATTATGACCTGGAAGATGTTTCTCGCCAGAGTATTTGGCCCATGGAAATCCAGGAAGATATCCTAATGATTTTTGAATATCGGAACCAAAATAAGTTTTTGGATTTTGAGCAATTATCAAAGACATTTTTATCCAATTACTTTAAAACCTTTTCCTGTTTTTTTATCTAAAGCTTGTTGTTCTATTCTCCTGTTTCGTAGTTCTCTTATTTGCTGTAATTCTTTCAGTTCGTCGGATTTTTTCACGGCGTCGTTTATTCTAATTCCTGCTTTTGCCACGGACCCAACTGCTTGAGCTCCGGAGGAAATTAGGGATTTGTTGTTTGAAACAAAGCTAGCTACTTTTGGAATTATTTTTGAACCTAGCGAAAATATAGATGAAAAGATACCGTCGCCTGAATAATCTTCGAATCTGTATTGTTCATGTTTTAAAATTAAACTCATCCTATTTTTAATATGCTTTTTTGATGGAATGTAGGAAATTTATTGAAGGTGTTTGTCGTAAGAATTCTATGAAAAATGTAGGCTGTTTTATGAAATGTAGGGTGTTAAGGTGTGTTTTGGGTAGACTCAATTTGGTTGCAACTTTCCCCATGGGATGAAAATGGCATGGGGAAAGGTGCGACCGAATTGAGTCTACCTACACTACTCAGGACTCGATGGTTATACAGCCGAATTTTTCAAATTTTTCTTCACAGACCTTGGATATTTCCTTCTTAATTCCATAAATAGATCATATATAATTGGAAAACTTTCAATTACCCAACGCCAAGGACTAATTACTTGTATACCCAAACCAGAAAAAAATAGACTACTATTGAAAAATTGGCGACCAATTTCCCTATTAAACATATCATACAAATTAGCATCATCTGTTATAGCGGAACGTTTAAAAAGAGTTCTTCATAAACTTATATCCTCTAACCAGACTGGATTCATATCAGGACGATTTATTGGTGAAAATATTAGAATAATTTATGACACACTATTTGAGACTCAAAAACTTAAAATCCCAGGCCTTATATTACTTATTGATTTTGAAAAAGCATTTGATTCGGTGAGTTGGAAATTTATGCATGAAACATTAAAAACATTTAATTTTGGTACCGAAATAATACAATGGATAAAACTTTTTTACACAGACATTACATCATGCATTACTCAAAATGGTAACTTGTCAACCTTTTTTAGTCTAGGAAGAGGATGTCGCCAGGGAGATCCTCTCTCTCCCTACTTATTCCTACTTTGTGCAGAGAGTCTATCAATTTTATTACGCAATAATAAAAATATAAATGGGATAGTAATTAACAATCAAAAACTCCTAATCTCACAATTCGCAGATGACACTGCACTCATATTAGATGGTTCGGAACGCTCACTCAGTGAAACCCTAACAATATTCTACAAAGCTTCGGGACTAAAAGCTAACATAGAGAAAACTAAGGCTATATGGATAGGTTCGAAATCAAATTCCAATACAAAAATATGTAAACATATAGTTAATATGGGAAAAAGATGAATTTAAAATGTTAGGAATTATATTTACTACAAATATTAACAACATGGTTGAACGAAATTACAGAGAAAAAATCAATAGCATTAAAACACAATTAAATATGTGGTCTTGGCGCCCTCTTTCATTGCTTGGTAAAATATGTGTGATCAAATCTCTAGCACTCCCAAAACTAATCCACCTTCTCCTTTCCTTACCGAATCCTACCGAAACCGTTTTTAAAGAAATAGAACAAATGTTTTTTAAATTCATATGGAGTAACAAACCCGACAAAGTTAAGAGAGAAATCATGAAATTAGACTACAAATATGGTGGATTAAGAGTACCCGATATTCGGATACAAAACACCGCATTGAAAAATACCTGGATAAAAAGAGTATATCAGGATGAAAAAAAGTATAAATACCTCACAGCCCAAATACCACATAACTTTTACAAATTAATTTTCAATTCCGGTAAATATTTTCTCATTAATAATTATATACAAAATCCATTCTGGAAAGATGTGTTCTCTGCCCATGGTTGTTTTTGTGAAAAATTAAAAATTCTGAACATAGATAAAAAGTTACCTTGGCCAATCTGGTTCATAGAAAAAAATTGTAAATTATATATAAATGAATGGTTTGAAAAAGGTGTGAGATTGACAACAGATTTAATTAATGAAAACGGAGAGTATGACACATTTTTGACTGTTAAACAAAAATTTAATTTAAAGAAAGGAACCTTTTTAGATTATCAACAGTTAGTATCATCAGTTAAAAAAACATATCCCAATATTCTCAACCATGCTCAACATATTTCGGGCCCACTCCAAACAATAAACCGGCAATTTCTATTAAGTCTACAGGAAGCCGCCATATTTATAAACTGCTCTTATGTAATGATACAATAGATCGCAAAAATGAGAAGTCTTGGGCAAGGGAAAACAATTATAATTTTAATTGGGAAAAACATTATATAGCAGCTAAATCAGTTACTAAAAATACCCAAATTATAACTTTTCAATTTAAAATTCTTTACAGAATACTTAATATAAAACCTTATCTTCTCAAATTAGGCTATGTCGAAAATAACTATTGTTCCTTTTGTTTAGAAGAGGAAGAAACATATGATCATTTACTTTTTTCATTGTAAATATGTAAGAGTCTTATTAAATAAAATTAACAAAAATATCAACTTCACGGTGCAAAATATAACATTTAGCGATTTTAGTTCTGATTTAGTTGTAATTATCTCTCTATATACAAAATATTTTATCAATAAATGTAGAATAAACTCATACAAACCAACAATTAACGCCATGACCTCATATTTAAAAGGGCAAATAGCAACAGAAAGGTACATAGCAACTTCAAATAAAGAGTTAAATAAATTTTTGGAAAAATGGAAAGACTTTGAAAGTATTTTTTTCGATCTATGAGTACGAGTAGCAAAGAAATAAACAGCAAAACCCTCCCCCAAGAAAAAAAAATAAGATAATTAGAATCTCCTTAGACTTTCGACTTTTTTCGCCAAGGAGAATCTATCTGTGAGTTATAGAGAACCTAAGCGATTCTGTGCCATATATGATCCCTTGAAACAATTCGGCTTAATAAACAAAATTTTTTTTTAAATATTTTAAGGTTTCATGATATTATGGTACAGGGCAAACAGTGCATGTATAACTATCATGATTGTATACGTGAATTAGGTCTCGATTTTGTTTATCACTCGTTAATAAAGGAAATTACTAGAAATATTATGTATAATAGATGTAAATGTTTTTTTTTGATTACTATGATTTGTCATCATTACAACTCATATATATATATATGTACATTGTTATATTGACATGTTGTTGTTGTAAAATATTGTTTGTATATTTGTAATAAAATTTAAAAAAAAAAAAAAAAAAAAAAAAAAATTAAGCTCACCTTTGAGGAATCCTGATCCATTTCCTTCAATGATTTTGTTCAAGTTAGGTTTGTCAACTTCATTTTTTTGTTCCTATATGTGTCGATTTAAAGTTGTGTCTCCTTTCTTCTGGTTTATATAATATTTTGCCTTTTATAGTAATCATCTGGAAACATAATATAAAAATTGTTAATTTTGACAATTTGTTTTTGTAAGTAGTTTACCCTCCTTTACATTAATATCCCCTCGACAGTTGGAAATTGAAAGTAAGAGTATGCTTATGTTGCTGTCCAGGCAAAATTTCCTTCATTGCACACTACATGGCGGTATGTTTACAGTTCCAGTTTTCACTAAAATCAAAATGTATTAACGCTGAGTCATGCTTTAGATTTGCTTTCAAATAAGTTATGAAAATATATTGATGATATTCACGGTATAGGTGCTTCATAATACTATTCGGCGACTTATTAACAAAATCTAGAAGATATTTAAGATTGGTTGGTTTGTTAGCTTCCATAGATTTTCTGGTTGTTTTCAAGATTCCATCTCTAGTTGTATAACTGTACTCCATCGTACAACATTCAGAAAACTCAACTAGTTTGTCAGCATCCGCTTGTGCGATCGGTAGTTGGCATCCCTTACAAATTGAGTATGACTGTTAGCATTAAGAATGCTGACTTTTGGTATAGAAAAGAACAAAGCCTAAAGGAAAAACACAAATTTAGTTAAACAAAAAATTATTCATCTTTTATTTACACAATGTTTCTTTTTTCCAATTTCTGGCATATGTTGAGCTTGGCAGCTATAAGCTTTTTGATGGTCTTTTCTTCTGCATTGGAGTACTGCCTCTTCACAAATTCTGAAGAAAAAAGATTTCATATACAGTGTACTGTGTAATCCGACATGCATTGGGACCATAGAAAAATGTCGGATTACGGAGAGTGACGGAATACTTATAGGTCAAGATTTTCAACATCTGCTAGTATGTTTCTATTTATAGCCCAGACCCAGATATCCCGGTAATATGTTATCATTCTAATAAACAGAGACAATTCATTATACATTTTTATTCATTGTTTTATCATTTAGTACATTAAAATAAGAAGTCAATTTATTCTGTACAAAATCGATTGTTCACATAAACGAGTTTCCAAATCACATAGAATTTGGTTTGAAGACTCATACTTTCCTTCCAAAAATCTCTTCATCTCATCTAAATGTCGCAAGCATTCGGCAAATGTTTTCACTTGTACACCTTGTAACTCGGCATCATCGCTACCACTACATGTATCATTATCATTCACAGTTACGCATTCAGAACTAGAAGACGGTGCAATAATGTGTCTTTCGAGAATGTCTTTTTCGAAATCGCTGGTGGACGGGTTCTCGGTTTCAACAATGCTATCACAAGATATACCAGGGCTTGCCAGGCAAGGTAACATACGCCCACTGGCATGCAGCTGTCAGAAATGATCATATTTTAATTAACGATAATACAAATTTTATTATAAAAGTCAAGGCCAAAAACTCAAAAACTGTTCATCGAAAATGCATCAAGTTAGAACTTGTTCAGGATCTTATCAATTGCAAGTTTCATCAGAATCAGTTCAAAATTGTAGCTCAATCCTGCTCACAAACTATTTTTGACGCATTTTGACAAAGTCAAGGGCAATACCTCAAAAACTGTTCATTAAAAGAGTGTCAAGTTAGAACATGTCCGAGATATTATCAATTCCAATGATCACAACAAGTTTTAATAAAATTGGATGAAAACTGAAGCTTCTTTTGTGTTAACGGACAATTTATGACGCGTTTTATCAAAGTCAAAGAACTGTAGTCTCTAGAGTGCTCACGAATCAAATTTGACGCATTTTTACAATATCAAGGGCAATAACTTAAAACCCGTTCATCAAAAATACGTAAAACTTTAACTTGACCGAGATCTTCTCAATCTTCTCAAAGAAGCATACCAAGTTTCATCAAAATGAGATGAAAACTGTAGTCTCACAAACAAAATTTGACGCATTTTTTCAAAGTCAAGGGCAATAACTCAAAAACCGTTCATCGAAAATATGTCAAATTCGAACTTGACCGAGATCTTATCAATCCAAAGGAACATAGCAAATTTCATCAAAATCAGATGAAAACTATAGTCTTTAGAGTGCTCACTGAACAAAATTTTACACATTTTTTCAAAGTCAAGGGAAATAACTCAAAAACCGTTCATTGAAAATACGTCAAATTCGAACTTGACCGAGATCTTATCAATCCAAAGGATCATAGCAAGTTTCATCAAAATCGGATGAAAACTAGTGTCTATTGTGCTCACAAGAAATGTTGACGGACGGACGGACCGACGGACAGGGGCGACGACAATATACGACCACATATTCATGTGGGCGTATAAAAATCTTCTACAGTCACGGGACTATTCATTTGTTGTAAGAGGCGGGCTAAACGAAATGTTATCGGTATCATCTTAACTTGAACTTTCCGCGACGAAACCACAACGCACAAAATACTTTTGAATGGTTGATGATTTAGTCTCCTGCCACGCATATTTGACCCATTTCACGGCATCTAACACGAATATCTTCTTAGCAAGATCGGAGGCATAAGAACACTCGTCGATTCTGGCGACTAAATTCGTCATAAGATGGTGTCTATAACGGCTTTAAATGCACGAATTATGCCCTGGTCGAGTGGTTGTAAGACCGACGTGGTATTAGCTGGTAAAAATCTAACCTCAACATTGCTAAATTTATAAGCGGAACCATGGGAAGGGGCGTTATCCATGAATAGTAAAATGTGTCGCCTTTGACCTCGCATCTGGCTGTATAACATTTACAAGCAAGTACATGGGCCGAGTACACATATAAGTTTAAAGGGGCTAATTCGTATGGTAAATTTGGCCTCAACTGGGTTAGAAACTTTTGAAATACTATTTAAAAAACGAAAGAAACAACTATATTTTACAAGGATAACAACTTAGGTTCCGTGAGGTTCCTTTCTCCCAGCTGATCCTTGGCCAAACCTCTTGGCATTGATCTTTCCCGGATTATCCGTACCCATTTACAGCTGGGTTGACTGGAATTATGATTGAAGATGACTTGTAAAAAAGGTCATCGGACTTTCACACCCTGCTCGAGAACCGAACTCTCAAACACAACGAGCATAATTTAATGATATAGCCTAAACTTCTTAATTTTTTTATGTATTTATAGCTTCACTTTTATGTTAATCGTGGCTGGAACTTTCATAATAAATGAAATAAATTGAGCGTCTTGATAATCGCATAACTATTGAAAAATTTTGGTATTGGTACACTCAATTATCCGTTTTTTTTTATTGTGGTAAGACATTTGAGACATGCTCTTTCCATTTATGGACAATGCTACTTAAGGTAAAGATAAAAATGTCTAAGATTATTACCTATTACTGCTGTCAACTTATTAGAATCTAGCATTGGTTTAAGATGTTGGTCTTTGATGGCATTTGAGGCTTTTCCGGTGATACTAGATTTGGATAGTTCTTCTCCCGTGAAGACAATTTCACATATTGTGTATGTAGTTTTCTTGATGTCCGATCTATTGACGTATATTTATGGAGATTTTGCCCATTAACTTTAAACTCCAAATCCAAGATCAACCTGGAAAAAAGAATATTGATAATATTTTTAGTTTTAGGCCTACATATAATATGATCATATTTTAATTAAAGATAATACAAATTTTGTTATATATCAAAAGAATAAAAAGTCTAGGGCAATAACTAAAAAAATGCATCAATTTAGAACTTGACTGAGATTTTATCTATTCCAGTAACTGCACCAAGTTTCATCAGAATCGGTTGAAAGTTATAACTTCAATCCTGCTCGAAAACTATTTTTGACGTGTTTTGAAAAAATCAAGGGCAATAACTTAAAAACCGTTCATCAAAATTGTGTCAAGTTAGAACTTGTTCGAGATCTTATCAGTAAAAATTGAAGCTTTAATCCTGCTCACAAACTATTTTCGACGCGGTTGACAAAATCAAGGGCAATAACTCAAATCCCGTTAATCGAAACTACGTCAAATTCAAACTTGACTGAGATGTTATCACTGTTCAGGATCAAACTAAGTTTTAAAAAAAATCGGATGAAAACTAAGTTTTAAAAAAAATCGGATGAAAACTGAGACTTTTATCGTGTTAACGAACAATTTTGTACGCAATTTTATACTGTCTGTCCGTCCGTCCTTCAACATTTGCTCGTAAACGCTATAAAAACTAGAGTGTTTGGAATCAAATGAAATTTGGTATGTGTATAAATATTCATAAAACGAAGATCAAGTTCGAATTTGAGCTATTTTCGATCATTATAAACCATGCAAATTCCATAACACCCTGAGGCCCTATTTTGCGTTTTATGAAAATATACCAATTCAAGGTGGCGAATTGATGTTGTTAAACTTTTATCTTGTGGAGAATCGATGAACAAAATGACAATTACCTACAATAAGAAATGATTATAATAAAATAAAAACCTATCCTAAAAATAACTACCAAAAAAAAACCCAAGCAATGAATGCATATTTAATATCTATAGTGGGAAGGAAAGGACCCCCCAAAATCGCTCCCCTAATATATGAGTTCCAAATAATTAAGATTATTCAAATACAAATCTTTCTTAAAAAAAAAAAATAAGTTACAAAGCTTATTCAAATACAAATCTTTCTTTAAAAAAAATAAGTTACAAAACAAATTCATATCATAATCCCTTTCCCTTTAAAAATCACCTAAACAACAGATGAGTTACAAATATTTTAAGTGCATAAATTATTATCAAAATTATTATTACAGTGAAACTCCTGAAAATCGGCCTTGCACGGGACCAATTCATTTGGCCGGTTTTCCCTACGTTATATTTCACTATCCTTAAAGATGGGTTTTCGCATTTTTTATGGGTCAAATCAAGCTTACTAATTGATTCATTGGTGTTTCTAATGAACAATCCATGTATTTGTAAGTTATTTAGCCGTATGTGGACGTAGAAAGGCATGGGGATTTCATTTGACTTCATCAGCTTCAAAACGCTAAATTTAGACTCCATGATTGATCACGTGACCAAATGACGTCATATATTGAAGCTGTATAAGAATTAATTTTCGTATTTTATAATCATTTACTAAATCTATTGAAAAGGAGAAATGGTGAGTTTAAACTGATTTAGATTAATTAATTATCTTTTTGAAAAATGATATTTGAATAAATCATTTCCTGTTGCTGGAGAAAATAAATGGAATACCAAAATACTCGAGAGGATATTGGCAAATTCTTTTAAAAATAATAGCCAATCAAATTGAATATTGGAAATCGGGCCGATCGGAAATGTAAACAAGGGGATTCCCTCGGTAATAAGCTAATTACAAGTTAATTAGGGACCGCACAGATTAACTTTTGTACTCGGAAGTCGTTAGTATAACTGGCCAATCGATTTATATAAGAGTTTGACACACAACAAAAATTTGAAACAAAAATGAAGGAAACCATCTTTAATTAAATTAATTTTATCATTCAAGTTAACTTCAATGCGCTGTCGTTACGTAAATTAAAATATCAGAAAAAAATGTTAATGTTTACAAATAAACAAACGTGAATCTGCGAGATAGGTGCGTTCGATTTGGTTTTTCAGACACTTCTTGTACGATTTCGATGAAGGAGCACGGCACGGTTTGATCAACACCTAATCCTTCATATAAATGCACTAACTTTACTAAGGATGAAATATTATCCAATCACAAGACTGTACTTGCTACTTTCAGAACTCCTTGTAGGAATGTTAATACACATCTCGCTTTACTGTATTGGATATACAAACAGCGATATATAATAGCAGGTTCCGTAACCTGGGGTGAAGTTGGCCACTTTTATTAGAAAAATTAAATATTCATGTACTCAAACTACCCACTTTTTTGTTTTACTCCGTTTTAATGAAGGAAATGACAAAACCATACTTTACAGCACAATTAGATCTGCTTGTTTGCTGTTTTAAACAATTGGAAAAATGTGGAATGGCCAACTTCACCCTGCAACGGGGTGAAGTTGGCCAGGCACGTATTGGACTATTTTTTTTGGGGGGGGGGGGGGGGGGGGGGTAGGGTATTAGGGCAGATAACTACGACATATACTAAAAAATGCATCAATTGAACTTGATATAGTTTATAATTAATCAGTTTTTAATTCATAAATTCGAAGTAGACTACAGTGTTTTGCAACAAAACGATACAAGATATTAAAAGTGTAAAATATAAACCATTCAACAATTTTGGCACATTTGGAAAATTTCCTTTGACTATTGGATATTGTATCCATCAAAGATAACACTAAAACTGTGATGATCTCTCTTACTTATGATGGGATTTGGTAAAACTCTCACAATATCATCACAAGTGAGAAAATCAGTGTCCTCTTGAACCGGATGAACAAAAGAATTCTCGTCCATTCTATCATCTATAATTTTCCCAATATAGTGTATAGTGCGACACTTTGTTGTATATTTCACAATAACCCATTTTCCAACTTGAACATCAAACTAGTCTATGTTATCATCAGATTCTTCTGAAATTGAGCTGACAGTACAATCACTTAAAGTTTCATCTACAGATGTTGGCTTTTCAACTACCTGGACGTCTTCTACAGAAATACTTCTTCCGGATTCAACGTTAACTCTCTTGCGTCTGGTTTGGACGGAACCATCATCATAACGTAATTTGTCCAGTGATCTAAAGAACACGTCAGTAAAAATATTTCGGCTATTAATGCCAAGTGATTCATCAGATTGTAATGGTAGACGTGAAAGCACTTCATTTTTTTTCACTGGGTATATTCCAGTTTTACGAAATCCGTTGATGATATTTGTCCTCATGACAAAACTCTTCAGACGTTTTGGAAAGGAATCTTTAGGTAGAGAAGTGCATTTTCTACCTGGACCTTCCTTCCATTCAGTGAGAATACGTCGCCAAGTCTTCTTCACAGAAGAAAGAACTGACACATCTAGAGGTGCTGTTTGCAGGAAAGCAGACAAATTCTATTTTATGCTGTTTACATAGTTTCATAACATATGTTGAGAAATGTGAGCTAAGATTGTCCCCAAGTAAAACTTTTTTACCTGGCAACTTCTGAGCTAGACTGGTATTCAGTCTTCTCCACAAGAAAAAAACCCCCAGAAAAAAACGTAATTTCTAGAGACTGGGCAAATAGAGCTTTAATCTCATCTAGGTCAATCTGCATTATGTATGTAGGTCGTGTGACGTGATCAAATATCAGCGACTTTCCAGGACCACATGACGTGCACAAAAAACATCTTTCTTCTGTAGATACGCAGTTATTATTGACCTTAGATACTCCTTTGGATCCTTATAACCAAGAGCCGGTAAAACATTTGCAATCGCTTCCTCAATTATTGCTAATTCGGACATGATTACAATGGCGTTTAGTGTGAAACCACGATAATCGAGACTTTATTTGATTACAACGGCGTGTAGTGTTAAAGTGAAATGAGAGTGTGAAACCGCAATAATCGAGACTTTATTCAAATTCATGTCACGTGACGTGTTTGACTGTCAATCATTCCAAATAAGGTAGGACGAAAAACATGGCAAGAACGCCCATTTTATTGTGAAGCTCGCAAATGGTCCAGTCTCTGGTTCTGGTCTACTAAAAAATCATACTTTTTATGAAACGAAACGAAAGTAAATCTAAAAAAAAAATAAAAAAATAGAAGAGACTGGGCCCATGGAAGGACGACACTTACTAAACCAGTCACTGAAGCATGTATTGCCAAACCATCCAGATTTCGAACGGTTATATCTCGCATTACAAGGACCGCCTTCCATCCAAGTATTCATCAGATGTTTGGATTTATAAACAACGTATAATGGGAGTAAATCTCCACTGGCAGTTTATGCAAACATCAATGAGGTTGATGATTTAGTTGAATTTAAAATTCTCTCTGGTTAGCCACGCCTAAAAATACATTTCTGTTTACCAGGGTCATCTGTTAAGTTTGTTTCATCATAATTCAATATATGTGTAGCTAGTACTCCATAAGGTGTTTTATTAAGATTATCAAAATAAGAGAATATGGTTTCTCAAGAATCTCTTCGTTTTGATATTTTGACACCCTGGTGCCTATAACTGATTTATAAATTTACCCAATCACGACTTGGCATATTTTGTTTAAATTTGCTTTCGTATCTTCCAGTTCTATCAAGGTATCTAACTAGATACCGAAAGTCCTGTATAGACGAGGGGAACCTCCATTGCCCAAGTAAAGACAGATAATCTCTAAAAATGATTTCTTCTTCATCATCAAAAACTTTCTGTCCACCATGTTTACGAGTGAATAATACCGCTAATCTGTTTTGCAGGGTTCTACTCTAGGTATTCCGAAGTCTTGTGATGCTTGTCGTTGTGTCAAATATCCCTTTTCTACAGCTACAATAGCAGCAGATACATTTTCTTTGGAATACCTATGGAATTTCTTTGCATCAGGTTTTGGTAAATGCTTGTAGGTTAAATAATATATTTCTGAAAAGAAACAATTTTTAATATAGATATCTATTTGTGAGAGGAAAAGTGGTTGCCAAGCTTCACTTTATAAAGAGAAAATGACATTGTTGGGAAGGGGTACCATTCGAGTGTATCGTGGAGGTGTGCTCAGACAACGAGGGTTTGGATTTTTGTCCGGTTTCAAGTTGGAAACGAGGTGTTGAAAGTTGTCCAAGGCAAAGAAACCGTCAGTCGAGGATTGAAAAACATTGTTCAAGATGCCGTCAAACCTGCTTTGAAAACAAAGGTGACGTAAACTTTGAAGAATGTTGTTGGAGGTATAAAAGACCGACAACCACCACGAAAGCGGACCAAACCATCTGCAGCTCGTTCTGTCAACATCAAACGAAAGAGAAGAAAGAAAGAAATTTTCGATCATGGCTTCAATGATGCGTAAAGATTTCTGTCCCTGTGCTCCTGATGAATTACAACTCTTTACCGTTCCCGACACTCAAAGAGCCGTTACCAAAGTAACCAAAGTCCGCAAATATCCACTGACCAGTGATCTGAACGATGATGGTCCCTTGGAATTTTTAATTCCTAATTCAAGTACGGATTTCATCGACTTGTCCAACATTAGTTTGTATCTCATAAAAATATGCTTGTTATAGGTAAAACGGTTCTCTTGATTTTAGGAACTGTAAGAAGTAATACAGTAGCGTAGCTATGTTTATTTCTGACGGCATTATTGCAGTATCACTCGGGGTTCGGTCCACTGTGTCGTTAAATTGAAATGAACGAAAGTGTTGCAGATATCAATTAAAAAACGATACTGAAATCCATGCTGTAGTAAATCGATATGCATCTGACTTAACCTTTTGTTGGTTACATTCGGGACCTTTAGAATGGCAGTTGTGAAATAGGGGAAGCGTCTCCGTATGCAACGTGCCTGTACGCAATAAAACCGTGTGGTAAGCTTTGTTGAGTTTCTTTTCACATCTGGTTGGTCCCTGTTTGGAGTGTACGTCCATTTCTCTCTGTGGGAAAGGACTATGTCAAATGGTTCCTGCATCTGGGGTCTTGAAGGGTCTTATTTTTTTTACCTTTCTAATACCCATATCTCCTTCTTCAAACAGGAAAAATTCTCCAAACAGGAAACACAGCAATCTATTCAGCTTAATTTTCCATCTTCATAATTTGGTCGTGTGTCCAGGACTTGTAACACAGACTTTTTGGAATCCAATACATGTTTCCACACATCATTTGCAAAGCGTCATCCTGAATCCAATCTTGCAACTCCCCAAGTAGCATAACCACTAAGGTCAAGGCATCATTTTTAAATGGTTCCCTTGGTAAAGTGTACAAGTTTCTAAATCCACGTGGACCTAGTGGGATGATAACAGCTCTGGCCAAATCGACAGTGATGATTGGTTCCATACTTGGAGCTTTGGTATCTTCGGAAATATTCCGCAGCTTCTTCACACCAGTACCAATATCGTTGTATTCTGGCGTTGTACAAGGAGCCTCGTTTGTTGAACAAAGCGTTTGTGAGTTCGTCGAAGGTGACTCTGGTTTCAATGGGCTGTCCACAATGAAACAATCCATGTCCGAGCTGGTGGCAGTTGAGACATCGGTGGTTTTCTTCTGAGGAACGTTTGTTGTGACTATCTTCAGTGGAATGTTTGTTGAGCTTATCTTCAGAGAGAGGCATGTTTGTTGAGGTTATCTTCAGAGGAGGAACTTTTGTTAACTTGAGTTTTCTTGGTTGTCGATGATTTTCTTTTGAGGACATTCTGATTTCCAGTGTCCTTCTTTTTGGCATTGATAGCATTTTTATACGCCCTCATCTCTCTATGAGGACGTATATTGTCGGCACCCCCGTCCGTCCGTCCGTCCGTCCGTGTTTACATTTGGTACCCAAAGTGGTATGATTTAAGTCCAGCCCTTCCTTATGTGGTACTTTTGACTTATGTGGTTTATCACATTTATGAATTGTTCTATTTGTGCTCAAGATACCCTTATGTGGTATCTAAAATAGTTTGTTAAAAATACCACATAAGCTACGGACGAATTGGAGGACAAAAGTCACTCATGTCCTTGTAAAGTACGGATTCAGGGGAAATAACTCCGTGAGGCTTCAACCATGTTTTCATTTCTGATTTTCCCGCGGTTTTAGAAGTCACGTGATCAATACTTGCAACTTCCGGTGTTCCGAGATGACCGAGTCCGCCATTTTCAAAGCTGCACCAGAAAGAAGGTAAGGACATGAGTTCAATTTACGTGAGTTTTAGGCTAAATCTATTATGGTAAACCGCATTAAAGGTGTCATTTACATAGTTATCATTGTTTTGAATGGTACTAGTCTGTTTTTAAGAAGACTTTTCAGCTGAATTGACGATCGATTTCTGGAATTGATTTCTTGCCTAGGCCTACCGCCGACCGGTGCCACGGCCACGGGTGGCGGTAGGTCTAGGCGAAAAATCAATTCCAGAAAGTCGATCGTCAGTTCAGCTGAAAAGTGACTATGAGTTAATGTTTATGTTGACTCGAAGCTCTGAAAAAATCAGAGATAGGGCCCGATAGGGCCCATTTCACTTTAAAAAATGAGAAAATATTCAATGTCATTAAGTTTAACACGTGGTTTGAACGAAATTGAAATACCGCGACAGAAACGAGAATTCGCAAGAAATATAAATAATGCTGGGCCACGTGTGTTAAAAATGAAGATTTATGTTAAGTTTTCGTATGATTTTCGTAAATTAGTGGCATTTATTTTATGGGAAAATTTAAATTGTAAAATTTTAACTGACATAATTAAAAGACTACAGAAATCATTTTGGTGGTAGATTCGAAATCGAAACATGCTGGAGAAGGTTATTCTTTACTAGTTTTCACTTGTTACCGTTCTAACTGGCTACCCCACGTGAATATCCATTCCACGTACTAGTAAACTTTGGACAAAATGTACCTCTCAATTCACAGACAAAATTACCACATAAGATACGTCCAAATCTTGAGCCAGAAACTTGTCTTTTTTCAAAATACACGTGTATCCATACCACATAAACTTTGGACAAAATGTACCTCTCAATTCCTGGACAAAATTACCACATAAGATTTGTGCAAATTTTGAGCTAGAAACTTGTCTTTTTTCAGAGATAGCGTCAATTTATCTATTTATTAAAAGTAAATTTAACATCGGTTTCTTATTAAAATGACAAATTATTATAGAAACGATGATTTTCTCGCCTTTCTAAAATGAATTGTGTGTTACTGTTTGGCGATATCCCAAGGGCAAAGGACTGCACCCACGTAGTCGGCCATTTACATCAGTGTTACTGGTTCTCGGTTTTGCACGTTTCATGATAAAATTAAAACAAATTAACGGCTGTTGATTGTCGCAGCTTTGAGTATTTTGTTCAGATTAACATTCTCCTAATTTTTATAAAATTTATTTGACAAAACACAAAATATTTCACTAAATTTGACGAGAATTCATGTTCAATCATCGCTTTACTAACACCATTTTATAAAATCATCCAATGAAATAAAGTGTTGAGGTGTCAATCACCTGTGACCCATGAAGTTGACCTCAACAATTCCACAATGTATCAATAGAGTTTCTTCGAAGAAGCAGGTGCGAGGTAGGCGGGGCTTAGCATTCATTCAACTCCATGGAGGAAGGATTAGCAGGTTCCAACCTTACACGGTCAGTTATTTTACTTTACAGAATGTTTAATTTGTGGGATTGTCTGTAAAAATTATAGTCACCCTTAATAATCAGCCCTTTATGCACAAAATTTCTCATTCGTTTCTAAATTCTTAATTATTTTAATCAAATGAGACGCTAATTTGGATGGTCAGTCGAGTCGGGCGGAGGCCCCCGCGACCGTCTCGGTTAGTTTTGTCCTTTTTGCGAAGAAACGATACAGTTAAAATAGAAAATAATTACTGATAAATAGTTTAAATAAATAAGAATGACGATTATCGAGTACCGTGAGAAGTTTATGTGACATTTACACGACGAATCCTTGCGCGAGAAGTGGCTACTTTGGCTGTAGTCAGATAAAACCTGCTGTTGAGCGGGTACTTTGGCTGATGCCGTGATGGCGAGAGTCAATGTGATCGCTGTTTAATTTAGACCTATTTTAGTCGAAATGCTGACTAAAACTGAAATACAAAACACCGGCGGCAATTTTTTAGCAATAATTATTCAATTAATCGTGATTTTTTTCTTTTAATCTCGTTATCCTTTCTTCAAACATCAGCCTGAACCGAACGAGTAAACTAACTTGCGATTCCGTACGGGGAATTCAGAATTTATTTATTTCCAAGATTTATTGGAATCTGTATACTATTTCTTGATAATAAATTAAGCTTAGATGTATGTACATGGAATAGGTGCATTATTATATGATTCGGGCAAGTATATAACGAATTATAAGCCTGAATTCATTCACTATTTTGACCACCATGATAGAGTTGAATTGAACTCTGTGTCATGCCGTAATTTGAAGAATTTCGACGTCTGACTTTCGACGCCGCTTCGACGGGCGTTGAAGGGACGTTAGAAAGTGGTTGTACTGTAGCTAGCTGATCAAACCCGTACTTGTTAAAGATATTTGCTAATAATTACATATAGGACAAGGCTTATGTGGTTGTGTCCATGAGTAATGTACATTTAATTTTGTCCAAATCTTAGGTGGTAGGATATAATAAATATATAATGAGAAATTAAAAGATTTTTTCAATGTTTTGCTAAAAATTAGGACAAGGCTAATGTGGTATTTTTTTTCCAAATCTTAGGTGGTAGGATATGAATTATGATGAATAAAAAATGAGAAATTAATAGATTTTTCCAATTTTTTGCCAAATCTTAGGTGGTAGGATATGATGAATAAAAAATGAGAAATTAAAAGATTTTTCCAATTTTTTGCTAAAATTAGGACAAGGCTTATGTTGTACATTTTGTCCAAATCTTAGGTGGTAGGATATGTAAAAAAAAAAATGAGAAATTAATAGATCTTCCAATTTTTTGCTAAAATTAGGACAAGGCTTATGTGGTACATTTTGTCCAAATCTTAGGTGGTAGGATATGATGAATAAAAAATGAGAAATTAATAGATTTTTCCAATTTTTTGCTAAAATTAGGACAAAGCTTATGTAGTACATTTTGTCCAAATCTTAGGTGGTAGGATATGATGAATAAAAAATGAGAAATTAATAGTACATTTTGTCCAAAGCTTCTGTGGTAGAAAATGATGAATATAGAAAGAGAAATTTAAAGATTTTTTTAATTTTTTGCTTACTATTTGGACAAAGCTTGTGTGGTAGCAAGACCATGAGTTATGTGGTACATTTTGTCCAAAGCTTCTGTGGTAGAAAATGATGAATATAGAAAGAAATTTAAAGATTTTTTAAATTTTTTGCTTACAATTTGGACAAATCTTGTGTGGTAGCGCGACCATGAGTTATGTGGTACATTTTGTCCAAAGCTTCAGTGGTAGAAAATGATGAATATAGAAAGAGAAATTTAAAGATTTTTTCATTTTTTTGCTTACAATTCGGACAAAGCTTGTGTGGTAGCTAGACCATGAGTTATGTGGTACATTTTGTCCAAAGCTTATGTGGTAGAAAATGATGATTATAGAAAGAGAAATTTAAAGATTTTTTTCAATTTTTTGCTTACAATTCGGACAAAGCTTGTGTGGTAGCTAGACCATGAATTATGTGGTACATTTTGTCCAAAGCTTATGTGGTAGAAAATGATGAATATATAGAAAGAGGAATTTAGAGATTTTTTTAATTTTTTGCTTACTATTTGGACAAAGCTTGTGTGGTAGCAAGACCATGAGTTATGTGGTACATTTTGTCCAAAGCTTCTGTGGTAGAAAATGATGAATATAGAAAGAAATTTAAAGATTTTTTAAATTTTTTGCTTACAATTTGGACAAAGCTTGTGTGGTAGCGAGACCATGAGTTATGTGGTACATTTTGTCCAAAGCTTCAGTGGTAGAAAATAATGAATATAGAAAGAGAAATTTAAAGATTTTTTCATTTTTTTGCTTACAATTCGGACAAAGCTTGTGTGGTAGCTAGACCATGAGTTATGTGGTACATTTTGTCCAAAGCTTATGTGGTAGAAAATGATGATTATAGAAAGAGAAATTTAAAGATTTTTTTCAATTTTTTGCTTACAATTCGGACAAAGCTTGTGTGGTAGCTAGACCATGAATTATGTGGTACATTTTGTCCAAAGCTTATGTGGTAGAAAATGATGAATATATAGAAAGAGGAATTTAGAGATTTTTTTTTTTTTTTGCTTACAATCCGGACAAAGCTTGTGTGGTAGCTAGACCATGAGTTATGTGGTACATTTTGTCCAAAGCTTCTGTTGTAGAAAATGATGAATATAGAAAGAGAAATTTAAAGATTTTTTCATTTTTTTGCTTACAATTCGGACAAAGCTTGTGTGGTAGCGAGAGACCATGAGTTATGTGGTACATTTTGTCCAAAGCTTCGGTGGTAGAATATAATGGAGTGAGAAATTTAAAAAAAATTTTTTTTAAAAATTGAGACTTGTCTTGTGTGGTTAAAAGTTATGTGGTGTTGTTTTGTCCAAAACTAAGATGCTTACCAAGATAAAGAACACTGCATGAATTGTAAACTTTAAAGCATATAATGTATCAATTAAGCAGCTACAGTTGAAAGTGACATTGACCTTAAATCTTAGAGGTAAAATTAAAAAGAACTCTAGTTAGTTGAGATTTGTGATATGTTTTTTTTTTACTAGTTTATAGGGTGTTTATAGGCCTAACCCTTTTTCGCATTTTACTGCGAAATGCAATTTCAGCCCTTAGAAATGACATTGTCTTAAGTTACATGTATACAGCAGTATGACAAAAAAAAAAAGCTTTTACTATCCATATAATACAACTTTGTGTTCTTTTAACAGCTAAACCAATTTGGTATGCCAGGAAAGCGTAAACGAAGAAACAGTAGAACTGGCTAGTAGTGTAGGTAGACTCAATTCGGTCGCACCTTTCCCCATGCCATTTTCATCCCATGGGGAAACTTGCAACCAAATTGAGTCTACCCAAAACACACCTTAACACCCTACATTTCATAAAACAGCCTACATTTTTCATAGAATTCTTACGACAAACACCTTCAATAAATTTCCTACATTCCATCAAAAAAGCATATTAAAAATAGGATGAGTTTAATTTTAAAACATGAACAATACAGATTCGAAGATTATTCAGGCGACGGTATCTTTTCATCTATATTTTCGCTAGGTTCAAAAATAATTCCAAAAGTAGCTAGCTTTGTTTCAAACAACAAATCCCTAATTTCCTCCGGTGCTCAAGCAGTTGGGTCCGTGGCAAAAGCAGGAATTAGAATAAACGACGCCGTGAAAAAATCCGACGAACTGAAAGAATTACAGCAAATAAGAGAACTACGAAACAGGAGAATAGAACAACAAGCTTTAGATAAAAAAACAGGAAAAGGTTTTAAAGTAATTGGATAAAAATGTCTTTGATAATTGCTCAAAATCCAAAAACTTATTTTGGTTCCGATATTCAAAAATCATTAGGATATCTTCCTGGATTTCCATGGGCCAAATACTTTGGCGAGAAACATCTTCCAGGTCATAATTACACCGGTCCAGGTACTAGATTAGATCTACGACTAGACCAAAACGATAATCCCAAACCAGGTGAAGAACCTGTCAATAGAGTTGACGCTGCTGCACTTAAACATGATATTTTATACAGAAACAAAGACATAAACTTCAGACACGAAGCAGACAAACAAATGATAATCGAACTCGAAAATATTCCAAATCCAACATTCAAAGAGAGAATGCAAAGAGCGCTAATCATTAAACTGTTAAAAGCAAAGATGAAATTGGGTATGGGATTGGCGGATGAAATTCATAAAGAATTTAGAAAAAACAAACATTATTTAAAAGTTAAAGTATTTGATAAAGATGAAATATGGTCAGCAGATTTAATTAATATGCCAGTTGAAAGAGGATTTAAATATTGCTTAACAGTTATAGATTTGTATACGAGATATGCTTGGGTTATTCCTCTCAAAAACAAAACTGGAATATCAGTCAAACACGCATTTGAAACCATAATGAAACAATCTGACAGACGGCCCCAAAAGTTATGGGTAGATAAAGGGAGCGAATTTTATAACAAAAATATGAAATCTGTGGGGTTTGAAATTTACAGTACTCACAACGAAGGTAAGGCTGTAGTTATTGAAAGATTCAACAGGACTCTAAAAAATAAACTTTTCAAAAAGTTCACGGAATTAAAATCTCAAAAATGGCTAAAAATATTACCAGAGGTCGTAGACGAATACAATAACAAAATACATTCATCTATAGGTGTGTCACCAGCACAATCCTCAAAGAATCCAGATATCATAAAGTCAATTAACACACAAAGCAACTACGAAAATGAAATAAAAAATCTAAATGTCAAACCCAAATTTAAAGTCGGAGATCGAGTTCGTATTTTCAAATATAAAAGTAAATTCGAAAAAGGATATGTTGGTTATTGGACAAACGAAATATTTATCGTAGATAAAGTTAATAGCACATCCCCTCCAACATATGAATTAATCGATCAAGACAAAGAACAAATTATAGGTAGGTTTTATCAAAATGAACTTCAAAAAACTGACTTTTAAAAATGAATGAATTTCTCGATAAATATGGTACCGATACAACCACAAACTTCCAACTTATGAGATGGGCGAATGAGTTAAATATATCACCGTTTTATTATTGTATGAGAGATGAAATAAATAATCTCAAAAGTAAAAAAGGTAAATTCTACGCTATAACAAATATACACACTTCCGATCAAAAAGGTGTTCATCATTCTGCTTTGTACAAAGACTCTAACTTTTATTTTTTCGACTCTTTTGGATTAGATCCCACTGAAGAGATAATGAATCTAACTAATCAACCAATTAAATCTTCTACATTTCAAATACAAAAGCCGGGTCAAAAGTTTTGTGGTCAGCTTTCACTTTGGGTTTTATATCAGTTGAGTTTAGGAAAACAGTTCGAAGAAATTGTAATAAATTTAACTCAATAAAAATGGCAAATAAATTTGGTTTAGGTGCTTTAGCTTTAGATACTAAAAAACCAAACACTACATTTTCAATCAATAAAATCAAACCATATTTTGTGGATCAAATCGGAGACATTCTTCAGGGTGATATTGATATGAATAATTTTGGTATAACTAATTTAAAATCTCCGGAAAACGATAATGATGCTGTTCATAAGAAATATTTAATGGATCAAATAAATTTAATTGAAGTAGATAAAGACCATTTAAAAGATCGAATAGCTGATGTGAAAAGATTCTTCAAACGACAAATAAATAATAAAGATTTTATAAATGAATCTAAATTGAAAGAATTAGATTATATTGATGATGGTAAATTACAAAAAGAAGTAACAAGTTTAAAAAGTTTTATTCAACAACAATTAGTCAATACAGTAGATAAAACTCAATTACAAAATTTAAGGTCATTAATATCTAAATTAGATGACAAGATTACAAAGCAAAAAGTAGATCTTAAACAACTAATATCCAATATTAATCCAGGCATAAGTGAAGACAAATTAATCGCATTAGAAAGTAAACTTAGTGATGATAGCGAAATACAAAAACAAATAGAATCTATTCAACAAAAATTAATAAATGTAGTAGATAAAAATCAATTACAAAATTTAAGGTCATCAATATCTAATTTAGATGATAAACTATCAAAACAAAAAGTAGATTTTAAAAAACTAATATCCAACATTAGTCCAGGCATAAGTGAAGATAAATTACAACAAGAATTAACTGCTCTGGAAACTAAATTTAAAACTGAATTACAAAACGAACTAAAAACTATTGATGATAGTGAAATTAAAACTTATATTCAACAACAGATAGAAAATATTGATGATAGTGAAATTAAAACTTATATTCAACAACAAATACAAAATATTGATTATAGTGAGATTCAACAACGGATAACTACTATTAATAATGAAGTTTTAAAACAGGAAACAAATATAACCACATTACAAAATAATCTCAATGAATTAGAATATATTAAACCCTATTATTTCTTTCTTCCATTTTCTAAAGACTATAAAGATTATTCGGTGGAAGAAATCACTGGAGAATTCATTCGTGGTTATAAATATGGGTTTAAAGTAAATATTAAAAAAGATATAGATCCTCATGGAAGCTTATCTGATATTATGACTTCTTTTGAGGGGAATACTATAATTGACATATTTTTTCCTATGAAGGTAAAAGTCGATTTTCCAATTCATGGTCAATTCACTAATTATAGCACTTTTTTATCTGTTCACTTTATCAAAAATGCTAACATCGTAGATACTAAAATATTTAATCTTTGGGGGGAAAATATTAATATTTCGTCAAATCAGTTGTATATAGATAACCTTAGAATCTCAATCGAGCCGAATGATAAAAGAGCGTCTTATACAGCTGAGTTATTTGATATGATATTGGAAACGGAAACTCCACCATCAATAAACATAATTAGAAATCCAAAACCACGAGAAGAAGAAACACAGATTTATGAGTTTTTACGAACAACAGACTTTGAATATGTGAAACTATATTTTGTTCATAATGATCTTTTCTTCTCTGTTGATGTTAATAAAAATCAACAATTTAAACATTTTCCAATAGCATTAACAGAAAATCTATATGTATCATATTTTTTCATAGAAATCTCTATTGAAAAAAAAACAAATTTTTTTGTTTATCGGGATAAGAAGAACAAGGAGTCAAAACAAGAAGCATTCTTAGTACAGGTACATGTCACTATTGTACAAAACCCTAAGGATATACGTAGAGCATTATCGGAAGTTCACTTAATTTAACGTTTAAAAATGGAACAAGAAAGCAGACAAAAATACATGATAGACAAACAAATAGAATTAAAAGAAAAACTAAGACAATTTAACAAATGCAGAAAAACATGGAGCAGAATCGATTCTGTTTTCAAAACATTAAGTACAGTTTTAACAGTAGGAATAACGGTGGCAACAGCTGTAACCGGGGGATTAATGCTTCCAATAATTGTCCCAACTGTATTAGCTGCGTTCACTGCCGTTCAAACTTCATCTTGTGGTTTGATAACTTTAGGTTTTACATCAAAACAGAAAGCTCATTATAAAAGGAAAATCGAAATTTTAAATGCGTATCTTAATAAATTGTTTATTTTTTTCGAAAGATCGAGAGAAGACAAGAACATAACAGTTGAAGAATTAGAAAAATTCAATGAAATTTTAGATAAATTTAATGTAGAAATGTCATCAATAAAAGTTAAAAATTCATAATTAAAATAGATACTTAAAAAAGAAGATGGAAAATATTGAAAATTTAAACAATTCTTTTTCAAAATTATTCAAGGCAATACCTACTTTATCTTCGCAAGAAAAATTCAAATATCTAGCCGAAAATGTAGAAGAAGATGAAATCAAAATATCAAATATACTTTTTTCAGAATTAATCAAGAGAATAACTATTCTATTTAACGATTTTAAAATCAAAGGTCAAATTGAAATAAATGGTCAAATATATGAAGTTGGGGAATATAAACAAGACATGAGATTATCTGGATTCAATGCTCAAACTTTCCAAGTTATTTATTCAAAGATGGATGATAAATCTGACGCATCTGATTGGTATTTTACAGGAGAGATTTGTTTCCGCAAAAATAATTTTAGTATAATAAAAAGATCTAAAACTGGCAGAGGTGGTAATTTACTTAAAAAGATAAATGAGTACAAAGGCAAAAATTGTTTCATACCAAGCGATGGTTATTGTTTTATAAAGTGTGTAAATCACTTCATGAATAAAGACTTAACAAAAGAATTTAAAGATTTCGTCAATAGTTTTCAAAAATCAAACCGAAAAGGAGTTATGACATCTGCTAGAATCTCTGATTTCAATAAGAAATTTAATACTTATTTTCAAATTTATATGCCCGCACATAGACATTTTCAACCAAAGAAAGTATCCGAAGAATTAGATTGGGTATTTTATTTACACAAAGAACATTTTTGTTTGATAAGAAGAAATAACAAAAAGTTAGGCATTCAAGAAATAAAAGATAATTACGATGAAAATGTATGGAGAACCTGTGGGGATGATGACGCACTAACTTGTTTTGCTCAGTTAAAACTAAATGTGATTTCACACCCTCATGATGATACTTTATACGCATGGGATTGCGAAACTTATAACGAAAATAAAGCCATTCCTTATTGTTGTACTTTAGTCAATTTGGAAAAACTAAGGAAAAAACTAGAACTAATTAAAAGAGTATTCCCAGATTTAAAACCAACTGATCCCATTCCAGAAGAATATTACAACAAACTCATGACTAATATAGTAGAAATATTTGTAGGAACAGATTGTTTTGATCAGATGTTGCGTCGTTTAGGAAGAGTAGATGAAAAAAGATTAACCTTAATTTCCCATAACGGGAGTGGTTTTGACAACTGGGTTGCACTTCAAACCATTGATAAACTAACACAATGTCCACTAGTAGCAGATAATAAAATTCTATCTCTTCCTATATCTAATCCATATACAGAAGAAAGATTACAGAAAAAATGGAAAAGAGAGAAAGAGATACCTGATAAAAATAAATATTTACAACATATATCTCTCACTTGTTCCTATCAACATGAAAGATCTAGTTTGGAGGCATGGGGGAATTCGTCTAATCTACCGATGAATTTGAGGAAGATTGCCGATATTAATATTGCAAAATACACCAAAGATAATTGGGAATCTTTAAGACACGAATGGGAACCGTACGCTAAAAGAGATACCTTATGTCTCGCAGCTTGTTTGATAAAATACAATAAAGCAATGAGAGAAACTGTCTTCCAAAACGTTTCAAATAATCTTACGGCTCCATCTTTATCTTTAAAGGGTTGGTATTATTTATATCATTACGATAAAGAAATGGTTGAAGAAGAATGGTACGAAAGTACTAGAATGGTTCTGAAACACACCGAAAAGCAAAACATAGAAAAAGTTTACTCGCATACTCACCCTTTTATAAGATATTTTATAAGACAAAGTATTAAAGGAGGAAGAGTTTCAGCAAACAGAAAATCATTTGAAACGAACAAAATGGATGAAATTTGTGATGTATTAAGGGAATACACAAAACTTGAAAGCAATAACATAATTGATTTATTTAAAGAATATAGTAAAAGTGATACAGATAAAACGGAAGTTCACTCGAGACTTAAAAAAATAAAATGTACTAAACTGATGGCATTTGACGCCAACGGTTTGTACGCTTCCGCTATGACAGAAGGTGAATATCCAAAAGCTGAAAGTGCAAGAGCGTTTCTACCAGAAGAAAATAGAAAATTTGTCAAGCTCTTTAATGAACAGAAATTCAGACCTAGAACTGCTATTTTAAAAGTCTGGTTTGAATATCCCAAAAACATGTTCTTTCAACCCATACCAGCTAAAGATAAAATCACTTTCACGAATAAAGAAGGTAAAAAGGAAACTGGCACTAAAATCAGATTCAGAAATGGTTTCTGTTCAGATGTTTTAACATCAGTCGATATTCAAGAAATAGTGAAAGCCGGTGGACGAATTATTAAAATATTAGATGGTATAGTTTACGAAGAAAATTTTAAAAATCCACCCTATAGAGATTATATTTTGATTTTGAAGGAATTAAGGAGTAAATACAAAAAGGAAGGGGATATGGTTGCCAGTAACTGCATGAAGTTGTTAGGTAATGCCCTGTATGGGAAATCTATTCAGAGGGATAGAAATACCTCATTACACTTATGGAATGGAGAAACCTTTCGCCTTAATTACGACAAACACGTCAAAAAGTATGACAGACTAAATGATAGTCAATACATTGTTGAGATTAATGACGAAGAAAAAGAGTTTGTTCCTCCAAAGGATTTTACGAGATTAACACCCACTCATTTAGGTACGTTTATATTATCACACAGTAAAAAAATAATGAATAATTTTATTCACGTAATAGATGGTTTTTATAAACCAGAAATATACTATACTGATACCGATAGTTTATACATTTCTTCTAGCAATTGGGATAAATTAAATGAAGCTGGGTTGGTGTCCGAAAATGAGTATTGTAAAGGAAAGAATGATTATGGTGATGGTGGAATTATATTTGGTTTATATTTAGCGCCAAAAGTTAAATACAATATCATTCTAACTTCCGACGGTGTTCTAAAAGAAAAGAAAACGTTTAAGGGTTACTCGAACTATAAGGTTAAGGTAGAGGATTATATTCAATTAGCTAGTGGACATGACATAACGAATGAATTCGATAAACCATGGGGGAAGAGTTTTACTAATGGAATAGTTATTCCTAAAGAAAAACAAACTAAAAAATTTAAAAGTTATCTGAATCTCATAAAGAGAAAAGCACCGAACGATGAAGGAATCATGTATCCTTACAATGATAAAGAGGAGATGTCCTTGGATGAAAACTATGAATTTGATGACTTTGATTATCTAACTCTTCAAGAAGAATGTTAATTCTTTTGTTTTAAATGAAGTTGAATAACAATTTCCTCGTTACCAAAATCTATAAACCTATTTTTGCCATCTTTGATTTCCAGATTTATATCTTTGATCATAAAGGAATTAAGTGGTAAATACGTAGTTTGAAATGGTTTCTCTATAATTCTATATCCTATCGGTACAGTGAATGTTGGAAGACTGTAAATAATCTGACGTTTGTATTTATTGAAAAATCCACCGTTTATTAAATTGCAATGTATATTGATCACATCGACATCATTCTCGATATTAGCTTTATTTGGTGCTATAGTTGATTGGGTGTATACTCGTTTATCAAATCCTAGTAACGTATTCAATGAATTTTCTACGTTGAAATCAACTTGACTATTATTTCTTAATATCAATTTCATTTTGTTCAAATTTAAATTACCTTCGAATTCAATATTGTTTTTACCATTGACACTTCCTGCGTATTCAGATAGGTATTCGTTAATGGCTATGTATTCGTAACTTCCTGGTAGTAAACTTATGGTTTTGAATGTTGCTCCATTATCTGTTGATATTTTTATTTTGTTATTATCTTCGTTGATATTTCTAATGGAATTGTAAACAGAGAAATACTTTAATCCCAATTCATATTCTTGATTTCGATCGAGTTCATACTCATAATCTAGAGATAATTTAATGTCTGATTTATTTGAGGTGATGACGAATAGTTGACTCATTTTTAATAACACTTTTATAATCATTTTTATCTATGATACCTTTTTGTAGGAGTCTTTTTAATATACAATTTAATTCATTATATTGTCTGTGTGATTGATGTCCTTCCTTCATTGCTGCTAATATTATTTGTAATCTATTAAGCAATTCTTCGTTATTGTCTGGTAGAAAAATTACACCATCTCCTGTATGTCCCAAAAAGTCATCGATTTCTTCTATAATATCATCAGTGTAGTTATCATCACTACCATCGGTGTTATCATCTAATTCTTTTTCCAGTCTTCTTAATCTTAAAGTTTTTGGTCCTCCTGTCCTTGTCGATGTAAGAATTTCCACGTATGAATTTAAATCTTTGAAATTATAATCTTTATCATACCCATTCAAAAGATTAATCATACCGGGTGTTAAATCATATATAGCGTCTATTCTGTCAATCTTAAATGTTGGGTTGAGTTGATTGAAACGTATCCTAAAACCGTTAAGAATCAATCCATCCTGATCAATTGTTGGCTTTATTGTTTTGGCTAGGGTTGGATTTGGATTTGAAAAATAACGTTTTATATCATCTAATGTCCTGATTACGATTCCATCATCTTCAATGGGATATTCTATTTGTGGAGGAGATTGTTGAATTTGTTGTTTAGGAGCTTCTAATTTATTCTTGATATCCTCTTGACTTTTTAATATTGGTTTAAATAAAGTTTGTAGATTTTCTGTTAATCCAAGTTGTTGTAATCTGTTATTTTCAACTTGGGTCTTTATTTTATTCTTAGCTTTGATATATTCTCTATTTCTTTTTAAAATATTATTCCATTCCATTTTTAAAAAAATAAATTAACATATGTTGATCATTACTCTTTCACCCGCAGGTTTTCTTGTATTAACGAATACATATCCATGTTCCTCTGGATTTCTCCATTGAGCTTTACAAACCTTTTTAAACGAATCTCTGTCCATTCCGTGATTTATCGACTGTATGATTTGAGATAAATCTTTATCGTTTAATTCAAATAATAAAAAACAATTAGCATTTTTTCTAATAAACATAGAATCCATCCCGTAAAAAGATTGGGATTGGTATAAGCAGTGACAGTTGTGATGTCTTCCCTTCGTGAAGAATTCTTGTTGAACAGATTGATTTTTTTGCGCTACGCAGTCGTCAAACAATATTAAGTTCTTTCGTTTACTATCAATATTAGACAAGTCCAAATCATTTACATTTTTTGTCAGAAACACTTTTATGTCAGTTGGATTGAAAGATGGATTCTTTTCTTTTATGAAGTTATCTAAGATATCTTTTATTTCTATCTCATCGTTGTCCTCGTAATATTGAAATAATTCTTGAACATATTTCTTTGGTAAATATTCTAAAGCTTCGAGAAATTGATAATACGGTTGTTCTGGTGTTGTTGTGTAGATATACAAAGAATCGAAATCTAAAAGGTTGGGTGTTGTCAACATGTTAAAAGTGAGATGAGTTTTCCCAGAACCTGAACTACCGCATATACACATGAGCATTGGATTATTAGGAAATATTTCTGAATGATTAAATTTCCTTCCCATTTTATGTACCAAAAATTACACCTTCTCCTTTATACTTTGAAAGATATATTCCTTCTCCACTGTGTATATTTTTAAAAAATATTCCATTACCCTTATGTTTGACTTTGATTTCCCCTGTGTCAATACTATCCACTAATTTAGTTAATCCTTGTTTGACAGTTTTCTTAGTTTCTTCACTAAATCGATTTCCAAATTCTTTAACTGTATCTAATATGTCTGCTACTCCCGAACCTTTTGCTAACTTTTCCATTTCCAAATTATGTCTACGTTTTTCACTTTTTTCAGCTTCGGCTGCTTTCTTGGCATTGACGGCTTGAACTATTCCTGCCGTTCCGCCGGCCGTGGCACCTGCGGCTGCAAGCCCAGCAAAGATCAAGGGTAGGAAAGGTAAAAATCCACCTGCCTTTATGTTCTTGTCAATTCTTTCTAAATCTATATCATCTCGCACTTTACAGTGTTTATATGTATCAATAAGTTTTTTAGTTATTCTGATTCTTTTACCATTGTAAGTAATTGTAGTTGGCTTTTCTGTTTCGATAGCGTCTATTATTCTTTTTACTAAAGTTTCGGGTTTCATTTTTAAGGGATTAATTTATTCTATTCGAATCATCCGTCTGTCGGATATTTTTATTATATGTTTTGCTTCTTCCAATAATAAACAATAACCGGTTACATCTCCTTGTGTTTTTTCGATATGAATATTTATGTTTACTCCAGTTTTGAAAAGATCTTCTTGATGAGCTGATAGATCAAAACAGAAGATTGGGTGATTAATTGCAAAATCTACATATCCAAACTGAGGTGGATTTCCAAATAATTCACACATATTTTTATAATTTCTATACAATTCATTATAATCCTTTGTGGATGGATTAATAGTTAAAGGTTGGTTAGGATAATTATCGTTGTTTAATCTTACTTGAACTTTACGGATTATAGGATCTTGAGTTTGGTTCATTGCCACTCTAAAGATATTGTTGTTATTTGTCTGAGAATCTGGTAAGTTCTTGAAACCAACTATTAAATATCTTGCTGGTTTAATGCTGTTAGTGATTGGCCATGTTGTGGATTCTCCAGTTAAAGTCATACTCCCTACAGTGTTGCGCCGAAGAAAAGCTATTTCAATGTCTTTAGTTAACGAGTTGAATATTCTCGTTTCTACTTCAATTGATGGTGTTATTACGGGTATGAAAAGTTGGAGATTTGTTATTTCTAATTTTGCATTTGAATTAGCTTCTCCAAAGAATATCTTATCGTCATTAATTTCTCTTTGTAAATGAATTTTAAATGGTAAACCTATAGAAACTTTTCGATGTTCTAAAAGACCGAATAAAGGATATAATTTCCAATTGACGTAATTACCCCATCTATTATCCTCAACAACATTATTGTACTGATTTACTCGTTTGTCAAACCCATGGTTTACTGCTCTACCGATTCTCTCAATGCTATTTCTGGCAATGACTCTCATTCTAGCGATATCAGCATCGTTAGCTACAGTTTTTACTGGTTCTTTTAAAACGGTCCCATCACCAACATCGGGTATCCAACCCGAGACTGAATCGTAGTTTTTGGGGTAAAGGACTGTTTTCAACATTGTGTCAAATTCTCCAGGGTGTTTGATGGTTTCTATGGGGTTTGATCCCGCTTCCAAAACCATTTCGCTAAATAAAGAAGGAAAGAAATTATTTTCTAATGTTGTATTAGTCTGTGGGACTCTATTTTCATTTGCTGTTCCGTCCTTGATTTTGAAATCGCATCTGAAATAGGCATCGGAAAGTAATAACCAATTTGACAGACTATTGATCTCGAAAGTGACCCTACCACCATCATTCAATTGTGATTTAGACCCCACAGATGCATTAATAATAATGTAATCCTCTTTCTTACGAGTAAATGAATAAAGAATTGGATCGTATAATCTAAAAATTGGATCAAGAATTTTATTTGCCATTTTTAGAGGAATTATTTTGATAAAATACAATACATTTACTATATGCATATACATGTATAACGTTTAATAACAACAATAAATAAATTCAATAATTTGTAGTAACAGCTTTTACTGTATTAATCAACTCCATAGTTTCAAGTATTATTATATAAATAACAATGTGTAAAGGGAGGTAACAACTTATACTGTATCAATCAACTCCTTGACTACGGATAAACACTGGTATCCAGGGACCGCTTTGAAGAAATCGCTGTGTAGTTACAAGTATTATTTCTATAAACAAATTGGTTACTAAGGACCGTAACAAGTGGTGAATATCGATTATCAACATGTTGCATTACACAAAGAAAGTTGTTACGGGTAAAATCAATAGTGCATTCAGACAGAGTCATAAACGAGTGAAGCATTGAATCAATACATTCTGTATAATCTAGAAACTCTATAACGTGAATATTGTACAGTCATTATGAATCACGTTCCTTTCCAAAACCTTTGTTGTTCAGGACTGGCTTTTAATTCCTTGTTAATATCAGATATTAAACTAAGAAATTGAGAAAGTGAAACTGTGACTGTTTTAAACTTTGGGTATTCTGTACAGAGTTTTGCTAGACGTCTTAGTTTTCTACAATGGCTTAGCGAAATACTTAAATTGGTTTTAACGAAATTACTAAATAAACCAAAATTTAATATAAAAAGTTTCTGGAGCCACTGTCCATACGTTACATAGACTTGAATAGTTTGCGCTGAGTTTTGTTTAATAAAAATATCGCAATCCTTAACTATGTCTTTAACCGTATTCTCCTCGTTTATACTATTGTCAAAATGTTTCAATTCCTGCGAATGGGGCAAATCACACACACTATTTTTGAGTTTTTTTAACACTTCCTTATCTTTGGTAAAACTTTTGTTGAAAGTTAGAGGTTTTGGTTTTCTAATAAGTGATTTTTTCATTTCAAAATGATAATCTGCAACTGTTTCTGTACCTTCAAGTAGTATCTTTTCTCTTAATTCCATATAATGATCTAAATGCATCTGGTGGTAATTTATGTGAGCTTCAATATCAGTTGTATAAATCTGAGCTGAAAATAAAAAAAACATAGTGTTTTAACAAGGAAAACAATTTGACACGCTCGTACGCCACCCAGTTATAAAATGACAGATAATTACATATTAAAATGTACTTACCTGTGTCTGAAGATTGAGATCCCACTGACATGCTTTCTTCTGCCATGTTTCCCCTGTAGATGTGTCTGTCTCAAACAAAGAACGCAAACTGAATACTATTCTTAGAAACAGCTTGTTTCCATTTACCTGCAGTGAGCTCATAATAATCAATGTATTGATGTTTATATATTCATGCAATATTGATCTATAATAAAGACCTTACAATATCATGATAATGCAACATGGTTAAAGGGTACACAAGTCTGTCGATCTTAATAAAAACCAGACCACAATGGATTTCTAAGATAAATAAATCATTTTCAAATAGTGGGATAATATGTAATTTGAGGTATTTTATGATGGAATTTGGGGTATTTTATGCTAGGTAGGGACTTGATGGAATGTAGGAAATTTATTGAAGGTGTTTGTCGTAAGAATTCTATGAAAAATGTAGGCTGTTTTATGAAATGTAGGGTGTTAAGGTGTGTTTTGGGTAGACTCAATTTGGTTGCAAGTTTCCCCATGGGATGAAAATGGCATGGGGAAAGGTGCGACCGAATTGAGTCTACCTACACTACTCTGGCTCTGCCAGTGACTGTAGTTGGCCTACCGATATCAAAGAAGGGGACTTTGTCTTGATGGAAAAAATATGGCCTGTTAAAGTCAGAAGAATTGAATCAAACTCGTTGACGGTACACAGCAGATCTGATAATGCCTTGTAAGTAAAGCTTAAGTGTTATTCTTAAAAGACTGTATACCATTCATGCATCCAAAATATAAACAAAATTTTGCAATTCATCAAAAAACAAATTGATGAATTTAAAATTAACTAGTCATTGTCTGCATCAAATTGCTATAATCATATTCTTAAAGGTGTAAGCCCGTGGTTCTCAAATGCGGGGTCGCGACCCCAAGTGGGGTCGCAGAGACGAAATGGTGGGGTCGCTTGGGTCGCGAGGTCAATTTCCTGATTGTTTTTTTTTTTCAATCTAATTTATTATTCCCTAGCACTGCCGTGACTATATTCTATATACCAAGATTTTCTAAAAAAAAATTCTATGAAAACTATTGTCTATGATATTGTTTACGAAAGTTACGAATTACAACTTCGTGCAAGATAATGCACAGATAATGATGCTGTCATAATACTTTATTAATGGTACTAATATATATGTACATTTTTAGATTAAATTATAGGTAAATGGTTGCTTTGTGACTAAAAGGGTTTGGCATGGGGTCGCAACAAGACGCTCGATGGTGGAAATGGGGTCGCGGGAAAAAATCGGTGAGAACCACGGGTGTAAGCTTATACATACTAACTGCAAGGGTTTCAAATTGTATTTTCTATGCTGTAATCTGTTGATTGTAACTGAACAACTTACATACATATATACAAAGTACTAAAAACATATTTACATCTTTTTTTTGAAATTTGAAACAAACAAGCCAAGAGTGTATATCTGTGACATTTCACATAAGGATACTGTAACCTTGATCTGCTTCCAAACCCCCCACACCATCTATTTTGTGCATTCAAAATTCTCATTGGGTGCCCGTGGTTCCTGTTATTCCAGAAAGAAAAACGGGAAGTGACGTCTGTGTTAAACGGTTAGGAATTGGTATCCGCAAGAAGGAAACAAAATGAGGATATTGATGGTATAAATTCTGTGAAATAATAAAATAATAACTTTTTTGCAAAACATAGTCCGAAAACTTGGATTTTGTGCTTTTTGGTCATTTTCGGATGTTTAAGACAATTTCGAAAAAAAAATTTTTGGAATCTTTATTCATAATTTGACTCTACCCACCTACCAATTTTTATGGTCATCGAATAAAATCTAAAGAAGTTGGATATTTCACCAAAATTCAGTACAAAAAGTTATCGACAAAATTTTCGAATTTCAAATTTCTGAAGTCGAAGTCTGCTCAGAAGTTATTTCAAGATTGTACACAGAAAATTTTATGAAAATCAAACAAATGTTAAACAATTTATGGTCAATTTCCAAGAATAAGGAGTTTTCCGACAGACAGCTTCCGGTCGGAAACTGATTGCTGGAAATACATTTAAGGGATAATCACTAGGTCTGGGATATTTGAGACAATGTAAAAAATCTTCTAAATATTACAGATTGTTCCAGGTACTCTGTCTAATTTCCGAAATTTGATTTTCAAATTTCATTTAACGAAAACAATACAGTTTCGAGCGCAACTCGAAAGCTGTAATGAGCTGTCACAAAAACAAGATAATAAAAGTATGTACACTGTTTTCAGGAAAGTTGATATAGAAACCAGTTAGCTACAAGCTGTGGTTGCAGGATGTAGAATGGGCTGAGAATTGTGAACAAGGTATGTTGGATAAATGTCATTTATTTCACAGGGAAATAAATCTAGGGCTTGCACTGTGCAACACAAATGACTCATTTTGAGCATTATTTTCCAAAAGCGAAAGAATTTTAGCTTCCAAAGAGCATTTTCTCTAAATTTTAGTCCTCAGTAATTTGTTACTTAAAATGTATATTGCCACACTCAGTCAAGTAAGTTAGCTTTTCAGTTCTATGTTAAAACACTAATCATTTATGTAACATTTCTTGCATGGCAAAAATTCTCAAATATACACTGCTTAAGCTACAAAGATACAATAGAAATTGAAACAGTGTGCAAGCTATTGGTAATTCTATTAGGTCATATATATTTCTCGAATATTAAGTGAATTCAGTTTTTTTGGAAGATCATTTATTCATCATCCCATTGTTTCTATTTGTGTCATAAGATTTATTCGTTGACGAATGATAATGTGATATCAGATGTTTTTTAATTCACATTGAGTGGATAAGTAAAATCATGTTTTATTTCACAATTGTAAACTCTATCGGGTTGAATATTTAAGAAATTTAATTTTATATTTAAGGTTATTGACATGAAAGTTCCTGAATTGGAATGGCTCTGCGGCCACTTGGGCCATACTGCAGACATACACAAACTCCATTATAGAGCTACAAGTGGCTTCATTGAAAGAGTCAATATTGGAAAACTAATGCTGCTACAAGATTTAAATATTGATGAACTTTGAAATGCAAAAAAAGGGTTGAAAGATTGCACATCTGCAATAGCCAAAAGTCGAAAGAAAAATGGTATTATACATAACCGAACATGGGAAACGATTAAAAAGAAGGTACTCAGGATGATAAAAAAATTGAAAAAATTTGTTTAACTGTATTGCAAGAAAAAGGGAAAATCTTGTGTCCAGTTATTGAACACAGGTACATGGGGACAGGATAGCCTATTTTGGTGCTTCATGAGTCTTGAGTACCCCAAATAATCCCCATTCATTATAATTTTATTTTCTTGAAAAACGCTTATTAACATTGTGTATTTCCCGGAAATTGTGCAGATTTACTGAAAATTCCAATGTTTGCCGGTCGACTGATATTAGACCTACTCTCTTTATAATATTACACTTAAAGGTAAGTCACTATCGTCTTGTTGACACCAGATACCAATTGCCTATCATCTTAAAATATTCTTAATTAACGATCCTGTCTTTCATGTCAATGATTTCTTTCAATTCCATAGTAATTTTTCTCCATCTACATATAAAGTTTTATTAAATCTGAGATCATTTAGTCCAGTTACCCAGTGTTTTTATCTCTCAAATTTAATTTTTTCTTGCCGTTAAGAATCCGTCAAAGCAGCTTGGATGGAAATGTCGGTGAGCGCATGTTCGAGCACTTTAACCTCAATCACGTGGTCTGCATTCTTGCATAAATTAACTGAACTAAAGAACATGGATAAGACTGTATGTTAGTATAATTTATGCAAGAATGCAGACCACGTGATTGAGGTCAAAGTGCTCGAACATGCGCACACTGACATTTCCGTCCACGCTGCTTTGACGGATTCTAAACGACAAGAAAAAAATGTAATTTGAGAGATAAAACCACTGGGTAACTGGACTAAATGATCTCCGATTTAATAAAACTTTATATGTAGATGGAGAAAAATTATTATGGAATTGAAAGAAGTCATTGGCATGAAAGGATCGAGTTAATTAAGAATATTTTAAGACGATAGTGACTTACCTTTAAGTGTAATATTATAAAGAGAGTAGGTCTAATATCAATCAACCGTCAAACGTTGGAATTTTCAGTAAATCTGCACAATTTCCGGGAATTACACAATGTCAATGAGCGTTTTTCAAGAAAATAAAATTATCATGCATGGGTATTATTTGGGGTACTCAAGACTCACAAAGCACCAAAATAGGCTATCCTGTCCCCATGTACCTGTGGTATTGAACATTTGATATACCTTATTATATATTTGATATCTATAGACAAGGAAAATTTTCTTTTTGAGTGGAAATGGAATCAAACTTCTTATATATATTAGGCTTGTCATATAGTGTTGTTCAGTTTGCATCATAACAATTTTGATTTAGATTTAAAATTTGAAAAAATAGACATATCCAATTTGGTGTTGGATGGAACAATAGAAATGACTATTTTCAATCCATGTTGGTTGTAGGTATATTTTATCAAATTTTACATTGATTTTGTCCTAAAAGGCATTTGAACAATTCATTAACTATTTTGCTACACATTGTGAAGCAGTATGATACAATTCTTAGGGTTGTCTTATGGTATTGTTGCTTGCATATAATTATGGAATGCACTTCTCATAAAGCACTACGTGACTTGTATATCCCTGCAAAATATCATTGTGAGAATATTTCCAGGGAAAAGTTTTATTCCTTTAACAGTCTTTTGCAAAATTCCAAGTGTATGGTCAGTGTTTCAGCCTATTTAGATAAGGTATTTACCTCATAATCTGCAATGATTATGTAACAGTCTTTTTCAAGACTACAAGTGTATTGTCACTTATTAAGATTTATTAAAGGGATTCGAAAGAGGTTTTCTAGCCTTTTTGTGTGTATGAAAGACACTTTAAACATTATTCCAGAAAGAAAAACGGGAAGTGACGTCTGTGTCTTGAAATAAGTCAGACTGGATGATCAGGTACAGGGCATTATAAATACATGTTGTCACAATGCTATGACTTATATGATATCGCTGTAACAACATTTATCTAATAACGTCATATCGTTGTAACAACATGTATTTATAATGCGTCACTTCCCGTTTTTCTTTCTGGAATTACAGGAACCACAGGCACCCAATGAGAATTTTGACTGCACCAAATAGATGTTAGAAGTGTCTTTCATACACACTAAAAGGCCAGAAAACTTCTTTCGAATCCCTTTAAAGGGATTGTAAAGAGGTTTTCTAGCCTTTTTATGTGGACGAAGGACACTTCCAACATCTATTTCGTACATACAAAATATTCATTGGGTGCCCGTGGTTCCTGTTATTCCAGAAAGAAAAATAGGAAGTGGCGTCACAATCTTGGAAGAAATCGGACTGGATGATCAGGTACAGGGCATTATAAATACATGTTGTCACAACGCTATGACTTATATGATATCGCTGTAACAAAATTTATCTAATAACGTCATGTCGTTGTAACAACATGTATTTATAATGCCCTGTACCTAATCATCCAGTCTGATTTTTTCCAAGTTTGTGACGTCACTTCCTATTTTTCTTTCTGGAATAACAGGAACCACGGGCACCCAATGAATATTTTGTATGTACGAAATAGATGTTGGAAGTGTCCTTCGTCCACATAAAAGGGCTAGAAAACCTCTTTACAATCCCTTTAAGCTATATTTCTTAGCCTGCAATGGCTATGTAACAGTCTTTTTCAAGACTACAAGTTAGTGTATTGTCACTTATTAAGATTTATTAAGCTATATTTCCTAGTCTGCAATGGCTATGTAACAGTCTTTTTTTACGCCCATATGAAATGTGGAGCGTATATTGTCGTCACCCATATCCGTCCGTTGATCCGTCCGTGTGTCCACAATTGCTCATAAACACTCTACAGGTCACAATTCTTGACGGATTTTGACGAAACTTAATGTTAATGTTTATTACCGCCCAAGGATGAACCCTATTGAACATCTGCAAAATCGGAAATAATTACAACGAATTACTGCCCTTGTTCTGAAAAAACGCATTCGATTTTTGGCCTGTAAACACTCTACAGGTCACAATTCTTGACGGATTTTGATGAAACTTAATGGTAATGTTTATTACTGCCCAGCCCAAGGATGAACCCTATTATAACTAAACAAAATCGGAAAATATTTACTATGAATTATTGCCTTTGTTCTTCAAAACGCTTTTGATTTTTGGCTCGTAAACACTCTACAGGTCAAACTTAATGGTTATGTATATTACTGCCCCAGGATGAACCCTATTGAAAATCAGCAAAATCGGAAAATATTTACTATGAATTATTGCCCTTGTTCTTCAAAACGCTTTTGATTTATGGCTCGTAAACACTCTACAGGTCACAATCCTTGACGGATTTTGACGAAATTTAACGGTAATGTTTATTACCACTCAAGGATGAACCCTACTGAAAATCAGCAAAATCGAAAAATATTAACTATGAATTATTGCCCTTGTTCTTAAAAATGTGTTCGATTTTTGGCTCGTAAACAATATACAGGTCACAATTCTTATTGGATTTTGACAAAACTTACTGATAATGTTTATTACCACCCAAGTATGAACCCTATTGTAAATCAGCAAAATCGAAAAATATTTACTATGAATCTCATTGTTCTTGAAAACACGTTCGATTTTTGGCTCGTAAGCACTACACAGGTCACAATTCGTAACAGATTTTCGAGGAAACTTACTGATAATGTTTATAAGCACTCTAGGATGAACCCTATTGAAAATCAGCAAATTTGAAAAATATTTACTATGAATTATTTTTCTTGAAAACTTGTTCATGTTATAGCTCATAAACACTATAAGAGGCACAATACTGGAAAGATTTTTAAGAAACTTGATGTGAATGTTCTTAATTTCTTTTCTTGTAACTGTCAAATATATTTGTTTAAAGTCAAAGCCAGTGGGCCAGTGGGTGTATATTACCTTGCCTGGCAAGCTATGTTTAAAGACTATCGGGGTGTACTGTTAGTGTTTAGTCGTTTAAACCCTTGATTCTGAGCCCACAATAGCTATGCAATTGCCTTCTTAGAGACTCAGAATCTCGGATTACTTTTATGAGTTTGCCTCATAACCTATAACGGCTCTGCATTACAACACAAACTTAGCCCATTCGGACTCACACCACTAATTCTTTTGCCATCCGCTTCAATGTTAAATCACCAAATTCAATCTTCTGTAACTTTTTCCAGAAATCTCGTTGAAAACTTTCCAATATGTCCAATGAAAGCCTGACCAATACTTGATTTCTCGACAAAAATTCAATAGATGATGACCATGAAAATTTTGAACTAGTCAAAATGAAAGTAGACCTCTACCGGATATCAACAACAAGTTGACTTGGACTGCTCACATATCGACTATTTTTAGAAATAGCCTTCCGCCTATAGATGTCTCATTATCTGACTAAATCTGAAAGAAAATGCAATTTAAGACATCAAATTCCAAATCTAGACCAAAAATTAATCAAAAATGGGCATGCAAAAACCCAAAAAGGAAAGGAGAAAGAGGATTTCTAAAAATAGCAAGGACTACATTCGTATACAATCATTTGCATAAAATTAATTAGTGGAGTGGGTCCTATATATAGGGACAATTTTTTTTTATTGCCTTAACTTGTTTTATGTTCTCTTAGGAACAACCTGTCCAAAAATTATGCAAAAAAACCTTAAAGTATGCATGTGAGAGGATTTTTACTTTTGCCACCCATTCCTATGATATTGCCTACAGTTGAATAGTAAATATGTATACGTACAATTCTAAATTGTTAATAACTTTATCATTTATGAAGATAATTCAATTCTGTAAAAAGATTTAAGGTCATTGATCTCAACCATGTCTGAAAAATATCAATTACATAAAATAAGAGTTACATTTATTATGTAACATTTACTTCGCACATCATTCCATCTGTTTCCACTTCAGAAACCACAGTTCTTCTTGAATTAATGACAAGTGCAGAAATAAAAATAACATATACCAAAATCTTTGGCAGAATAAATCTAAAAAGGCCATTTTCCATTAGGGAGTGAGTTTAAGTAAGAACTATTATGTAACTCCTTGATAGGTATATGATCTCTACACCCCAGAAACCCAGCCAGCTCACCCAATAAATAGAAATAAATGAATTTACAGTCTATTCTGTTGTCATACAAATAATATATCATTTTGCTGATATTTTGACCTCCCCATGTCTCATACTAGTATGGCTGTCTATAAAATAAGAAATTCACTCATTTCAAATCAAACTTTTGAATATGAAGGGTGACAGAAAAAGAAGACGTTCACAATTTTTACCTGGTCATGTTAAGAAAGTTAGTCAGGTAACACAGACTGACTATGATGTTCCATCTACTTCTGCGGTGCCTGAAGATCAAGAAACAAACTGTTTTAACATGGAATTAGACTCTCCAGGTAGCTACAGGGTTTTACGGCTAAGACCTGAAAAAAAAGAAAAGAATTATGGTGAAAATGAAGTATCAGGCAATAGAACAATCAATGTGGAAAAAAATGATCGAACTGTGGAATTTAGCAATTCTTACAAGGCTAATTTCAGTGAAGCCATGTATAGTGGGAAAACAAAAGTTGATAAGACAAGTCAAAAGAGGATTTTGAGCCAAGACATTAAGTCATTTCACTTCCAAAAAAGTGTGAAATATGGAAAAAATGCTTTGGGGAGGCTGTCATCTACAATACTCAGGTCAAATATAGGAGTAAAGAAGGCTGCAGAGACCAAGGCAGAGTTCTTAGGGGCAAAACTGTCTCCTCAAAGTTTGCAATCTTTGTGCAGTATAGAGAATATGAAAAAAGACCAGAAGTTAAGAAAAGACAGCTTCTCTCCAGAGGGAATAGAATTCATGAATTTTCCAAGTATAAAAAACTAAATACAACTGATAGTGGTTATAAAAAAATTGGACATACCAAGTACTTTGCAGGACGACCATTCATATTCTCAATGATGTTATGTAAGATGTATGTATTTAACAAAATTTTATTATTTGATCTGAAAAGAAAAGAAAATTATTTTTGTTGATATTGAAGTATTTTACTTTACACCTTGACTCTGCGGCAAAATAAGTGTCAAAGTCATCACAAGACTGCTGCCCCCCCCCCCCCCCAGCCCTACCCCCATTATGATATTATGGTATGCATAATGAAATATAATAATAACAAACTGTCTGACCTAGCAAACCAATGACTGTAGTATTATATTTAAGTTAGCCAATTATAGCCTCATGTGTAAGCCTGCCTGCTGTGCTATAACACTATACAGTATAGGCCTACTAGGTAGCTGTTACATAATAAGCAAATTCTATCAACCCAAATGTACAATTTCTATCATAAAGGCATCCATTTTTATAAAAAAAAACACGTGGAAAAAAGAAAAAAGTACAAATTTTCTACATTGTTGCAGTGTTGTTATGTTAGAAATTGGCCAAAATGGCGATTTTCAATAAAATAAGCTAAAAATGCCATTTTTTTGCAAAAAAAGTTTGCAAATGCTGCATAAACTAGTAATTTAGCCATATTTCTGCCTATCCTGAAGATTTCATACAAAATCATTCACAACTTTTTGAAAAATCAAAATTCCCCCAAAAATTACCTCGGCTCAGACAGGACTCACACCACTAATTCTTTTGCCATCCGCTTCAATGTTAAATCACCAAATTCAATCTTCTGTAACTTTTTCCAGAAATCTCGTTGAAAACTTTCCAATATGTCCAATGAAAGCCTGACCAATACTTGATTTCTCGACAAAAATTCAATAGATGATGACCATGAAAATTTTGAACTAGTCAAAATGAAAGTAGACCTCTACCGGATATCAACAACAAGTTGACTTGGACTGCTCACATATCGACTATTTTTAGAAATAGCCTTCCGCCTATAGATGTCTCATTATCTGACTAAATCTGAAAGAAAATGCAATTTAAGACATCAAATTCCAAATCTAGACCAAAAATTAATCAAAAATGGGCATGCAAAAACCCAAAAAGGAAAGGAGAAAGAGGATTTCTAAAAATAGCAAGGACTACATTCGTATACAATCATTTGCATAAAATTAATTAGTGGAGTGGGTCCTATATATAGGGACAATTTTTTTTTATTGCCTTAACTTGTTTTATGTTCTCTTAGGAACAACCTGTCCAAAAATTATGCAAAAAAACCTTAAAGTATGCATGTGAGAGGATTTTTACTTTTGCCACCCATTCCTATGATATTGCCTACAGTTGAATAGTAAATATGTATACGTACAATTCTAAATTGTTAATAACTTTATCATTTATGAAGATAATTCAATTCTGTAAAAAGATTTAAGGTCATTGATCTCAACCATGTCTGAAAAATATCAATTACATAAAATAAGAGTTACATTTATTATGTAACATTTACTTCGCACATCATTCCATCTGTTTCCACTTCAGAAACCACAGTTCTTCTTGAATTAATGACAAGTGCAGAAATAAAAATAACATATACCAAAATCTTTGGCAGAATAAATCTAAAAAGGCCATTTTCCATTAGGGAGTGAGTTTAAGTAAGAACTATTATGTAACTCCTTGATAGGTATATGATCTCTACACCCCAGAAACCCAGCCAGCTCACCCAATAAATAGAAATAAATGAATTTACAGTCTATTCTGTTGTCATACAAATAATATATCATTTTGCTGATATTTTGACCTCCCCATGTCTCATACTAGTATGGCTGTCTATAAAATAAGAAATTCACTCATTTCAAATCAAACTTTTGAATATGAAGGGTGACAGAAAAAGAAGACGTTCACAATTTTTACCTGGTCATGTTAAGAAAGTTAGTCAGGTAACACAGACTGACTATGATGTTCCATCTACTTCTGCGGTGCCTGAAGATCAAGAAACAAACTGTTTTAACATGGAATTAGACTCTCCAGGTAGCTACAGGGTTTTACGGCTAAGACCTGAAAAAAAAGAAAAGAATTATGGTGAAAATGAAGTATCAGGCAATAGAACAATCAATGTGGAAAAAAATGATCGAACTGTGGAATTTAGCAATTCTTACAAGGCTAATTTCAGTGAAGCCATGTATAGTGGGAAAACAAAAGTTGATAAGACAAGTCAAAAGAGGATTTTGAGCCAAGACATTAAGTCATTTCACTTCCAAAAAAGTGTGAAATATGGAAAAAATGCTTTGGGGAGGCTGTCATCTACAATACTCAGGTCAAATATAGGAGTAAAGAAGGCTGCAGAGACCAAGGCAGAGTTCTTAGGGGCAAAACTGTCTCCTCAAAGTTTGCAATCTTTGTGCAGTATAGAGAATATGAAAAAAGACCAGAAGTTAAGAAAAGACAGCTTCTCTCCAGAGGGAATAGAATTCATGAATTTTCCAAGTATAAAAAACTAAATACAACTGATAGTGGTTATAAAAAAATTGGACATACCAAGTACTTTGCAGGACGACCATTCATATTCTCAATGATGTTATGTAAGATGTATGTATTTAACAAAATTTTATTATTTGATCTGAAAAGAAAAGAAAATTATTTTTGTTGATATTGAAGTATTTTACTTTACACCTTGACTCTGCGGCAAAATAAGTGTCAAAGTCATCACAAGACTGCTGCCCCCCCCCCCCCCAGCCCTACCCCCATTATGATATTATGGTATGCATAATGAAATATAATAATAACAAACTGTCTGACCTAGCAAACCAATGACTGTAGTATTATATTTAAGTTAGCCAATTATAGCCTCATGTGTAAGCCTGCCTGCTGTGCTATAACACTATACAGTATAGGCCTACTAGGTAGCTGTTACATAATAAGCAAATTCTATCAACCCAAATGTACAATTTCTATCATAAAGGCATCCATTTTTATAAAAAAAAACACGTGGAAAAAAGAAAAAAGTACAAATTTTCTACATTGTTGCAGTGTTGTTATGTTAGAAATTGGCCAAAATGGCGATTTTCAATAAAATAAGCTAAAAATGCCATTTTTTTGCAAAAAAAGTTTGCAAATGCTGCATAAACTAGTAATTTAGCCATATTTCTGCCTATCCTGAAGATTTCATACAAAATCATTCACAACTTTTTGAAAAATCAAAATTCCCCCAAAAATTACCTCGGCTCAGACATATATAGGGACAATTTTTTTTTATTGCCTTAACTTGTTTTATGTTCTCTTAGGAACAACCTGTCCAAAAATTATGCAAAAAAACCTTAAAGTATGCATGTGAGAGGATTTTTACTTTTGCCACCCATTCCTATGATATTGCCTACAGTTGAATAGTAAATATGTATACGTACAATTCTAAATTGTTAATAACTTTATCATTTATGAAGATAATTCAATTCTGTAAAAAGATTTAAGGTCATTGATCTCAACCATGTCTGAAAAATATCAATTACATAAAATAAGAGTTACATTTATTATGTAACATTTACTTCGCACATCATTCCATCTGTTTCCACTTCAGAAACCACAGTTCTTCTTGAATTAATGACAAGTGCAGAAATAAAAATAACATATACCAAAATCTTTGGCAGAATAAATCTAAAAAGGCCATTTTCCATTAGGGAGTGAGTTTAAGTAAGAACTATTATGTAACTCCTTGATAGGTATATGATCTCTACACCCCAGAAACCCAGCCAGCTCACCCAATAAATAGAAATAAATGAATTTACAGTCTATTCTGTTGTCATACAAATAATATATCATTTTGCTGATATTTTGACCTCCCCATGTCTCATACTAGTATGGCTGTCTATAAAATAAGAAATTCACTCATTTCAAATCAAACTTTTGAATATGAAGGGTGACAGAAAAAGAAGACGTTCACAATTTTTACCTGGTCATGTTAAGAAAGTTAGTCAGGTAACACAGACTGACTATGATGTTCCATCTACTTCTGCGGTGCCTGAAGATCAAGAAACAAACTGTTTTAACATGGAATTAGACTCTCCAGGTAGCTACAGGGTTTTACGGCTAAGACCTGAAAAAAAAGAAAAGAATTATGGTGAAAATGAAGTATCAGGCAATAGAACAATCAATGTGGAAAAAAATGATCGAACTGTGGAATTTAGCAATTCTTACAAGGCTAATTTCAGTGAAGCCATGTATAGTGGGAAAACAAAAGTTGATAAGACAAGTCAAAAGAGGATTTTGAGCCAAGACATTAAGTCATTTCACTTCCAAAAAAGTGTGAAATATGGAAAAAATGCTTTGGGGAGGCTGTCATCTACAATACTCAGGTCAAATATAGGAGTAAAGAAGGCTGCAGAGACCAAGGCAGAGTTCTTAGGGGCAAAACTGTCTCCTCAAAGTTTGCAATCTTTGTGCAGTATAGAGAATATGAAAAAAGACCAGAAGTTAAGAAAAGACAGCTTCTCTCCAGAGGGAATAGAATTCATGAATTTTCCAAGTATAAAAAACTAAATACAACTGATAGTGGTTATAAAAAAATTGGACATACCAAGTACTTTGCAGGACGACCATTCATATTCTCAATGATGTTATGTAAGATGTATGTATTTAACAAAATTTTATTATTTGATCTGAAAAGAAAAGAAAATTATTTTTGTTGATATTGAAGTATTTTACTTTACACCTTGACTCTGCGGCAAAATAAGTGTCAAAGTCATCACAAGACTGCTGCCCCCCCCCCCCCCCAGCCCTACCCCCATTATGATATTATGGTATGCATAATGAAATATAATAATAACAAACTGTCTGACCTAGCAAACCAATGACTGTAGTATTATATTTAAGTTAGCCAATTATAGCCTCATGTGTAAGCCTGCCTGCTGTGCTATAACACTATACAGTATAGGCCTACTAGGTAGCTGTTACATAATAAGCAAATTCTATCAACCCAAATGTACAATTTCTATCATAAAGGCATCCATTTTTATAAAAAAAAACACGTGGAAAAAAGAAAAAAGTACAAATTTTCTACATTGTTGCAGTGTTGTTATGTTAGAAATTGGCCAAAATGGCGATTTTCAATAAAATAAGCTAAAAATGCCATTTTTTTGCAAAAAAAGTTTGCAAATGCTGCATAAACTAGTAATTTAGCCATATTTCTGCCTATCCTGAAGATTTCATACAAAATCATTCACAACTTTTTGAAAAATCAAAATTCCCCCAAAAATTACCTCGGCTCAGACAGGACTCACACCACTAATTCTTTTGCCATCCGCTTCAATGTTAAATCACCAAATTCAATCTTCTGTAACTTTTTCCAGAAATCTCGTTGAAAACTTTCCAATATGTCCAATGAAAGCCTGACCAATACTTGATTTCTCGACAAAAATTCAATAGATGATGACCATGAAAATTTTGAACTAGTCAAAATGAAAGTAGACCTCTACCGGATATCAACAACAAGTTGACTTGGACTGCTCACATATCGACTATTTTTAGAAATAGCCTTCCGCCTATAGATGTCTCATTATCTGACTAAATCTGAAAGAAAATGCAATTTAAGACATCAAATTCCAAATCTAGACCAAAAATTAATCAAAAATGGGCATGCAAAAACCCAAAAAGGAAAGGAGAAAGAGGATTTCTAAAAATAGCAAGGACTACATTCGTATACAATCATTTGCATAAAATTAATTAGTGGAGTGGGTCCTATATATAGGGACAATTTTTTTTTATTGCCTTAACTTGTTTTATGTTCTCTTAGGAACAACCTGTCCAAAAATTATGCAAAAAAACCTTAAAGTATGCATGTGAGAGGATTTTTACTTTTGCCACCCATTCCTATGATATTGCCTACAGTTGAATAGTAAATATGTATACGTACAATTCTAAATTGTTAATAACTTTATCATTTATGAAGATAATTCAATTCTGTAAAAAGATTTAAGGTCATTGATCTCAACCATGTCTGAAAAATATCAATTACATAAAATAAGAGTTACATTTATTATGTAACATTTACTTCGCACATCATTCCATCTGTTTCCACTTCAGAAACCACAGTTCTTCTTGAATTAATGACAAGTGCAGAAATAAAAATAACATATACCAAAATCTTTGGCAGAATAAATCTAAAAAGGCCATTTTCCATTAGGGAGTGAGTTTAAGTAAGAACTATTATGTAACTCCTTGATAGGTATATGATCTCTACACCCCAGAAACCCAGCCAGCTCACCCAATAAATAGAAATAAATGAATTTACAGTCTATTCTGTTGTCATACAAATAATATATCATTTTGCTGATATTTTGACCTCCCCATGTCTCATACTAGTATGGCTGTCTATAAAATAAGAAATTCACTCATTTCAAATCAAACTTTTGAATATGAAGGGTGACAGAAAAAGAAGACGTTCACAATTTTTACCTGGTCATGTTAAGAAAGTTAGTCAGGTAACACAGACTGACTATGATGTTCCATCTACTTCTGCGGTGCCTGAAGATCAAGAAACAAACTGTTTTAACATGGAATTAGACTCTCCAGGTAGCTACAGGGTTTTACGGCTAAGACCTGAAAAAAAAGAAAAGAATTATGGTGAAAATGAAGTATCAGGCAATAGAACAATCAATGTGGAAAAAAATGATCGAACTGTGGAATTTAGCAATTCTTACAAGGCTAATTTCAGTGAAGCCATGTATAGTGGGAAAACAAAAGTTGATAAGACAAGTCAAAAGAGGATTTTGAGCCAAGACATTAAGTCATTTCACTTCCAAAAAAGTGTGAAATATGGAAAAAATGCTTTGGGGAGGCTGTCATCTACAATACTCAGGTCAAATATAGGAGTAAAGAAGGCTGCAGAGACCAAGGCAGAGTTCTTAGGGGCAAAACTGTCTCCTCAAAGTTTGCAATCTTTGTGCAGTATAGAGAATATGAAAAAAGACCAGAAGTTAAGAAAAGACAGCTTCTCTCCAGAGGGAATAGAATTCATGAATTTTCCAAGTATAAAAAACTAAATACAACTGATAGTGGTTATAAAAAAATTGGACATACCAAGTACTTTGCAGGACGACCATTCATATTCTCAATGATGTTATGTAAGATGTATGTATTTAACAAAATTTTATTATTTGATCTGAAAAGAAAAGAAAATTATTTTTGTTGATATTGAAGTATTTTACTTTACACCTTGACTCTGCGGCAAAATAAGTGTCAAAGTCATCACAAGACTGCTGCCCCCCCCCCCCCCCAGCCCTACCCCCATTATGATATTATGGTATGCATAATGAAATATAATAATAACAAACTGTCTGACCTAGCAAACCAATGACTGTAGTATTATATTTAAGTTAGCCAATTATAGCCTCATGTGTAAGCCTGCCTGCTGTGCTATAACACTATACAGTATAGGCCTACTAGGTAGCTGTTACATAATAAGCAAATTCTATCAACCCAAATGTACAATTTCTATCATAAAGGCATCCATTTTTATAAAAAAAAAACACGTGGAAAAAAGAAAAAAGTACAAATTTTCTACATTGTTGCAGTGTTGTTATGTTAGAAATTGGCCAAAATGGCGATTTTCAATAAAATAAGCTAAAAATGCCATTTTTTTGCAAAAAAAGTTTGCAAATGCTGCATAAACTAGTAATTTAGCCATATTTCTGCCTATCCTGAAGATTTCATACAAAATCATTCACAACTTTTTGAAAAATCAAAATTCCCCCAAAAATTACCTCGGCTCAGACAGGACTCACACCACTAATTCTTTTGCCATCCGCTTCAATGTTAAATCACCAAATTCAATCTTCTGTAACTTTTTCCAGAAATCTCGTTGAAAACTTTCCAATATGTCCAATGAAAGCCTGACCAATACTTGATTTCTCGACAAAAATTCAATAGATGATGACCATGAAAATTTTGAACTAGTCAAAATGAAAGTAGACCTCTACCGGATATCAACAACAAGTTGACTTGGACTGCTCACATATCGACTATTTTTAGAAATAGCCTTCCGCCTATAGATGTCTCATTATCTGACTAAATCTGAAAGAAAATGCAATTTAAGACATCAAATTCCAAATCTAGACCAAAAATTAATCAAAAATGGGCATGCAAAAACCCAAAAAGGAAAGGAGAAAGAGGATTTCTAAAAATAGCAAGGACTACATTCGTATACAATCATTTGCATAAAATTAATTAGTGGAGTGGGTCCTATATATAGGGACAATTTTTTTTTATTGCCTTAACTTGTTTTATGTTCTCTTAGGAACAACCTGTCCAAAAATTATGCAAAAAAACCTTAAAGTATGCATGTGAGAGGATTTTTACTTTTGCCACCCATTCCTATGATATTGCCTACAGTTGAATAGTAAATATGTATACGTACAATTCTAAATTGTTAATAACTTTATCATTTATGAAGATAATTCAATTCTGTAAAAAGATTTAAGGTCATTGATCTCAACCATGTCTGAAAAATATCAATTACATAAAATAAGAGTTACATTTATTATGTAACATTTACTTCGCACATCATTCCATCTGTTTCCACTTCAGAAACCACAGTTCTTCTTGAATTAATGACAAGTGCAGAAATAAAAATAACATATACCAAAATCTTTGGCAGAATAAATCTAAAAAGGCCATTTTCCATTAGGGAGTGAGTTTAAGTAAGAACTATTATGTAACTCCTTGATAGGTATATGATCTCTACACCCCAGAAACCCAGCCAGCTCACCCAATAAATAGAAATAAATGAATTTACAGTCTATTCTGTTGTCATACAAATAATATATCATTTTGCTGATATTTTGACCTCCCCATGTCTCATACTAGTATGGCTGTCTATAAAATAAGAAATTCACTCATTTCAAATCAAACTTTTGAATATGAAGGGTGACAGAAAAAGAAGACGTTCACAATTTTTACCTGGTCATGTTAAGAAAGTTAGTCAGGTAACACAGACTGACTATGATGTTCCATCTACTTCTGCGGTGCCTGAAGATCAAGAAACAAACTGTTTTAACATGGAATTAGACTCTCCAGGTAGCTACAGGGTTTTACGGCTAAGACCTGAAAAAAAAGAAAAGAATTATGGTGAAAATGAAGTATCAGGCAATAGAACAATCAATGTGGAAAAAAATGATCGAACTGTGGAATTTAGCAATTCTTACAAGGCTAATTTCAGTGAAGCCATGTATAGTGGGAAAACAAAAGTTGATAAGACAAGTCAAAAGAGGATTTTGAGCCAAGACATTAAGTCATTTCACTTCCAAAAAAGTGTGAAATATGGAAAAAATGCTTTGGGGAGGCTGTCATCTACAATACTCAGGTCAAATATAGGAGTAAAGAAGGCTGCAGAGACCAAGGCAGAGTTCTTAGGGGCAAAACTGTCTCCTCAAAGTTTGCAATCTTTGTGCAGTATAGAGAATATGAAAAAAGACCAGAAGTTAAGAAAAGACAGCTTCTCTCCAGAGGGAATAGAATTCATGAATTTTCCAAGTATAAAAAACTAAATACAACTGATAGTGGTTATAAAAAAATTGGACATACCAAGTACTTTGCAGGACGACCATTCATATTCTCAATGATGTTATGTAAGATGTATGTATTTAACAAAATTTTATTATTTGATCTGAAAAGAAAAGAAAATTATTTTTGTTGATATTGAAGTATTTTACTTTACACCTTGACTCTGCGGCAAAATAAGTGTCAAAGTCATCACAAGACTGCTGCCCCCCCCCCCCCCCAGCCCTACCCCCATTATGATATTATGGTATGCATAATGAAATATAATAATAACAAACTGTCTGACCTAGCAAACCAATGACTGTAGTATTATATTTAAGTTAGCCAATTATAGCCTCATGTGTAAGCCTGCCTGCTGTGCTATAACACTATACAGTATAGGCCTACTAGGTAGCTGTTACATAATAAGCAAATTCTATCAACCCAAATGTACAATTTCTATCATAAAGGCATCCATTTTTATAAAAAAAAAACACGTGGAAAAAAGAAAAAAGTACAAATTTTCTACATTGTTGCAGTGTTGTTATGTTAGAAATTGGCCAAAATGGCGATTTTCAATAAAATAAGCTAAAAATGCCATTTTTTTGCAAAAAAAGTTTGCAAATGCTGCATAAACTAGTAATTTAGCCATATTTCTGCCTATCCTGAAGATTTCATACAAAATCATTCACAACTTTTTGAAAAATCAAAATTCCCCCAAAAATTACCTCGGCTCAGACAGGACTCACACCACTAATTCTTTTGCCATCCGCTTCAATGTTAAATCACCAAATTCAATCTTCTGTAACTTTTTCCAGAAATCTCGTTGAAAACTTTCCAATATGTCCAATGAAAGCCTGACCAATACTTGATTTCTCGACAAAAATTCAATAGATGATGACCATGAAAATTTTGAACTAGTCAAAATGAAAGTAGACCTCTACCGGATATCAACAACAAGTTGACTTGGACTGCTCACATATCGACTATTTTTAGAAATAGCCTTCCGCCTATAGATGTCTCATTATCTGACTAAATCTGAAAGAAAATGCAATTTAAGACATCAAATTCCAAATCTAGACCAAAAATTAATCAAAAATGGGCATGCAAAAACCCAAAAAGGAAAGGAGAAAGAGGATTTCTAAAAATAGCAAGGACTACATTCGTATACAATCATTTGCATAAAATTAATTAGTGGAGTGGGTCCTATATATAGGGACAATTTTTTTTTATTGCCTTAACTTGTTTTATGTTCTCTTAGGAACAACCTGTCCAAAAATTATGCAAAAAAACCTTAAAGTATGCATGTGAGAGGATTTTTACTTTTGCCACCCATTCCTATGATATTGCCTACAGTTGAATAGTAAATATGTATACGTACAATTCTAAATTGTTAATAACTTTATCATTTATGAAGATAATTCAATTCTGTAAAAAGATTTAAGGTCATTGATCTCAACCATGTCTGAAAAATATCAATTACATAAAATAAGAGTTACATTTATTATGTAACATTTACTTCGCACATCATTCCATCTGTTTCCACTTCAGAAACCACAGTTCTTCTTGAATTAATGACAAGTGCAGAAATAAAAATAACATATACCAAAATCTTTGGCAGAATAAATCTAAAAAGGCCATTTTCCATTAGGGAGTGAGTTTAAGTAAGAACTATTATGTAACTCCTTGATAGGTATATGATCTCTACACCCCAGAAACCCAGCCAGCTCACCCAATAAATAGAAATAAATGAATTTACAGTCTATTCTGTTGTCATACAAATAATATATCATTTTGCTGATATTTTGACCTCCCCATGTCTCATACTAGTATGGCTGTCTATAAAATAAGAAATTCACTCATTTCAAATCAAACTTTTGAATATGAAGGGTGACAGAAAAAGAAGACGTTCACAATTTTTACCTGGTCATGTTAAGAAAGTTAGTCAGGTAACACAGACTGACTATGATGTTCCATCTACTTCTGCGGTGCCTGAAGATCAAGAAACAAACTGTTTTAACATGGAATTAGACTCTCCAGGTAGCTACAGGGTTTTACGGCTAAGACCTGAAAAAAAAGAAAAGAATTATGGTGAAAATGAAGTATCAGGCAATAGAACAATCAATGTGGAAAAAAATGATCGAACTGTGGAATTTAGCAATTCTTACAAGGCTAATTTCAGTGAAGCCATGTATAGTGGGAAAACAAAAGTTGATAAGACAAGTCAAAAGAGGATTTTGAGCCAAGACATTAAGTCATTTCACTTCCAAAAAAGTGTGAAATATGGAAAAAATGCTTTGGGGAGGCTGTCATCTACAATACTCAGGTCAAATATAGGAGTAAAGAAGGCTGCAGAGACCAAGGCAGAGTTCTTAGGGGCAAAACTGTCTCCTCAAAGTTTGCAATCTTTGTGCAGTATAGAGAATATGAAAAAAGACCAGAAGTTAAGAAAAGACAGCTTCTCTCCAGAGGGAATAGAATTCATGAATTTTCCAAGTATAAAAAACTAAATACAACTGATAGTGGTTATAAAAAAATTGGACATACCAAGTACTTTGCAGGACGACCATTCATATTCTCAATGATGTTATGTAAGATGTATGTATTTAACAAAATTTTATTATTTGATCTGAAAAGAAAAGAAAATTATTTTTGTTGATATTGAAGTATTTTACTTTACACCTTGACTCTGCGGCAAAATAAGTGTCAAAGTCATCACAAGACTGCTGCCCCCCCCCCCCCCCAGCCCTACCCCCATTATGATATTATGGTATGCATAATGAAATATAATAATAACAAACTGTCTGACCTAGCAAACCAATGACTGTAGTATTATATTTAAGTTAGCCAATTATAGCCTCATGTGTAAGCCTGCCTGCTGTGCTATAACACTATACAGTATAGGCCTACTAGGTAGCTGTTACATAATAAGCAAATTCTATCAACCCAAATGTACAATTTCTATCATAAAGGCATCCATTTTTATAAAAAAAAAACACGTGGAAAAAAGAAAAAAGTACAAATTTTCTACATTGTTGCAGTGTTGTTATGTTAGAAATTGGCCAAAATGGCGATTTTCAATAAAATAAGCTAAAAATGCCATTTTTTTGCAAAAAAAGTTTGCAAATGCTGCATAAACTAGTAATTTAGCCATATTTCTGCCTATCCTGAAGATTTCATACAAAATCATTCACAACTTTTTGAAAAATCAAAATTCCCCCAAAAATTACCTCGGCTCAGACAGGACTCACACCACTAATTCTTTTGCCATCCGCTTCAATGTTAAATCACCAAATTCAATCTTCTGTAACTTTTTCCAGAAATCTCGTTGAAAACTTTCCAATATGTCCAATGAAAGCCTGACCAATACTTGATTTCTCGACAAAAATTCAATAGATGATGACCATGAAAATTTTGAACTAGTCAAAATGAAAGTAGACCTCTACCGGATATCAACAACAAGTTGACTTGGACTGCTCACATATCGACTATTTTTAGAAATAGCCTTCCGCCTATAGATGTCTCATTATCTGACTAAATCTGAAAGAAAATGCAATTTAAGACATCAAATTCCAAATCTAGACCAAAAATTAATCAAAAATGGGCATGCAAAAACCCAAAAAGGAAAGGAGAAAGAGGATTTCTAAAAATAGCAAGGACTACATTCGTATACAATCATTTGCATAAAATTAATTAGTGGAGTGGGTCCTATATATAGGGACAATTTTTTTTTATTGCCTTAACTTGTTTTATGTTCTCTTAGGAACAACCTGTCCAAAAATTATGCAAAAAAACCTTAAAGTATGCATGTGAGAGGATTTTTACTTTTGCCACCCATTCCTATGATATTGCCTACAGTTGAATAGTAAATATGTATACGTACAATTCTAAATTGTTAATAACTTTATCATTTATGAAGATAATTCAATTCTGTAAAAAGATTTAAGGTCATTGATCTCAACCATGTCTGAAAAATATCAATTACATAAAATAAGAGTTACATTTATTATGTAACATTTACTTCGCACATCATTCCATCTGTTTCCACTTCAGAAACCACAGTTCTTCTTGAATTAATGACAAGTGCAGAAATAAAAATAACATATACCAAAATCTTTGGCAGAATAAATCTAAAAAGGCCATTTTCCATTAGGGAGTGAGTTTAAGTAAGAACTATTATGTAACTCCTTGATAGGTATATGATCTCTACACCCCAGAAACCCAGCCAGCTCACCCAATAAATAGAAATAAATGAATTTACAGTCTATTCTGTTGTCATACAAATAATATATCATTTTGCTGATATTTTGACCTCCCCATGTCTCATACTAGTATGGCTGTCTATAAAATAAGAAATTCACTCATTTCAAATCAAACTTTTGAATATGAAGGGTGACAGAAAAAGAAGACGTTCACAATTTTTACCTGGTCATGTTAAGAAAGTTAGTCAGGTAACACAGACTGACTATGATGTTCCATCTACTTCTGCGGTGCCTGAAGATCAAGAAACAAACTGTTTTAACATGGAATTAGACTCTCCAGGTAGCTACAGGGTTTTACGGCTAAGACCTGAAAAAAAAGAAAAGAATTATGGTGAAAATGAAGTATCAGGCAATAGAACAATCAATGTGGAAAAAAATGATCGAACTGTGGAATTTAGCAATTCTTACAAGGCTAATTTCAGTGAAGCCATGTATAGTGGGAAAACAAAAGTTGATAAGACAAGTCAAAAGAGGATTTTGAGCCAAGACATTAAGTCATTTCACTTCCAAAAAAGTGTGAAATATGGAAAAAATGCTTTGGGGAGGCTGTCATCTACAATACTCAGGTCAAATATAGGAGTAAAGAAGGCTGCAGAGACCAAGGCAGAGTTCTTAGGGGCAAAACTGTCTCCTCAAAGTTTGCAATCTTTGTGCAGTATAGAGAATATGAAAAAAGACCAGAAGTTAAGAAAAGACAGCTTCTCTCCAGAGGGAATAGAATTCATGAATTTTCCAAGTATAAAAAACTAAATACAACTGATAGTGGTTATAAAAAAATTGGACATACCAAGTACTTTGCAGGACGACCATTCATATTCTCAATGATGTTATGTAAGATGTATGTATTTAACAAAATTTTATTATTTGATCTGAAAAGAAAAGAAAATTATTTTTGTTGATATTGAAGTATTTTACTTTACACCTTGACTCTGCGGCAAAATAAGTGTCAAAGTCATCACAAGACTGCTGCCCCCCCCCCCCCCCAGCCCTACCCCCATTATGATATTATGGTATGCATAATGAAATATAATAATAACAAACTGTCTGACCTAGCAAACCAATGACTGTAGTATTATATTTAAGTTAGCCAATTATAGCCTCATGTGTAAGCCTGCCTGCTGTGCTATAACACTATACAGTATAGGCCTACTAGGTAGCTGTTACATAATAAGCAAATTCTATCAACCCAAATGTACAATTTCTATCATAAAGGCATCCATTTTTATAAAAAAAAAACACGTGGAAAAAAGAAAAAAGTACAAATTTTCTACATTGTTGCAGTGTTGTTATGTTAGAAATTGGCCAAAATGGCGATTTTCAATAAAATAAGCTAAAAATGCCATTTTTTTGCAAAAAAAGTTTGCAAATGCTGCATAAACTAGTAATTTAGCCATATTTCTGCCTATCCTGAAGATTTCATACAAAATCATTCACAACTTTTTGAAAAATCAAAATTCCCCCAAAAATTACCTCGGCTCAGACAGGACTCACACCACTAATTCTTTTGCCATCCGCTTCAATGTTAAATCACCAAATTCAATCTTCTGTAACTTTTTCCAGAAATCTCGTTGAAAACTTTCCAATATGTCCAATGAAAGCCTGACCAATACTTGATTTCTCGACAAAAATTCAATAGATGATGACCATGAAAATTTTGAACTAGTCAAAATGAAAGTAGACCTCTACCGGATATCAACAACAAGTTGACTTGGACTGCTCACATATCGACTATTTTTAGAAATAGCCTTCCGCCTATAGATGTCTCATTATCTGACTAAATCTGAAAGAAAATGCAATTTAAGACATCAAATTCCAAATCTAGACCAAAAATTAATCAAAAATGGGCATGCAAAAACCCAAAAAGGAAAGGAGAAAGAGGATTTCTAAAAATAGCAAGGACTACATTCGTATACAATCATTTGCATAAAATTAATTAGTGGAGTGGGTCCTATATATAGGGACAATTTTTTTTTATTGCCTTAACTTGTTTTATGTTCTCTTAGGAACAACCTGTCCAAAAATTATGCAAAAAAACCTTAAAGTATGCATGTGAGAGGATTTTTACTTTTGCCACCCATTCCTATGATATTGCCTACAGTTGAATAGTAAATATGTATACGTACAATTCTAAATTGTTAATAACTTTATCATTTATGAAGATAATTCAATTCTGTAAAAAGATTTAAGGTCATTGATCTCAACCATGTCTGAAAAATATCAATTACATAAAATAAGAGTTACATTTATTATGTAACATTTACTTCGCACATCATTCCATCTGTTTCCACTTCAGAAACCACAGTTCTTCTTGAATTAATGACAAGTGCAGAAATAAAAATAACATATACCAAAATCTTTGGCAGAATAAATCTAAAAAGGCCATTTTCCATTAGGGAGTGAGTTTAAGTAAGAACTATTATGTAACTCCTTGATAGGTATATGATCTCTACACCCCAGAAACCCAGCCAGCTCACCCAATAAATAGAAATAAATGAATTTACAGTCTATTCTGTTGTCATACAAATAATATATCATTTTGCTGATATTTTGACCTCCCCATGTCTCATACTAGTATGGCTGTCTATAAAATAAGAAATTCACTCATTTCAAATCAAACTTTTGAATATGAAGGGTGACAGAAAAAGAAGACGTTCACAATTTTTACCTGGTCATGTTAAGAAAGTTAGTCAGGTAACACAGACTGACTATGATGTTCCATCTACTTCTGCGGTGCCTGAAGATCAAGAAACAAACTGTTTTAACATGGAATTAGACTCTCCAGGTAGCTACAGGGTTTTACGGCTAAGACCTGAAAAAAAAGAAAAGAATTATGGTGAAAATGAAGTATCAGGCAATAGAACAATCAATGTGGAAAAAAATGATCGAACTGTGGAATTTAGCAATTCTTACAAGGCTAATTTCAGTGAAGCCATGTATAGTGGGAAAACAAAAGTTGATAAGACAAGTCAAAAGAGGATTTTGAGCCAAGACATTAAGTCATTTCACTTCCAAAAAAGTGTGAAATATGGAAAAAATGCTTTGGGGAGGCTGTCATCTACAATACTCAGGTCAAATATAGGAGTAAAGAAGGCTGCAGAGACCAAGGCAGAGTTCTTAGGGGCAAAACTGTCTCCTCAAAGTTTGCAATCTTTGTGCAGTATAGAGAATATGAAAAAAGACCAGAAGTTAAGAAAAGACAGCTTCTCTCCAGAGGGAATAGAATTCATGAATTTTCCAAGTATAAAAAACTAAATACAACTGATAGTGGTTATAAAAAAATTGGACATACCAAGTACTTTGCAGGACGACCATTCATATTCTCAATGATGTTATGTAAGATGTATGTATTTAACAAAATTTTATTATTTGATCTGAAAAGAAAAGAAAATTATTTTTGTTGATATTGAAGTATTTTACTTTACACCTTGACTCTGCGGCAAAATAAGTGTCAAAGTCATCACAAGACTGCTGCCCCCCCCCCCCCCCAGCCCTACCCCCATTATGATATTATGGTATGCATAATGAAATATAATAATAACAAACTGTCTGACCTAGCAAACCAATGACTGTAGTATTATATTTAAGTTAGCCAATTATAGCCTCATGTGTAAGCCTGCCTGCTGTGCTATAACACTATACAGTATAGGCCTACTAGGTAGCTGTTACATAATAAGCAAATTCTATCAACCCAAATGTACAATTTCTATCATAAAGGCATCCATTTTTATAAAAAAAAAACACGTGGAAAAAAGAAAAAAGTACAAATTTTCTACATTGTTGCAGTGTTGTTATGTTAGAAATTGGCCAAAATGGCGATTTTCAATAAAATAAGCTAAAAATGCCATTTTTTTGCAAAAAAAGTTTGCAAATGCTGCATAAACTAGTAATTTAGCCATATTTCTGCCTATCCTGAAGATTTCATACAAAATCATTCACAACTTTTTGAAAAATCAAAATTCCCCCAAAAATTACCTCGGCTCAGACAGGACTCACACCACTAATTCTTTTGCCATCCGCTTCAATGTTAAATCACCAAATTCAATCTTCTGTAACTTTTTCCAGAAATCTCGTTGAAAACTTTCCAATATGTCCAATGAAAGCCTGACCAATACTTGATTTCTCGACAAAAATTCAATAGATGATGACCATGAAAATTTTGAACTAGTCAAAATGAAAGTAGACCTCTACCGGATATCAACAACAAGTTGACTTGGACTGCTCACATATCGACTATTTTTAGAAATAGCCTTCCGCCTATAGATGTCTCATTATCTGACTAAATCTGAAAGAAAATGCAATTTAAGACATCAAATTCCAAATCTAGACCAAAAATTAATCAAAAATGGGCATGCAAAAACCCAAAAAGGAAAGGAGAAAGAGGATTTCTAAAAATAGCAAGGACTACATTCGTATACAATCATTTGCATAAAATTAATTAGTGGAGTGGGTCCTATATATAGGGACAATTTTTTTTTATTGCCTTAACTTGTTTTATGTTCTCTTAGGAACAACCTGTCCAAAAATTATGCAAAAAAACCTTAAAGTATGCATGTGAGAGGATTTTTACTTTTGCCACCCATTCCTATGATATTGCCTACAGTTGAATAGTAAATATGTATACGTACAATTCTAAATTGTTAATAACTTTATCATTTATGAAGATAATTCAATTCTGTAAAAAGATTTAAGGTCATTGATCTCAACCATGTCTGAAAAATATCAATTACATAAAATAAGAGTTACATTTATTATGTAACATTTACTTCGCACATCATTCCATCTGTTTCCACTTCAGAAACCACAGTTCTTCTTGAATTAATGACAAGTGCAGAAATAAAAATAACATATACCAAAATCTTTGGCAGAATAAATCTAAAAAGGCCATTTTCCATTAGGGAGTGAGTTTAAGTAAGAACTATTATGTAACTCCTTGATAGGTATATGATCTCTACACCCCAGAAACCCAGCCAGCTCACCCAATAAATAGAAATAAATGAATTTACAGTCTATTCTGTTGTCATACAAATAATATATCATTTTGCTGATATTTTGACCTCCCCATGTCTCATACTAGTATGGCTGTCTATAAAATAAGAAATTCACTCATTTCAAATCAAACTTTTGAATATGAAGGGTGACAGAAAAAGAAGACGTTCACAATTTTTACCTGGTCATGTTAAGAAAGTTAGTCAGGTAACACAGACTGACTATGATGTTCCATCTACTTCTGCGGTGCCTGAAGATCAAGAAACAAACTGTTTTAACATGGAATTAGACTCTCCAGGTAGCTACAGGGTTTTACGGCTAAGACCTGAAAAAAAAGAAAAGAATTATGGTGAAAATGAAGTATCAGGCAATAGAACAATCAATGTGGAAAAAAATGATCGAACTGTGGAATTTAGCAATTCTTACAAGGCTAATTTCAGTGAAGCCATGTATAGTGGGAAAACAAAAGTTGATAAGACAAGTCAAAAGAGGATTTTGAGCCAAGACATTAAGTCATTTCACTTCCAAAAAAGTGTGAAATATGGAAAAAATGCTTTGGGGAGGCTGTCATCTACAATACTCAGGTCAAATATAGGAGTAAAGAAGGCTGCAGAGACCAAGGCAGAGTTCTTAGGGGCAAAACTGTCTCCTCAAAGTTTGCAATCTTTGTGCAGTATAGAGAATATGAAAAAAGACCAGAAGTTAAGAAAAGACAGCTTCTCTCCAGAGGGAATAGAATTCATGAATTTTCCAAGTATAAAAAACTAAATACAACTGATAGTGGTTATAAAAAAATTGGACATACCAAGTACTTTGCAGGACGACCATTCATATTCTCAATGATGTTATGTAAGATGTATGTATTTAACAAAATTTTATTATTTGATCTGAAAAGAAAAGAAAATTATTTTTGTTGATATTGAAGTATTTTACTTTACACCTTGACTCTGCGGCAAAATAAGTGTCAAAGTCATCACAAGACTGCTGCCCCCCCCCCCCCCCAGCCCTACCCCCATTATGATATTATGGTATGCATAATGAAATATAATAATAACAAACTGTCTGACCTAGCAAACCAATGACTGTAGTATTATATTTAAGTTAGCCAATTATAGCCTCATGTGTAAGCCTGCCTGCTGTGCTATAACACTATACAGTATAGGCCTACTAGGTAGCTGTTACATAATAAGCAAATTCTATCAACCCAAATGTACAATTTCTATCATAAAGGCATCCATTTTTATAAAAAAAAAACACGTGGAAAAAAGAAAAAAGTACAAATTTTCTACATTGTTGCAGTGTTGTTATGTTAGAAATTGGCCAAAATGGCGATTTTCAATAAAATAAGCTAAAAATGCCATTTTTTTGCAAAAAAAGTTTGCAAATGCTGCATAAACTAGTAATTTAGCCATATTTCTGCCTATCCTGAAGATTTCATACAAAATCATTCACAACTTTTTGAAAAATCAAAATTCCCCCAAAAATTACCTCGGCTCAGACAGGACTCACACCACTAATTCTTTTGCCATCCGCTTCAATGTTAAATCACCAAATTCAATCTTCTGTAACTTTTTCCAGAAATCTCGTTGAAAACTTTCCAATATGTCCAATGAAAGCCTGACCAATACTTGATTTCTCGACAAAAATTCAATAGATGATGACCATGAAAATTTTGAACTAGTCAAAATGAAAGTAGACCTCTACCGGATATCAACAACAAGTTGACTTGGACTGCTCACATATCGACTATTTTTAGAAATAGCCTTCCGCCTATAGATGTCTCATTATCTGACTAAATCTGAAAGAAAATGCAATTTAAGACATCAAATTCCAAATCTAGACCAAAAATTAATCAAAAATGGGCATGCAAAAACCCAAAAAGGAAAGGAGAAAGAGGATTTCTAAAAATAGCAAGGACTACATTCGTATACAATCATTTGCATAAAATTAATTAGTGGAGTGGGTCCATTCGTTTGTTTACTGGACAGGCCTATTATTGGATAGGTTAGTTTATATTGTTTTAGTCTGGGCTATCCAGACTGGACCTTTCAATCTATAGAGTAGTGATATTTAGTGTAGTCCTATATTACTATAGTTTAGGTTATCCAGACTGGACTATAGGGTAGTGATAATCATGATTATATTCTGCTGAACAATTCATGAAAGAAAACCTATTATTGGTCATTTTACCAAATTTCTCAAACAGTGCTTTTATGCATATTTAAAACATTGTTAAACTTTAACAAAGTCTTAAATGCAATATAAACCATAAAACTACTGAAAATCATAAAATTCTGATAATTTTCTCTGTCTTTGGGTTTTGGTGTTGGATGGAAATCATTTAAGTGTCGGATGGAAAATATTTCAAGAATGCACCAAAGTTTAAAAAAGTTTAGTTGAATGATTTGGTGTTTATTTAACATGAATACAAGTTGAAAATTGATAGTTGGTAAACATTTTACATGGTAAAACTTGTATTAATGCAAGAGAGCCGACTAAACATATTGTACTTGGAACCAAATTTCTGAAATTTCACTTGCATAGTGTATTTTTTTCAAAAAATATTCTGGAATCATAGAATTTTGACATGAAATGCATAACTTGAGATATATCTGACAAAATGAACTTTGTAAAAAAAAAAAAATTTTTAGTAAGCCACCATCAAACCTTTTTTTCCATCTGACACCAAAATAGTGCCAGAGTCGTTAAGTAATTTGTTTGTATCTGAGGTTCATATGTCTTCATTGGTATTTAGTATTTAATATGTGGTTGTGTACATTTATTTTGAGAATTTAGTTCCAAGTTACTTGCACAATAAAGTTACACTAAAAGAAGCTATTGTGTTTACTTTGTTTTCAAACTAAAATGTTTTTCCTTTTAAAAACTATTTTGGTGTGTATGAAAATAGTTGTTCTGAATGATAGATTTTGAGCTCAGCAAACAAAAGAGAAATGTTCTTAAATATAATCACAATGATATAGTAAAGAAAGAAGGCTATTTCAAGGTGGAAATTAAGAAAGGCAATTATAGCATTCATAAAAATTCTGAGGAATTTACTTTTTTTACGAAGATGAGGTTAAATCTGGTGTATTATATCGGGTGTACCAAAAAAAACGTCCCCAACTTTGACGCAAAGTATCTCAGTTGCTGATGACCCGATCTCTTTCAAACTTCTCACAGATTTACTTCAACATGTCCTTGTCATCCCTTGAAAATATGAAGGAAATCGAACAAGAATTGTACTAGTACTGCTGCGAACAAAATAGCATGTCAAAAAATTCAATATCAGAGCAAATTACATATTTGAATTTGTGTTCATTGGGCCGAATTTATAAAAGTTAGCTTTTGCTTTTAAGCTATAGCTTTAAGGAGAAGCTTTTGCTCATGAAGAAAAAGCAAAAGTCAAAGCTTTTGCTAAAAACAGTATAAATAACCTTTTGCTTCACCTATTAGATAATTCTTACAAGTTTTAAGCAATTCCTTATGACCTACTTAAGTATCATTACAACAAACGGTTGTCTGACATTTGTCTGGTCATCACTCGTGCACTGCACTTGTTGGAGTTAACAGTTAGAATCATGGATACTTTGAATGAATTTGAAGAAAATTTGGGAAACTCTGAATAGCTAAGTTCAATAATGATCTCTGTTATCAAAGACTTTCCAATCCTATTTGAAAAAAGTAAATTACCCAGCAGTAAGGAAATGAAAGTTAGAGCACTTCAACAGGCCAGAAAGATTATCACCACTAATGCCGGAAAGAATTTGGATGCTTGGACGTTGAACGAAGCAAAGTTTTTACGGTTGATAAATTTATCTCCAAGTTGTCCCCCAGGTTTATCAATCCGAACGTGCGTACAGTCTATGGCCCCGAATGTATATGGAAAACCATGTGTCTCAACCCAGCGTTGTTTTGCTCTTACTGCATCTTGAGCACTCACTGGAAATTTTATCCTGTTTTCACATTCAGCGGCTATGTGGTTCACAGAATAAGCATCACATTTTGAGACGGATGGTTGTGTAATCCCCTAATCCTTTCTTTGTCAACTTTTTGTTCCCTGAGATGCATAAACATCTTGAAAATGTCCAATTAGCAAAGGGTTAAGCTACTATTTAGGAGCTTACAAAACACCTAGTAATTGCTTGTAATATTAAGGCAGAGACTAACTTTATAAATACAAAATTGAAGCTTTTACTTAATAGTTAAGCAAAGTCTAACAAGATGGCGTTTGAGCTATTTCTTGCTAGAAAATGCTTTTTCTAACGAGCACTAGCTTTATATTATTTATACGGATTTCACAAAAAGCTAAGAAAAAGCAAAAGCTAACTTTTATAAATTCGGCCCATTGTGCCTTCATCACATCAACCACCAATATCAAACATTTTCCATCCTGATAAACTCTCACGGATCTCATCTAAAGATAGTACTCGAGAAGCGACCATCCTGCATTTAAGTTCCCGTTCAGTTATTGTGCCCCTCTAACCCAAGTGCAGTACACCTGTTAATAACGAGAATCTCATACTGTCCGGAGTCATTACATCAACAGCAGAACAAACTGGATGAACAGGAACTGAAAGGCAGGAAGGTTGCTTTGTGGGAGAAAATATATTAAGATGAGATCGGTGAGAGGATTTCTGGTTGGAAAAAGAATAATATTGGTTGTCGATGTGGTGAAAGCACAATAGACACAGGTTAAAATGTGTAGTTTGCTCTGATATTGAATTTTATAACATGCTATTTTGTTCGAGGCAGTACTTGTACAATTTTTGTCCGATGCCTTTCATATTTTCAGGGTCTGACACAGACATGTTGAAGTAAATCTGTGAGAATTTTGAAAGAGATTGGTTCACCAACAGCTGAGATACTTACGGTCAAACTTGGGGACGTTTTTATTGGAACACCCGATATAATCATGGATCAAGGACTCGTGTGTTTGTACAACAATTTGTCAAAATCTTACATCATGATATATGAACTTGTTGTACATTTTGGACACAGCTTAGGTGGTGTGTTATACATTTTGGACAAAGCTTAGGTGGTATGATATACATTTTGGACAAAGCTTAGGTGGTATGATATACATTTTGGACAAAGCTTGGGTGGTTTGATATACATTTTGGGTCAAAGCTTAGGTGGTATGTTATCATTTTGGACTAAGCTTAGGTGGTATGATGTACATTTTGGACAAAGCTTAGGTGGTATGTTATACATTTTGGACTAAGCTTAGGTGGTATGATGTACATTTTGGACAAAGCTTAGGTGGTATGTTATACATTTTGGACTAAGCTTAGGTGGTATGATGTACATTTTGGACAAAGCTTAGGTGGTATGTTATACATTTTGGACACAGCTTTGGTGGTATGTTATACATTTAGGACAAAGCTTAGGTGGTATGTTTTACATTTTGGACAAAGCTTAGGTAGTATATTACATTTTGGACAAAGCTTAGGTGGTATGTTAAACAGTTTGGACAAAGCTTAGGTGGTGTGTTATACATTTTGGACAAAGCTTAGGTGGTTTGTTATACATTTTGGACAAAGCTTAGGTGGTATGATATACTTTAAATATTTACAAATATGTTACTGTGCAACGCATTAAAAGCAAGTACTACAGATGCGTTCCTTCAAAGCATTTGTATTCTAGGAACAAATATACTCTAGAAAAACTAGAAACTAAATACCTATACCACTGACAGCTTTGGACAAAATGTAGCATTAAACACTTTAAAAAAACGCATCATAGAAGCTTTTGTTTTAATTTTCATTATTATTTTTTTGCAAATTTTACTTCTTTATTTAATTCTTAAAAAAGGGAACCCAACCACACAATATATGGCTATGAGTACCTCATAGGCACACTTTGGACTGCAAGAAAATTTGCAACCACGTATGGTACCTTTATGTGATAATAATACCACATAAGAAAAATACCACGTAGGCTTCAAATGTGGGTCCGTCCGTCCGTCCGTCAACATTTCCCCGTAAACGCTCTAAAAACTAGAGTTTTTGACGGAATCAAATGAAATTTGATATGTGAATACATATTCATAAAACGAAGATCAAGTTCGAATTTGAGCTATTTTCGATCGTTAGAAGCAGAGTTATTGCCCTTGCCCCAAATCCGTTGGTCTGTCCATCAACATTTGCTTGTAAACGCTCTAAAAACTAGAGTTTTTGACGGAATCAAATGAAATTTGATGTGTATATATATTCACAAAACAAAGATCAAGTTCGAATTTGAGCTATTTTCGATCGTTACAAGCAGAGTTATTGCCCTTGCCCTAAATCTTAAATATGCTATTACTCTCTTAGTTTTCAACCGATTTTGATGAAACTTAAAATGGATGTTATTGGACCTAAATCGAAAGGTTTGAGACAGTTTAGTTTTCTCCTGATTAAAATTAAAGCTTTTCAAGATTTAGGCCTCTTTCATCAGTTTTGAGGAGTTTTTCGCCCTTTTACCTCTATACAGTAAGTGCTTCTATCAACATCAATTGGTTGTAAACGCTCTAAAAACTAGAATTTTTGATTGAATCTAATGAAATTCAGTATGTATATACATATTTAGAAAACAAAGATCAAGTTCAAATTTGAGCTTTTTTCGACTGTTAGTAGCAGAGTTATTGCCCTTGCCCCAAAGACTTTTTCGTTAGGCGTATATGGCCGTGGTCCACTATCTTCCTTTTCTGGGTTGTTCGCGTTTGGGTTGCTGAGTGCTACTGGCCCAATGTCCTCTTTGTTGACAGTTGTAACAGATGTCTTGACTGATGTCTTTTCTTGTGTCTTGGCTGCTGTCTTTGTTTTCTTCTTGGCTTGTTTTTTCTCCTGTCCGCAGAGGGCACTCTGGAACCCAGTGTCCCTTGTCTCCACAGTTATAACATTCTCCATAGCTTCTCTTCATATACATATGTCAATCTCGATCGGATGTCCAAATGAAAATGATAACTGACAACTCTGTTCCGAAACATATAACGTATTCCAGGTCACGTGAGTAGTAGAAAACAGAGACAGC